>OX103973.1:19946123-20537428 GCA_944470395.2 Schistosoma turkestanicum
CTATAAAAATGAAAAGTTAAGATATTCATTCAAGATTTGCCTTCAGCGTCATAAAAACTCAGCTTCTAAATAAATAGGATCTAACTTCACAGAATTTCATGTTGCAAAATAAAGACAAATTTGTCTATTTACTCAGTCTGTAAGAATATTTTCAAACCGTCAGTTGCACTTATGCATTTTGTTGCTTGAGAACTCTTTCAAAAGTCTCACTGTTCTATAAATTTTATTTATCCTTACAGCCAGCGTATGACTATTTATGAAGCTTTAAGACATCCTTGGCTTAACGAAGCAATTACAGATGAACAGCGTCGACGTATTCCACCTTCACGTTATAAAGAATGCCAAAGACAAATGCATGAACGAATGGTAAGCAAGTAATCAAAGCTAAACTTTACAATGTTGAATTTAACTACAACCAAATATAGAAATAGTATCATTTGACATTTTCTATTCATTATGACAAATAATCTGGTATATTGAACAATGAAACATATTCAATATTATGTTTATGGTGACGATGAATGAAGTTGAACATTTCTGTTGTAACCAGATCATCAGTCTCTTGTTATCTACATATAGTTTATTTAATGACCGACGAAATCCCACTTCTAACACCTGTTCAGATAAATTTTTTGACGTTTATTTACTATCTGTTGCTTCTTTCCTAAAATACAGTTATGGTATTCGCATAGAGTTTGCATAATTTTGACTACTGATAACTTTCTACACAATTTATCATCTTCATTAATCTAATAAAAACTCCTAGACAAATGTACACATGTAATGCGAACTTCTTTTAGTAATATTTAAAACAATCACCACTTTTTTAAGTATTTATGAATATTTAAGCACAATTGATCGAACTTCAACTTGTATTTTCACTTTAATTTGATCATCTAAATTCTTTTGTTCAGACTGTTTTCAAACATTCAAAGAAATTCCTACACATTGAAAAACAATTTTGTGGAACCTAGTGTGGTTATTGTGTACCTTAGTATTTTCTTAATAATACAAGATATACTTTTGATGAAACAAATCAGAATGTGAAACAAAATATATCTTGGTACATTTTTTTGAATGTCGCGATAACTCTGGGTGAAATTAATTTTGAACATTGTTTCCTTCGGATTCACAGCTAGAATTCACTGAGTTATATTAACGGAAACGGACTATAAGTAAAAGGTTTTCAAACAATCGACCGCAAACAGTTATGATCATGTTAGTAAAACTGTTCACTTCATATTGTATGAACTAATTATGGAAGGCAAACACACTGAAACACTAATGCTGTAACTTTATGAACAAAAAATTATTTATGAATCAAGCTGCAATTATTTTTCTGGGGGTGTATTTTCTGAACCAGATGGTTTAATTATGGAGCGCTGATTGTCACTCAACAGCAACTACTACTTCCTATAGAAGTGAGCTCTTCACGTATTCCCACAAGTTTTATATCATTCCTGAAATTCGTTTTCAGACTGATGGTTTACAGCAACTTAAGAAAGTTTCCAATCGTGAAGAAGGAAGTTAAAATAAACTATTATGATGCTTGTGGAGTAGCTGAAAAGTTCACTTTTACGTGAAGTAAGATTCGTTAGCGTTACCTAGACCAACAATGAACGCTCTGTTATCAAGCCATCCAGGTCAGAGAAAGTCACAATCAAAAACATCTACCTGAGCTACACATCCACATCATTTCATGGTCATAGCAACTTCTAAATGTCATTATTTAATAACTTATACACATTGTGAAATATTTTTTGATCTAGGGAGATATATGGGAAAGAAGCCCTGCTATTGGCCATTTAGCGAATTATTCATCAATACGTCAGAATAGACGAGACAAATATCAAATACAAGAAACAAACTTTGGTAAGTGACCTAAAACTCATACATAAAAATAATTTTCATTCTAATATCTGTTTATAAATGTGCATGTTTATTATTACTAAATAGAACCATGTTACGATTAATTAATTTGAACATGCTTCATAATTATTGCAGCCTGTCATTATTTTCAACAGTTGTGACATCTATATTTAGTGGCACAGTAGGCATTTAATCTAGTATTCAGTTTTCTGAATGTTTGGAAATATTTAAAACCAATGATTCTAACCCATTCTGATTTTATTGATTTCAGCTGTAGACATTGTCTTTCAAATCAGTTATTTCAGACGTTATCAAATTACAATGCATTTTTAATCATGTTGTCAATACTAAGTGTAATTAAGGTAGTAACTCATCTCTTTAAAGAATATAGTGCAGTACTAAATACTGAATATTTAGTTCTAGTGTGAAGTTTTTCTATGGAAATAAATATACACTCAGCTTTTAATTTATGTGGTTGGTTGGGGGATGCAGAGTAATTTAAATAAGTTGACTTTTCCGAGTCATTTAACCCAATCGTGGAGGGAAAATGTTACAAAAACTGATCTTGGACAGAATACTTGAATTACTGTTAGGGATTTCTTGAGTGATTATAATGTTAAAACCTCATCACTAAACAAGGTATAAATTTAAGATATTTTAAGGTTGACCAACCAATCCCAGTTAAACAAACAAACTAAACGAGTAATTTATATTTTACTTGAAAACCATTCGTAAAAGGATAATCTTTTTTCTCGATTTTTAACAGAAGCGGGATGTCTACCGTTTTCAATCATTTTTCCGTTCATTTAGTGTGTTAATGCTGCATGTAAACGCGTAAATTTCAGTTTTCACTGGAGAATCCATCTTAACCATCTGAAGCTAACTTTGTGTCTTCCATGAACGCGCTACCGTAGCGTATCCAAATTTGGCGAATCAAAGAAATTGTAAACCAATTTGAGTCAGTAATCACAATGAAATGAAATAGATCACGTCACTACACATAATAGGCAAAAGTACAAGTTGATAGTAGGGCGACAGGTGTACTGATAGTATTAAGAAATATAAAATACGATAACTAAAGTTGTATCAATAGTAGGTCAACCGTGGATAAATAGATTTAGAATAATCATTACAAAACATTAAAACGATTATGTAATAAGAAGTGTGTACATAATTAGATAGTGAAGAATATAAACGGAAAGAGACAGAAAATTACTTACAGATACAGGATGTGAAAATAATGCCAATAATAACAAAATAAAATGTAAACCAAAAAAATAAAATACAAAAATCGTTAGTTACGTCATATCGGGCCACGGAAAAGATAGGGGTGTTACGAATTTCTTCTGAACACATAATTCGGGGTTGAATATACGAATTCCTATGGCTTCTGCTATGTGTAGGAGACGGTATCGAAATCCGTTGGAAAATGATTAAGTTATACGATAATCACCCGAAAAGATCTAAAATTATCTAAAATATGATCACTATCAACCAGGTGTGCTAAGATAGAACTGAGTATTGTTTTTGACTGACCCTTCTTAAACCATGCTGGGAGATGTTCATTCATTCGTTGGTTAAGCTGCCTGGTAGTACGCCCGATATAGCTATCTCCACAGGAGCAGCTGAATTTGTAAATGCACATAGAGGAGGCCAACTCAGGTAACTTATCCTTCGTTTGGGTAGACATCGCTGGTCGACTTGAGAAGGTCAACGTGAGTTTGGCAGCGTTGAATGTTCTACTAATTACTCTTGTTATTCTGTCCTGCAGAGTATCGCAGGCCACATCCCCGTTGAATTGTAACTTTATAAATAAAGGTTTCTTTTGGACGGTCGAAGTCTCCGGCAAAAGAAGTAAAAGTTAGCGTTTTGAATGAAATTTCCAGTGATAATTATACAACACCCATTTACCAGATATATAACTGGCATATTTTAAGTGCATTAACATTTAATAAACTTTTTGTGTTTCAGATCGTAGGGAGGCTGGTCCACGTTTTGTAAAATGGCCATAGTAATCATTAGTAATGGAAGGTGAAAATGCTCAATTTAACTGTCGTGTCATGGGCACTTTCCGAGCCAATTGTCACATGGTAATTCATTCAGTGACACTCTTTTGATTGGTTCAGATTGTTTAGCAATGTTGCTTACTTTAAAATCAACTAATTAGCTTCGAATAAATTATACGATTCACTACGACACATACATCTGTATCTAATTATCTATTTGGTTACATTGCAGTAATAATCGATATTTCAAAACTGTCAAATCTCTATCAACAATATAACCTATCAGTAGAGTAGGTTCAATCTCATATTCACTTTTCTAAATCCATTGACCACTGAATATCGACCTGTGTCATGTTTATCCAGTTCTTAGTGTTGATAAAAAGACACTGGTTATTACTCAATGAGAAATCTAATTTATTATATATATATATATATGTATATATATATCTAGTCCTACTGGATGTTTATTCGTGCCCGAAAAATGTCAGTGGTAATGTTTTTAGAAGGAATTCTATTAAATTTCCATAGTACTCCTTGATGATGAATTCTAACTGGCACAAAAATCAGCGGTTTATTTCCAATTATGAACTAATAACCTAATATGAATTTTTTTGATGCTAAAGTTCCAATATAACAATATTTGATGCTATAGTGTTTAGGAATAAAAGTCTCTTCTACTTACAATTTATAACAGTACGCCAGAAAGTGTTTGTATGTACATGTAGTGTTTTTTAGTATGTGGTAACAAGGGATCATAGGCACCTCAATATTACTTTAGGCTTCTTTTTTATTCGAGTTAGATGTTTGAAGTTTGAATAGTTCCATCAGGGATATTTACATCATCTGTTACCTGACTATTAATTTTTTTTATCAGATGAGTGGAATATATAATTTTTCGGTATATTAGTATCGCTAACCGACATTGTCGCAAGGGTTTTCTTACACGCCGCTTAGACTGGTGATTAAGAACAAATACAAAATAAATATAAAATGCTTAATAAAATACAGTCTTTAAGGTTAACAAAATAGCTATCCTAACAATTGTTTCTTTGTGTATGATAACACTTTCATTGTGCTTATTCATGACGTTCAGGCATTTCGGGGACGTCCAACTGTCTCAAAGTGTAAAACATATGCAACGCTATGCTGGACACGATTATTCCCTAAAAATAAATCGAGTACGTGCAGAGGATGCAGGACATTATACTGTTCGTGCTGAAAATAGTTTTGGAAGACGTGAATTCCCCGTTTTATTGACAGTGCAACCAATTCAGGAAATCAAAATTGGTAAGATACTATTGTTAATTAACTCTTATGTTTTTGTTAATTTTATTTCGAACATTCAATTTACTCAATTATATAATTCACTTCTTTATATTAATTATAGAGCCATTGCCACCAGCATCACGGAAGAAAATTGAACTAGAACCCGTCGAAATGTTCCACGAAGAAGAGACAGCACCACGTTTTGCTTTCCATCTACGAAATCGTTATATCCAAGAAGGTGGGAGTGTGAAACTAACATGCTCTGTAGACGGTTGTCCTACTCCAGTAATCACATGGTACAAAGTAAGATAACAGTATTAAAAAGTAGAATTAGGTGTGAAACTCAGATTTCACACATTTTTGACAGTAATTAACTAACTGTTCAGCGTGCTAAATGTGAAACTAGTTTCTGTGATTCGGTTTTAATTTACTGACTGGAACTATTTAGCTGTCTAATAGATAAATTTTTACGTAGCATATAAAATTACGAGCTAACTGTAGAACAACCCAGCACTTCTCTTTACAGTAGCACTTAGAAGCAATCATACAAAGAATCGAAACTTTCTACATATGTATAAATGGTCTGTCCTTTCATTAGACTGATCTTATTATCACTAATCATGTTCACTTCACGTTTGTATTGTGATGAACATGTTCATGTCATAGTGGAACGTTAAATGAAAAATCTTTCTAAAACCAAAGAGGGACAGTGTAAATCAAGGCACGGTATTGATGTACTCTGCCGGAATATTGACTTAATTATATCACTCACGTATCCAATTGAGCTCAAGTATACGAATCTTCTATATCTGCATTTGAATGAACGACAGCGGAACGTAATATTTATTGTGCTAATGCATCATATATGACCAAAACTAAACTCGTCTTCTCATTATGCTGTTTAACTCTGATGAGACAAAAGAATCCTTTTTTTGCTCTTAATGAAGTAAGAAGGAAAACTATGGTGATTGTGACACTAATTCATACCATTTCGGTATTAAACAGACGTAGTGTTGCGAATGCGTTATAAATCCATACAGTGAATTGAATTTTAGGTTGAAATAGGGTCTTTAATTGGTGGTAAACAATATACTACTGAATAGAGTACATGGTTGTTCTATCACAAGTTAATATCTTCAATCTGACAAAAGTACCCTCTCACTATCATTGATTATTTTTTATCAAACTTATGTTGTGGTTCACTAGATCATACTTCCACGGCTGTGGGCAGCCGGGCAATGTGATAATTCCACCTCATACCTGCTACACAACACACTATATCATAAGTTTTACAAATAGTCAATAAATTACGTTTCATCGTGACCGACGATTTAATACGATTGCCTGATACATACTATGGATGCTTTATAAAACTATCGTCAACTTGAAGATAGAATTGAATATTAATCTATAACATGATTTTGGTGTTTATACAAAAGATAATGATCTTTTCAAAGACTTCACAAATATTTATGCAAGTTATGAAACGACAAACTACGTAATTCAAATCAACGATTGATTAAGAGAAAATCTAACCATTATTAGTTTTCTAAGCTCATAATTGAAATTTACTATGTGCGGTAGGTAGTAGATTTTTTACCTGTCCTTTGCCTAACTTGATTACGAGTTCAATTTACATAGCACACTAATTTGTTAAGCATATGATGCTCTAGGATTTGGATAATTCAATTTGACAGTATAAACTTAATGAATACCTGGGCAACAGCGTTTCACCCACAATGTAATCTTATCAATAGATTGCTACTAGAACCTTTATTACCTCTAAGTGGCCATCCACTGCATACAGGGTAGAAATATATATATATTTATATTTCATATTATACTACTATATTTCTAATTGGCGTCGGTTACTAAAGATATTTGTTCATATTTATTATATGTGACTACTTTTCTGTGTTTAATTGTATTCGTAATAAGTATTATTCCCTTTTCCTACGATTACAGATTTAATTCTCTATACATTTAATCCGTTAATCCCCCATTTCAAAGGAGTACTCTCCTAGTGTATTATGTTCACCAATTAACAGCACAAGAACTAAATGCAGCTTTACTGATGCTGCCAGTTTTATGCATTAAATGTAGTGTACGGTTTAAAAGTATCAATATGTGAATGATTTCATCAATCAATTTCAGTGGTCTGTTATTCATGAAAAGCAATTACTATTGTTATAACAAGGATATTAATGATTTTCAGTTTCATAATCCCATAGTTACACTTTAAGTGTACTGCGAAGATAATCCATTTAAAACAATTTTCAATTGAAATTATTAAAAACAAAAAGAAAGGATCTTCTGTGTAACTTTATAGTTCAAAACTAACTAACTCCATAAAATACTTCAAAAAAAGTTGTTATTTCATTTCAGCGTCTATATAAAATGATGTGGTGATATTCATCTACTATTATTAAATTTGAATAAAACGAGAACAATATTTGCAGAATAAAATGAATTCAATATATTTTTATGGCTTCTGATCAATTACAAACCTAAATTTACACTAGTAATATAGTTATAAAAATATTCTATTACATATCAACATCAATGAAGTTTAGTTTTAACCAATATAAGAAACAAGAGATATTTAACGTAATAATTACGATAGATTGGTATTTATATGTTAAAGATAAAGTCATAGAAAAAAGTAGAGCGTGAAGTTGCAAACGATACTGGGGAAGACAATGAATAAAATCGAAGCTGTTACCAATTCATTAATAATCAAGGTGAAAAATCGACTTCCTCTTAGACACAACTTACAGGAAATATATTCCAAAACACTTGTAGATCCTATTCTTTCAATCCTTAATATCTGCTTGCTGCTATAAGTACATGCGAATTCGAAAGCAAATTTGGTGGTGACCTCGAAGGGAGCATAGATCAACTTCTGACTGATTAAAGATAAATCTGGTGTTATGCACCGAGAATAGTTGGGTTCCTTTGAATGCGACGGGGATGAAAACAGGTTTTCTGTTAACACTCGCATGTATGGTGTGAACGCTTTCTATATTTCGATTAAAAAATTTCTTTGAGCAATCCATTTTTTATAAAACAATTTTCGATGAATGCTGTGTTTTCCTTTATTTTATCAGTTGAACCTAACTGTACTCCTTGTTATTGAAGATCTCGTTTAAGATAAATCATATATATGCATATGTTTTCTTTAGGAATAAAAGTTAGTGTTCATACAAATTCACCCCTATGATTAGGGATATATTTTCAAAAATTTTGATGACTCGTTTACGAAACTGAGTTTCTATTTTGATGAGTTATCGTCTCATACTACTTATTAGTAGCTGAAAATTAAAATATTAATTTGAATATAAGACAGTAACGCATGGAAGGTGTTCTTTCTTTCTAAGTATCGATTCAAGTCTTTAATTACATTTAACTTTTTCCCAAAGATTATTCTCTTCAAGAAAGTAAAACGATATCTTTTAGCTGACACTTGTGTGATAGTAGGGACTAGTCTAATTATTAAACCGATTTACTATCTACTTACTTATCTAACATACACAAGCTGGTAAGCCACAAAATCACGAAGATATACTGTTAACATGTCCAGAGTTTTAATATTATAAGCGTCCTTCATTTTCTTAAATTTCAAAAATATTAATTTCTTAAGACGAAAAATAAAAGTGCCATTTAAAAGCCTGTTCATTTTTCATTTGCATGGTTAGTGCTTTAGTAAATGGTACCGGCTTCTTGAAAATTACTGAAAACGTGAAAAGCGTGAATATTCTCTTATAACGATTATGGCTAGTTTTGGTATAAGTGTTAAAGTGCTGGCAGCTTATCTTGGCAGAATCATCGACAACCAAGGTGAATCCGATGCAGATGTGAAGGCGCGGATCGGCAATGCAAGGGCTGCGTTTCTACAATTGAAAAATATCTGAAACTCCAAACAAATGTCAACCAGCAACCAAAATCAGGATTTTCAATAAAAATTTCAAGACGGTTGTACTGTATGGAGCGGAAACACGGAGAACTACCAAAGCCATCATCCAGAAGATACAAGTATTTGTGAACAGTTGTCTACGCAAAATACTTCGTATTCGTTGGCCAGACACGATCAGCAACAACGTACTGTGGGAGAGAACAAACCAGATTCCAGTGGAGGAGGAAATCAGGAAGAAGCGGTGGAAGTGGATAGGACACGCTACGAAAAGCACCTAACTGTGTCACAAGACAAGCCCTCACATGGAACCCTCAAGGCAAAAGGAAAAGATGAAGGCCAAGGAACACATTACGCCGAGAAATAAAGAAAGACATGAGAAGAATGAACAAAAACTGTAAAGAAGTGGAAAGGGAAACCCAGAACAGAGTTATTTGGAGAAAACTGGTGGGCGGCCTATGCTCGATTGGGGGTAACAGGCGAAAGTAAGTAAGTAAGTAAGCTTATGTGAATGAAGTCAGATGTGTTACACTGTAGATTCTTCAACTCATTGCAACTAATTAGGATGTGAATATTCTTATACAATGTAGAGATTTTGTATGCCAAAAAAGCAATTTGTCTTATACACTTACGCATTAAAGTAAAAATATATTTTATTTTGGTGAAATTATTTCAACAGAATGGTAAAGAATTAAGGAAAGGTGAAGGAAATTACGAAATTCAACAAATGCTTGGCATCACTTCACTTGAAATATATTCCTGTTCAGAAAGCGATTCTGGACGATATTCCTGTCGTGCGACGAATAGTCGTGGTGAAGATGAAACCGAGTGTAAAGTTATTGTTGAAGGTGAGTGCAACTAGAAAAAGTATTGAATTATTTTTATTTTTGGTAGTTACTTTCTAGATTTATGGTTACTAGAATCAATCTTAAATAAATGCTTATTTTTTCCAAAAAGCTTTTTATACTCCACTAGTCTCATTAAACTGTATTAATAATACAGTTTAATGAGAATAGTGAGTATAAAAGCTTTTTGAAAAAATAAGCATTTATTTAAGATTGATTCTAGTAACCATAAATCTAGAAAGTAACTACCAAAAAATAAAAATAATTCAATACTTTTTCTAGTTGCACTCACCTTCAACAATAACTTTACACTCGGTTTCATCTTCACCACGACTATTCGTCGCACGACAGGAATATCGTCCAGAATCGCTTTCTGAACAGGAATATATTTCAAGTGAAGTGATGCCAAGCATTTGTTGAATTTCGTAATTTCCTTCACCTTTCCTTAATTCTTTACCATTCTGTTGAAATAATTTCACCAAAATAAAATATATTTTTACTTTAATGCGTAAGTGTATAAGACAAATTGCTTTTTTGGCATACAAAATCTCTACATTGTATAAGAATATTCACATCCTAATTAGTTGCAATGAGTTGAAGAATCTACAGTGTAACACATCTGACTTCATTCACATAAGCTTACTTACTTACTTACTTACGTCTGATAACCCCAATGGAGCATAGGCCGCCAACCAGTGTTCCCCAGACAACTCTGTCCTGGGTTTCCCTTTCCAGTTCTTTCCAGTTTTTGTTCATTCTTCTCATGTCTTTCTCTATTTCTCGGCGTAATGTGTTCCTTGGCCTTCCTCTTTTCCTTTTGCCTTGAGGGTTCCATGTGAGGGCTTGTCTTGTGACGCAGTTAGGTGCTTTTCGCAGTGTGTCCTATCCACTTCCACCGCTTCTTCCTGATTTCCTCCTCCACTGGAATCTGGTTTGTTCTCTCCCACAGTACGTTGTTGCTGATCGTGTCTGGCCAACGAATACGAAGTATTTTGCGTAGACAACTGTTCACAAAGACTTGTATCTTCTGGATGATGGCTTTGGTAGTTCTCCCATGTTTCCGCGCCATACAGTAGACCTGTCTTGAAATTTGTATTGAAAACTCTGCTTTTGTTGCTGGGTTGACATTTGTTGGAGTGTTCAGATATTTTTCAATGTAGAAACGCAGCCCTGTGCATTGCCGGATACGCCGCCTTTCAAATCTGCATCGGATGTTCTCCCTTGGTTGTCGATGATTCTGCAAGATAAGCTGTCCAGTCACTTTAACACTTATTAACAAAAACTAGCCATAAATCGTTATACAGAGAATATCACGCTTTTCACGTTTTTCAGTTAATTTTTTCAGCAGCCACGGTATCCACATCTTACTAAAGCCACGTAACCATTGCAAATGAAAAATGAACAGGCTTTTAAATGGCACTTTTATTTTTCGTCTTAAGAAATTAATATTTTTGAAATTTAAGAAAATGAAGGACGCTTATAATATTAAAACTCTGGACATGTTAACAGTATATCTTCGTGATTTTGTGGCTTACCAGCTTGTGTATGTTAGATAAGTAAGTAGATAAGTAAATCGGTTTAATAATTAGACTAGTCCTACTATCACACAAGTGTCAGCTAAAAGATATCGTTTTACTTTCTTAAGAGAATAATCTTTGGGAAAAAGTTAAATGTAATTAAAGACTTGAATCGATACTTAGAAAGAAAGAACACCTTCCTGCGTTACTGTCTTATATTCAAATTAATATTTTAATTTTCAGCTACTAATAAGTAGTGTGAGACGATAACTCATCAAAATAGAAACTCAGTTTCGTAAACGAGTCATCAAAATTTTTGAAAATATATCCCTAATCATAGGGGTGAATTTGTATGAACATAACTTTATTCCTAAAGAAAACATATGCATATATATGATTTATCTTAAACGAGATCTTCAATAACAAGGAGTACAGTTAGGTTCAACTGATAAAATAAAGGAAAACACAGCATTCATCGAAAATTGTTTTATAAAAAATGGATTGCTAAAGAAATTTTTTAATGAAATATAGAAAGCGTTCACAGAAAGCCCCATACATGCGAGTGTTAACAGAAAACCTGTTTTCATCCCCGTCGCATTCAAAGGAACCCAACTATTCTCGGTGCATAACACCAGATTTATCTTTAATCAGTCAGAAGTTGATCTATGCTCCCTTCGAGGTCACCACCAAATTTGCTTTCGAATTCGCATGTACTTATAGCAGCAAGCAGATATTAAGGATTGAAAGAATAGGATCTACAAGTGTTTTGGAATATATTTCCTGTAAGTTGTGTCTAAGAGGAAGTCGATTTTTCACCTTGATTATTAATGAATTGGTAACAGTTCGATTTTATTCATTGTCTTCCCAGTATCGTTTGCAACTTCACGCTCTACTTTTTCTATGACTTTATCTTTAACATATAAATACCAATCTATCGTAATTATTACGTTAAATATCTCTTGTTTCTTATATTGGTTAAAACTAAACTTCATTGATGTTGATATGTAATAGAATATTTTTATAACTATATTACTAGTGTAAATTTAGGCCGTTTGTAATTGATCAGAAGCCATAAAATATATTGAATTCATTTTATTCTACAAATATTGTTCTCGTTTTATTCAAATTTAATAATAGTAGAATGAATATCACCACATCATTTTATATAGACGCTGAAATGAAATAACAACTTTTTTTGAAGTATTTTATGGAGTTAGTTAGTTTGAACTATAAAGTTACACAGAAGATCCTTTTTTTTGTTTTTAATAATTTCAATTGAAAATTGTTTTAAATGGATTTCTTCGCAGTACACTTAAAGTGTAACTGTGGGATTATGAAACTGAAAATCATTAATATCCTTGTTATAACAATAGTAATTGCTTTTCATGAATAACAGACCACTGAAATTGATTGATGAAATCATTCACATATTGATACTTTTAACCGTACACTACATTTAATGCATAAAACTGGCAGCATCAGTAAAGCTGCATTTAGTTCTTGTGCTGTTAATTGGTGAACATAATACACTAGGAGAGTACTCCTTTTTATGAAATGGGGATTAACGGATTAAATTATAAAGAATAAATCTTGTATCGTAGGAAATATATACTTTACGAATACAATTAAACCAGAAAAGTAGTACATATAATAAATGACAAATATTTATAACCGACCCAATAGAAATATATATATATATATATATATATATATATATATATATATATATATATATATATATATATATATATATATGTATATATATATATATATATATATATTTCTCCCTGTATCATGATCCACTTAGGGTAATAAAGGTTTCTGTACATCTATTGATAAGATTCATGTGGGTGTAACGCTGTTCCCGTATTCATTAGTTATACTTTAAATGAATTATCCAAATCTAACATCATATCTTAACAATAGTGTCTATGAAAATGAACTGTAATCAAGTTAGCAAAGACAGAAAAATCTACTACCTACCCACTAGTAATTTCATTATGAGCTTAGAAACAATAATGTTTAATTTCTCTTAACAATCGTGATTTGAATTACGTAGCATGCTCTTTGTCGTTTCATAACTTGCATAAAATATTTGTGAAAGTCTTTGAAAAGATCATTATCTTTTGTATAAACACCAAAATCATGGTTATAGATTAATATTCAATTCTATCTTCAAGTTGACGATAGTTTTATAAAGCATCCATAGTATGTATCACAATCGTAATTAAATCGTCGGTCCGATGAAACGTAATTTATTGACTATTTGTAAACTTATGATATAGTGTGTTGTGTACAGGTATGAGGGTGGATATCACTTCCCGGCTGCCCACAGCGTGGAAGTATGATCTAGTGACCACAACATAAGTTTGATAAAAAATATCAATGATAGTGAGAGGTACTTTTTGTCAGATTGAAGATATTAACTTGTGATAAACAACCATGTACTCTATTCAGTATATATTGTTTACCACAATTAAAGACCCTATTTCAACCTAAAACTCAATTCACTGTATGGATTTATAACGCATTCCAACACACGTCTGTTTAATACATTTGAATAAGCCGAAATGGTATGAATTAGTGTCACAATCACCATAGTTTTCCTTCTTACTTCATTAAGAGCAAAAAAAGGATTCTTTTGTCTCATCAGAGTTAAACAGCATAATGAGAAGACGAGTTTAGTTTTGGTCATATATGATGCATTAGCACAATAAATATTACGTTCCGCTGTCGTTCATTCAAATGCAGATATAGAAGATTCGTATACTTGAGCTCAATTGGATACGTGAGTGATATAATTAAGTCAATATTCCGGCAGAGTACATCAATACCGTGCCTTGATTTACACTGTCCCTCTTTGGTTTTAGAAAGATTTTTCATTTAACGTTCCACTATGACATGAACATGTTCATCACAATACAAACGTGAAGTGAACATGATTAGTGATAATAAGATCAGTCTAATGAAAGGACAGACCATTTATACATATGTAGAAAGTTTCGATTCTTTGTATGATTGCTTCTAAGTGCTACTGTAAAGAGAAGTGCTGGGTTGTTCTACAGTTAGCTCGTAATTTTATATGCTACGTAAAAATTTATCTATTAGACAGCTAAATAGTTCCAGTCAGTAAATTAAAACCGAATCACAGAAACTAGTTTCACATTTAGCACGCTGAACAGTTAGTTAATTACTGTCAAAAATGTGTGAAATCTGAGTTTCACACCTAATTCTACTTTTTAATACTGTTATCTTACTTTGTACCATGTGATTACTGGAGTAGGACAACCGTCTACAGAGCATGTTAGTTTCACACTCCCACCTTCTTGGATATAACGATTTCGTAGATGGAAAGCAAAACGTGGTGCTGTCTCTTCTTCGTGGAACATTTCGACGGGTTCTAGTTCAATTTTCTTCCGTGATGCTGGTGGCAATGGCTCTATAATTAATATAAAGAAGTGAATTATATAATTGAGTAAATTGAATGTTCGAAATAAAATTAACAAAAACATAAGAGTTAATTAACAATAGTATCTTACCAATTTTGATTTCCTGAATTGGTTGCACTGTCAATAAAACGGGGAATTCACGTCTTCCAAAACTATTTTCAGCACGAACAGTATAATGTCCTGCATCCTCTGCACGTACTCGATTTATTTTTAGGGAATAATCGTGTCCAGCATAGCGTTGCATATGTTTTACACTTTGAGACAGTTGGACGTCCCCGAAATGCCTGAACGTCATGAATAAGCACAATGAAAGTGTTATCATACACAAAGAAACAATTGTTAGGATAGTATTTTGTTAACCTAAATACTGTATTTTATTAGCTTTTATATTTATTTTGTTTGTTCTTAATCACCAGTCTAAGCGGCGTGAAGAAAACCTTGGACAATGTCGGTTAGCGATACTAATATACCGAAAAATATATATTCCACTCATCTGATACAAAAAATTAATAGTCAGCTATCAGATGATGAAAATATCACTGATGAAACTATTCAAACTTCAAACATCTAACTCGAATAAAAAAGAAGCCTAAAGTAATATTGAAGTGCCTATGATCCCTTGTTACCACTACTAAAAAACACTATATGTACATACAAACACTTTCTGACGTACTGTTATAAATTTGTAAGTAGAAAGACTTTTATTCCTAAACACTATAGCATCAAATATTGTTATATTGGAATTTAGCATCAAAAAAATTCATATTAGGTTATTGTTCATAATTGGAAATAAACCGCTGATTTTGTGCCAGTTAGAATTCATCATCAAGGAGTACTTGGAAATTTAATAGAATTCCTTCTAAAACATTACCACTGACATTTTTCGGGCACCGAATAACATCCAGTAGGACTGATATATATATATACATATATATACATATATATATACATATATATATATATATATATATATATATATATATATATAAATTGATTTCTCATTGAGTAATAACCAGTGTCTTTTTATCAACACTAAGAACTGGATAAACATGACACAGGTCGATATTCAGTGGTCAATGGATTTAGAAAAGTGAATATGAGACTGAACTACTGAAGGTTATATTGTTGATAGAGATTTGCAGTTTTGAAATATCGATTATTACTGCAATGTAACCAAATAGATAATTAGATACAGATGTATGTGTCGTGTGAATCGTATAATTTATTCGAAGCTAATTAGTTGATTTTAAAGTAAGCAACATTGCTAAACAATCTGAACCAATCAAAAGAGTGTCACTGAATGAATTACCATGTGACAATTGGCTCGGAAAGTGCCATGACACGACAGTTAAACTGAGCATTTTCACCTTCCATTACTAATTGATTACTTGGCCATTTTACAAAACGTGGACCAGCCTCCCTACGATCTGAAACACAAAAAGTTTATTAAATGTTAATGCACTTAAAATATGCCAGTTATATATCTGGTAAATGGGTGTTGTATAATTATCACTGGAAATTTCATTCAAAACGCTAACTTTTACTTCTTTTGCCGGAGACTTCGACCGTCCAGAAGAAGCCATTATTTATTAAATTACAATGCAACGGAGATGTGGCCTGCGATACTCTGCAGGACAGAATAACAAGAGTACTTAGTAGAACATTCAACGCTGCCAAACTCACGTTGACCTTCTCAAGTCGACCAGCGATGTCTACCCGAACGAAGGATAAGTTACCTGAGTTGGCCTCCTCTATGTGCATTTACAAATTCAGCTGCTCCTGTGGAGATAGCTATATCGGGCGTACTACCAGGCAGCTTAACCAACGAATGAATGAACATCTCCCAGCATGGTTTAAGAAGGGTCAGTCAAAAACAATACTCAGTTCTATCTTAGCACACCTGGTTGATAGTGATCATATTTTAGATAATTTTAGATCTTTTCGGGTGATTATCGTATAACTTAATCATTTTCCAACGGATTTCGATACCGTCTCCTACACATAGCAGAAGCCATAGGAATTCGTATATTCAACCCCGAATTATGTGTTCAGAAGAAATTCGTAACACCCCTATCTTTTCCGTGGCCCGATATGACGTAACTAACGATTTTTGTATTTTATTTTTTTGGTTTACATTTTATTTTGTTATTATTGGCATTATTTTCACATCCTGTATCTGTAAGTAATTTTCTGTCTCTTTCCGTTTATATTCTTCACTATCTAATTATGTACACACTTCTTATTACATAATCGTTTTAATGTTTTGTAATGATTATTCTAAATCTATTTATCCACGGTTGACCTACTATTGATACAACTTTAGTTATCGTATTTTATATTTCTTAATACTATCAGTACACCTGTCGCCCTACTATCAACTTGTACTTTTGCCTATTATGTGTAGTGACGTGATCTATTTCATTTCATTGTGATTACTGACTCAAATTGGTTTACAATTTCTTTGATTCGCCAAATTTGGATACGCTACGGTAGCGCGTTCATGGAAGACACAAAGTTAGCTTCAGATGGTTAAGATGGATTCTCCAGTGAAAACTGAAATTTACGCGTTTACATGCAGCATTAACACACTAAATGAACGGAAAAATGATTGAAAACGGTAGACATCCCGCTTCTGTTAAAAATCGAGAAAAAAGATTATCCTTTTACGAATGGTTTTCAAGTAAAATATAAATTACTCGTTTAGTTTGTTTGTTTAACTGGGATTGGTTGGTCAACCTTAAAATATCTTAAATTTATACCTTGTTTAGTGATGAGGTTTTAACATTATAATCACTCAAGAAATCCCTAACAGTAATTCAAGTATTCTGTCCAAGATCAGTTTTTGTAACATTTTCCCTCCACGATTGGGTTAAATGACTCGGAAAAGTCAACTTATTTAAATTACTCTGCATCCCCCAACCAACCACATAAATTAAAAGCTGAGTGTATATTTATTTCCATAGAAAAACTTCACACTAGAACTAAATATTCAGTATTTAGTACTGCACTATATTCTTTAAAGAGATGAGTTACTACCTTAATTACACTTAGTATTGACAACATGATTAAAAATGCATTGTAATTTGATAACGTCTGAAATAACTGATTTGAAAGACAATGTCTACAGCTGAAATCAATAAAATCAGAATGGGTTAGAATCATTGGTTTTAAATATTTCCAAACATTCAGAAAACTGAATACTAGATTAAATGCCTACTGTGCCACTAAATATAGATGTCACAACTGTTGAAAATAATGACAGGCTGCAATAATTATGAAGCATGTTCAAATTAATTAATCGTAACATGGTTCTATTTAGTAATAATAAACATGCACATTTATAAACAGATATTAGAATGAAAATTATTTTTATGTATGAGTTTTAGGTCACTTACCAAAGTTTGTTTCTTGTATTTGATATTTGTCTCGTCTATTCTGACGTATTGATGAATAATTCGCTAAATGGCCAATAGCAGGGCTTCTTTCCCATATATCTCCCTAGATCAAAAAATATTTCACAATGTGTATAAGTTATTAAATAATGACATTTAGAAGTTGCTATGACCATGAAATGATGTGGATGTGTAGCTCAGGTAGATGTTTTTGATTGTGACTTTCTCTGACCTGGATGGCTTGATAACAGAGCGTTCATTGTTGGTCTAGGTAACGCTAACGAATCTTACTTCACGTAAAAGTGAACTTTTCAGCTACTCCACAAGCATCATAATAGTTTATTTTAACTTCCTTCTTCACGATTGGAAACTTTCTTAAGTTGCTGTAAACCATCAGTCTGAAAACGAATTTCAGGAATGATATAAAACTTGTGGGAATACGTGAAGAGCTCACTTCTATAGGAAGTAGTAGTTGCTGTTGAGTGACAATCAGCGCTCCATAATTAAACCATCTGGTTCAGAAAATACACCCCCAGAAAAATAATTGCAGCTTGATTCATAAATAATTTTTTGTTCATAAAGTTACAGCATTAGTGTTTCAGTGTGTTTGCCTTCCATAATTAGTTCATACAATATGAAGTGAACAGTTTTACTAACATGATCATAACTGTTTGCGGTCGATTGTTTGAAAACCTTTTACTTATAGTCCGTTTCCGTTAATATAACTCAGTGAATTCTAGCTGTGAATCCGAAGGAAACAATGTTCAAAATTAATTTCACCCAGAGTTATCGCGACATTCAAAAAAATGTACCAAGATATATTTTGTTTCACATTCTGATTTGTTTCATCAAAAGTATATCTTGTATTATTAAGAAAATACTAAGGTACACAATAACCACACTAGGTTCCACAAAATTGTTTTTCAATGTGTAGGAATTTCTTTGAATGTTTGAAAACAGTCTGAACAAAAGAATTTAGATGATCAAATTAAAGTGAAAATACAAGTTGAAGTTCGATCAATTGTGCTTAAATATTCATAAATACTTAAAAAAGTGGTGATTGTTTTAAATATTACTAAAAGAAGTTCGCATTACATGTGTACATTTGTCTAGGAGTTTTTATTAGATTAATGAAGATGATAAATTGTGTAGAAAGTTATCAGTAGTCAAAATTATGCAAACTCTATGCGAATACCATAACTGTATTTTAGGAAAGAAGCAACAGATAGTAAATAAACGTCAAAAAATTTATCTGAACAGGTGTTAGAAGTGGGATTTCGTCGGTCATTAAATAAACTATATGTAGATAACAAGAGACTGATGATCTGGTTACAACAGAAATGTTCAACTTCATTCATCGTCACCATAAACATAATATTGAATATGTTTCATTGTTCAATATACCAGATTATTTGTCATAATGAATAGAAAATGTCAAATGATACTATTTCTATATTTGGTTGTAGTTAAATTCAACATTGTAAAGTTTAGCTTTGATTACTTGCTTACCATTCGTTCATGCATTTGTCTTTGGCATTCTTTATAACGTGAAGGTGGAATACGTCGACGCTGTTCATCTGTAATTGCTTCGTTAAGCCAAGGATGTCTTAAAGCTTCATAAATAGTCATACGCTGGCTGTAAGGATAAATAAAATTTATAGAACAGTGAGACTTTTGAAAGAGTTCTCAAGCAACAAAATGCATAAGTGCAACTGACGGTTTGAAAATATTCTTACAGACTGAGTAAATAGACAAATTTGTCTTTATTTTGCAACATGAAATTCTGTGAAGTTAGATCCTATTTATTTAGAAGCTGAGTTTTTATGACGCTGAAGGCAAATCTTGAATGAATATCTTAACTTTTCATTTTACAAATATTGATTTTATTTAGAAAATCGGCACTTAACTTACATTAAAAAGCATCTAAGGGTTCATTCTACCGTCCTACAGATGAGATATAAGAATATTTAACTTTCTTATCGTTTGATAAAAAAATACTTCATGAATGATAAACACTAATATAACTTCATTTGTCTATCAAACTCTAAATAATTATTCCTCACTGATTAATTTTATAAGTTAATTATGAAAAGTACCATTTTATGAGTTATCAGTATAACTGTGGTGTTATTATATGCATCGCAAACCTTAACATACATATTTGTATACTGATTTTACGTGCTGAACTTCAAATTGCAAAATAATTCATTAGAAATGTAATTAAACTATATTCCCTTTTATTCTTAAGACTTTAAGTTCGAATCTTAAGGGGTTTACAGTGTATACTGCTGACGCATGAAAAAAATGTCTATCTAACATAGCCTCATTTTAAATAAGCATAAATTGAGACTCGAACTGAGACATGAACTGTATGAAAATAAGCTTTGTAGAGAAAATACTTTTACAATCAAAAAGTTGGGGTAACGTTTTTTTCAACAGAAACATTAACTGACTTTGGTTGTTTTTGTAACAGCTTGCTGATGAAATCTTTACCATTAGCTGAAATTCCATTGAATGCATCATGATCGAATGTGAATTGTCCTCTTCCAATTTTGTCGATTGTTTCAGCTGGAGTACTTCCTTTAAAGGGTGATAAACCGCTTAAACTAAAAAGAAAATAATCATGAAAGATGAAACTTTCTATTGGTAGTAAAATCAGTCAGGAAAAAAATTTTAAAAGTCGCAAATTGTATGCACAGAATAGAAAATCGAGACAATTCTTTATAGCAGTGACGAAACTAATAACAACAAATACGTAAGACGTTTTTGAGGTTATACATCTAATCTTATTCCTGTTACATCCTACACATATTTTATCTGGTTAGAAAAATATCTGTCGCTTGGCCTATAAATAGTTTATTCATACTGATTTATAGGAGGGAGAGGTTTAGCTTTTAAGTTAGATGTTAATACTGATAGTAAGACAAAAAGTCTTTTTGCATGTACATGCTTGTCGAGGTTATTTTTTGCTTAGCTCACTTTGATTAAAAAAAATTGAGTGGTACAGGTTTGCATTCTAAGAATAGAAGTAGATCCCTGAAGTTTGCCATCAACCACCTCCAACCTCTAAATAACAAAATTAAATTTCATGTACAGCTTAACAATGAAGTCAATCACTCACATCATATAAGTCAAAATTCCGATCGCCCACATATCTGTATAAAAGCCAACTGGTTCAGAACGTGTAATTTCTGGTGCAGCAAATTCTGGTTGTGATAGACTAACTTTAACTGGTGTTTTCGGATCTAATTTCTTTGATAAACTGAAGTCTATGATTTTTAGATTTTTTGATTTCGATGTTTCAAACATTAAATCTTCCGGCTAAAATAAATAAATAAAAGTCATTTTAGAAACGAAACAACTTATCTTATAATACAGAAATAAAATTAATTCTGTACTTAAAAAATAGCAAAGTTACCATTTTCCCAGTATTTTTCACCAGTGGATAACGTATACAAACCCATAAAAATGATAATTAAAAAAATGGTTGTTGATTGGCTCTTCTAATTTTCACGTTCAATGAATCGTATCACTACTTGTGGCTTCAGAATTTCGATCGCATTCTTAATCAAATTTAATCACATTGTGAAATCAAGTAAAATTCATCAGTTTTATGATTATTTTTTTAAAAATAAAATCATTTCGTTGTTATGTTGAAAATGAACAGTCTGATTTCTCCTTAAATAATAATTCAGTTAGTTGAGTTGTTTATTAAATCAATATTAGCATTTTGAAGGAAATAGTCTCTAACTCCAGCTCAACACCATTCAACTTTAAAATTAATTTTTTGGGAAAATTGTAAACGCTTGATTATTGTCCATTAATCTATGAATTCGAACCAATTACTTTAGATAAAACACTAGCTGGGACAAATTGCAAAGTCCCAGAAACATTTTGCAACCAGTATTGATGATAGTAAATGTAAGTTAGTCATTTTCCAGTGTCATATGAACACTGATAAAAATAGTTCACTTTTAATTTTCGATAGATTGCTTACTTTTAAGTCCAGATGAATAATATTCATATCATGCATATGTTGTATACCTTCGCATACTTGTCGAATATAATTAATAGCATCAGCTTCGGACATTGTGAAACTTTCATCGGCTAATCGGTCAAACAGTTCACCACCGGTAAGTCTAAATTATTAATAGATAAGCAATGATTGTAAATTGATCGATTCTTACTATTTAAAGTACCATAAACAAATTATAAGATGTTAGAGAATACAAAATACAGAATTCCAGCTTCCTAAGTTGTGTTATTATCTTATTAGAGAGAATATCTTCCAGAATTCACAACAACACATTAGCCCTGAAAGAACTGTCATTGTACGCAACTAAAGAATTTCAGACTTCTGTAATTTAAAAAGATTAAGTTATCTAACTTGGACAGATTGATGTTGATAAGATTTTTAATTTGAGATAAATACCTTATTGAAGCCTCAATAACCAAACGAAGGTAAGAAATATGAATAGTTCATCAGTATTTCTAATGCCTCTCTTCATGAGTATCCCAACAGATTGCTGAGTAAGTGAAGTGCAGAAAAATCCTACCCAACTAAGAATCAAATTCTAGTATTTTAAAGCGATTGAATACTTTTTTTTAAAACTATAGATTTGATGAAAAGTTTTTGCGAATCCGGACATTATTTTTATGGAAAACACATCAATTGGAAATATATTGAGAATCAAAGAGTTATCTCATCATAGGTTTGAATTACTCATTAATATGTCCCAACGACCCTGCACAAAAAACTTACAGATCAATGAAATTAAATTTATTGGCTTAAATTTACAGTTGACTGGAACTGATGCTAAACTTCCATGCAGTATCACTGATGATACATGTCATACTCAAAATGTTGTTGAATTACATAAACTACGGTTTCTTATCAAAAGGTTAGAAAATCCGTCTCAATCTGTCTTTTTATTAGAAAATTATTTATCAATAAAATTCCATCAGTGATTTTGATGTCTATCAAAATAATTAGTTTAAATATTGCGGATTGAAAATGAGGAAGTTGACAGTGACTAAATAGACTTAATTATTTTCCTCACAAAAAGTTAAAAATGCCGAAAAAAATACTATCCAAAGTTATATCGCCATAAAAATTTACATGATTCAACTTTCAAGCAATTATTACAAATTGTGCTACCAGATTATATGAATTCATCTGTGCTAGTTGTATTATACTGTTAGAAAATTATTTGGTGAAGTTAAGTAAGTTATAATTTATAAACCAGCAATATAAATCCAATGATTCAACATGTAACAGGTGTTATAGCTGAACTAAGCAATATTCATACTTTCATATTTATTTAAAGAAAAAGACTTACAATTCCATAACCATCGCTACGTCATTCTTATCATCGAATGCTTCATGTAAATTAAGCAATTTTGGATGATGTAGCTCTTTCATAACTTCAATTTCATTTAGAACGACATGTTTATCCTGTGGTGAATCAGTGTTGACAAATTTACACGCATACGAATTACCGGTTGTCTTTTCTTGACATCGATGAACAGCACCAAATGTACCACTGGATTATTACGAACAAAGGAAAGAAGTATAAAAATTTAAAATTTAAATAGCCTCTCTGTAGTTAACTAGTTAATACATTTCTAGGGAGCTTTGACCAGTTAGTTATTGATAGCAATTTTCTCTAGTATAATTTATGAGGTTTCTTTAGAAACTTCATCAAAAGAACTCAATCAGCACTGAAGGAATAGGCAAACATTATATTGTTCACTAATGAGTGGATCAATCATTTATAGATATCTTAATTCTACAAGAAGTTGTTGAGGGTCTGAAAAGTTCAGTGATAACGTCTTGGACTGTGAAGCTCAGTACTATGGTTCCGAATGTGCCAGGGTGAATAAATTCTCTCAGACTTCTAGATACACCTTGCTGACAAGTGTTAAGTAACAAAAAGCCCTTGGTTTAAGGCTCCCTATTAACTTCCTTTAACTATCTTACACATTTTATGAAGTGATTCATACATAATTTAGTTCGTAAACCGTTATATAGCTGTTGGTGTGTGAGCATTATATATATATATCACTTAACAAAGTAGAAAACAAAGGCAGGTATTATGATAATTAAAATGGTAATGTGACTTAACAATCTATCGAAAACAATGACTCAGCCGATTTTAACATACTGAAGCTATAAGGTAGAGAAAAGTAGGTTTTTGAATATTTACCCAAAAGGAAGTATTACGGTACAACAAATCTACATAACTAGTTTAAAAATGATCTCGGCGAACAAGAAAAAATAAAAGTTTAGATGATTAGGCCAGCGAGGCAACACCAAAGATGGCTATGCAAAATAAGTATCCTACGCTCAAGGTGAAATTTCGGAGCTATTTCAAATCATGTTTTCGAAAACTTGAAGTAACTGATTCACTCTATAAATTATAATAAGACAATAATATCCACTTAAAAAAATCCATTATCATATATGGTGGTGATATGAATCTTAAATGTTGTCTTATTTGTTCCTGCTATAACCATAACTAATTATTACTAAATATCTAACCCTATATTCGATTATTTTTCTGAAACTTAGAAATAAATTATACTGTTTTTAAAATACTTCACCTAATTGAAAGGTTTATTTGGATTAATAATGAGAAATTTCTTAAATAAACCATTTGTCTGATGTTAGATAACTTACATCCCAAGTTCTTCCATGATGTCATAATAGTCATATACACTTTCACCTTTATGAACTTGAGTTGGAAATGGTGTTTGTTTGTCCCAAATGTTTCGATCTAAAATGATTCAAGTTAATAGTTTGAAGAATAGAGTTTATTAGATTTCCTGTTAAAATTTCAAAAATAAAAAACTTATTCATTCAAATTAAGGCACCATCTGTCATATTGCTGGGTTCAATTTATTGATTCAGAATAACTCTCTGTGGTACAGTGATTTAATGTAACTATTTGACTGAATGCCAAACAGGGAAATATTTGAATGTACGGAAGAACTAAATAATATTAATTTTCATATGGGGTTTAATCGAATATGAAGGACAATAACGAGAAGAAATGGATGAGTTTTGAATGTACTCATTTCTATTTCTTTCCTCAGTACACGTGAAAAAGATGACATTTCATCATAATTTTTTAACCTGCAACTCATAAGGTTTTAAAAACAGCCGACCAATTTGTTCAAATCCTCAAATTTATTTCAATCTATCATGTAAAGTGTTTAGATGAACTGGTACTTCTAGAAAATCACCCAAAATTATAATCAACTTTATCGAATACATGATAAAAATGCATCATGATATTAAGAATCGTGTTGTCAGGTTAATTGTTCTCTATAGTCACCTAAAAGATGGCTTTCTGAAGTATAATATACTTAAGAAACCAGTTATTAAGCGTGATCATATTGGCAACATAAAATTATTGAATTTTTCTTCGTGAAAATGATCCTTACAACACTACAAAAATATTTTAAGATTGTTAAATATTTAATTGTTGAAACTAAAGAAAATAAATTTCGGGAAACAAATTCACAATTATTATCTCATTCTCACTATTGATAGCCAGTTCTCATGACTCACATTGTTCATTTAAAGTAAACCGTATTTTGATATTACCGGGATTATGACTTACAAAATCTATCATAATTTTCAATTGGAGGTCCAGTATAATCACTACGACCGTCTTCGCGTTCACGACGAGCACCACGCTGACGAGTATCTGCAGCAATCAAGTGACTTTCAGTCGGTTGACATGGATCACTACGACCATGCAAATTTTCTGCCATTACACGGAATCGATATTCTTTACCATTGACAAGTCCTTCACAATTATATGTTGAGAAACTATTACGAGTAAATAATAAGAGCAAAGTGAAGAGATTATATTTTGATTTGTTTTTAGAAACATTATAGATTAGATTAATTATCGGGTCTGTAAATTTTTTAGTGACTATGAGTATAAGTCACAACATAATAAAATTATGTTTACTTAGCTCAGCAACGTTCAATTACCACCTCAAACTGATTGAATCGAACAAACAAAGTTTAGGTTTTTCAGAGAATAAAAATCCTCCTAATTCTCAATACGTAATTCAACAAATTTGACCACATAAATAAAACATTTCAATTGTTGATTGATGGTCAAGTGATCTAGGAAAAACAAGATCTACATTAAATCTAATGATCTTTGGCATTCATTATATAGTGTGAGATCGTGAGTGCGGTCTTCTGAGGAGATGAAAACTAGTATGAATTATCAACTTTCTCTAGCTCTGAAGTGGACAACAATCTGTGATGAAAATCAAGTCTCAAGGGTAAGTTATAAATGTATCAATGTGGCATGGTAAATAATATTGCAAGAATATACTCCACAGTTTACTTACCGATTTGTACCTGCTCTAATCCAAGTATCGCCAGGCATTTCACATCGTTCAATGATATACTGAGAAATATATCCAGTTTCTGCAGGCATACTCCAAGATAAAAGTGCTGATCCATCAGCTACGCCTTCTACTTTCAAATTCACTGGTGGTGGCGGTCTGTCGTTTATTCTTAATTCGATATCTGCCGAATCTGATCCCATTTCGTTTTCCAATGTTATATTTAATTTTCCAGAAAATTCTTCGCCTACATTCTCCAAGGTAATTATAGCATGACGATCTTTTAGCACAGTACTGACATTTTTTCCCTCTCTTATATCTTTACCATTTAATGTCCATTTAGCTTTGGGTTTAGGAAATCCTGTATATGGTACTTTAATTACAATAGAATCCCCACGTTCCCATTCAGTAGGCTCTTGCCAACGACTTGGTAAATGTATTTGTGGTTTAGCTGGAAAGTAAACAATAAGCATATGATAAAAAGTCTTCTTATTAAAATAAGCAATTCACACTCAAAATATTGATTGAATAAAAATTCCAAACATGAATTATTCTTTCCACTTGGTGAAATACTATTTACTATTCAGTTCATCTTTAAATGAATAGGTGACCGTGTATCCATAGTGAGAATTCTGAGTTTTGTTCATCATAAATAGAATTAGGTTAACGAACATCATCTGGCCAAGAAACTCAATAATTCTGTGAAATAATGCGAGGAGAAGACAAAGGTTATCCAGATTTATCAAAGTGATCCATTGTTTTAAATGTATGAAATAAATTCGTGAGCCAAACTTAATTTTTTCATTTCCTCATGCTGAATATGATAATCGATGAACATGTGACATTTAAATGAGCTATTCCAGCTCCATTTGTAACCTTCTTACCTATTTAGATGATCGATTTTGAATTTATACACATGTATATCTGATGTATATCAGAGTGATCCAGTTAGTTACGTTGATTTCATCAAGTGATTGATTGCATAAAACATTACTACTGGTGTAACTTAGCGACATGAAAACTCTTGAAGGTCATTTATCATAAATTCCACTTCTTTTAAAACATGCAAAACATCATATTATTGAAATGGGTTAAAGCTTGATAATTTAACATTATTGTATGATTAAAAGGTAATTTTCAATCGAAAAGAAGTAATATATCACGCTATTCGCTTTAAGCTATGATATAAATTTATGTGAAATTATCATTAGATATTCAAGTTTCAATTTACAAGTGGTTGTTTCCAGACTAATAACACTACTAGTCTTTAAACATGAACTGTTGTAAAAAAATATGACTCCATTGAATGAACCTTTCTAAAAGTAGAATGAATATCATTCAAATTCAGTGTGAAATAAAAACAAACCGCTGTATTTAAAAGGTTATCTATCATGACTCCATCTCTAACGATCATTGTATAGAATTATTGTGACATTATAAAATTGAAACAACTGTTAACTTTAATACTACTTGACTCCATTTATATATATATATATATATATATATATATATATATATATATATATATATATATATATAAACAAGTAATTGTAACGCTGTGTTGCCATAACAGTCCAATAACCGTACAATTATATCACGATACATGGATTTTAAAAAAAAATCCCTCATTTTCGAATATGAATACTTTTCTAGGCTGTTTATTAACTTCACAAATTTTCAGTAGCTTTAAAATTAATGTCAGTACAAATTGTGTAAATCATTTATCTTGTGTACCTCATATATTTCGCTAATAGCAAATAGTGAAAGTAAGAAGAAGCATAAAACTTAAGTCGTTGTCCTAAATATTATTACTATATTAATCTGTATAATATAAATGAGTTGTACAAAGTGAATGCACGCTTAAAAACTATGACTTATGGCTTCTCCCGTAAATTCATTAAGTAAACGTGGTCAAACTAAATTTCATAGAAGAAATCAAAGAAACAATTTGTGATATGTTAAAGCTTATGCAATACTACAATTTTTCATGAATTACACTAAACTTGAATATAATCATTACATTTAGTTTAAAGAAAATGTTGCTCTTACATTTGACAGAGAGTGGTGCTCGGCTAACCTTGGAACCGCCTCGATTTGAAACTTTTATGCTGTACTCGTCAGCATCTTCGAGGCCACAGTTACGAATTGTTAAATAGTGAAATCGTCCTTCTTTGGTCATTTCAATACGATGGGACTCGACAAGATCTCGAGGACCTTTCGACCATATTACATCGTAGTTCGATGGACAGTCCACTTCAATTTCAAATACAGCATCTGCACCCTCTTTTGCAGTTTGTGCTTTAAGACCGCTAACGAAAGTTGGTCGTGAAACAGCTTTGTGAGTAGAAAACATTAAAAATCAAGCACAATTAAACTATTTTATAACAAAAAATTGACAATAGATGTAAATTAAAGCTAAATTCAAAAAATATTGTGTTATAATGTAGTTTAGAATAAGATGACCCAGAGTCCAGTTTTTGGACGCTGAGTGATGAGAAACTAACTCAAACTTTAGTACAAGCCTTTGAAATAAATAAGCATCTCTAGTTATCCATTTTATGCGGGTTTCGGAGATTGTTGAGATTCTGAACCGACCTAAGTTAGACAACCACGCTCTCAATGACTGGTTCGTGATATGAATATTTTTCTCCAAATCGTAAAACTTATTCTAAACTATATTCAGAAAAACTAAAAATTTAGCCATTCAATGTGGTATACTCAACGACTACCACTTGTTTGTCCAGCACCAAAGATCCATATTTTTATTTATGTTGGTGAATACAAGTGAGGACTACTATTTACAAGTACACATAATATCTTTATGAATGAATAAAATTGTCTTCTTTTGTCTGTGACGAGTTTCATAGTTTATTTATTCACCTAATGCAAATATGCCTGAAGCGTAAAATATTTATCAATTACCTACATCAATTCACAACACTGTTTATCAAATATCCATTGGTTTGAAACAATTGCCCCACAACTATTCATTCTGTAATTTTCCCATACAACTTAGAAAAATAGATGAAACTTTTGAGACTTGAATGTGAAAACAAACGTAAAAGTTTGTCCTAAAGTAGATATCTTAAATAATAACTCATAATGAAGCATCGAACTATATGATAGCCAACTTTATGAAATTAAATATTTTTTTTACCTTTGGGATCTTTAACACACACAGGTCGATCTATTGAAGTTGGTTCACTTTCACCAGCATCATTAACAGCCATAACACGAAATTCATAGGTTTTATCTTCAATTAAATTTGGCACATTGTAACTGAGTGTAAGTATAGGGTTTGGAGTAACACGTGACCAATTCTGTGCACCAACTTCACGTTTTTCTATAACATAACCACGTATACGACCACCACCATCTGTGGAAGGTCTAGTCCATGTTAGATTAACAAAATCTCCTCCAACTTCATTAGCAGTTAAATCGCCTGGCTTTCCAGGTTTATCTACAAAACATAGAAATAAGCATTTGATACATTATAATTGTTTGTGAATATGATTTCATAAAATTTATGATAGCTATGATAGCTAATTGAATATTTTTGGTAGCCGTGAATGTTGTTGTTTTGAATGATGTTAATGAAATAAAAATTTTAATAAAGAGCTTATGGCATAAACATTAATAGGTGCTCATTCAAATGACGCTTAACTTTACTTATGTGGCTAAATAGAGATTTATGTACTTGATTGCAAACAATAAGCTTATGAATGAGATAAAGATACTAATAACCGTTTGATCATATTATAAAGGGAGTGAAAAAGGAATGAGTAAACTTAGTAGGCGAATTCATTCACACGTAATTAGATCAGGTAGTAGTAATCTTTTTTACATGTTGCGAAACATCTATTCAATGATAATTTTAAAATTAAATTCTATGAATTACTTTAGCCACGGCATTAAACATTTTGCGAGATCAAAATATTGAATATTTTCTGCGTTTAAGTAGGTTTGATTCAAGAATGTTCTTTTTAGAAAGGTGCTCATATTTTTAGTCTGAATTCAATATTGGTGGCAGACAGGTAGTTTTAAAAGACTGAAAGTATCTCAGTGACTTACCGAATGGATACTTGGCAATTACTTCATTAGGAACTTGTAACCATTCTCCTTGACCACAATCATTTACAGCAGCTACACGGAACAAATAATGTGCATTTTCCTGAAGACCTTGTACTTCAAAACTCGGTTCCTTACTACTAGATGATACAGGAACCCAACGATCTTTACCAACCTCTTGACGCTCGATTATATAGTGAGTAATTTTAGATCCCCCATCATCCTTTGGAGGTTTCCATGATAATCGCGTACTGAAAGGTGTTGTATCCGAAATAGCAATCGGACCCTGGCATTCTCCTGGAGGAGCTATAAAAGTCCAAAAATATATATTCACACATTGAATGATTTCGTATCAAATAACTATAATTGTCAGCTTCTTTAGCTCTCTATAACATACCCCTACTGCTTATACAGTAAGTACATTAATAACTTGGTGGCATTAAGAACAATAAAGAAGGCCTGACCATTTACTCATTTGTATTAAGACCAATTTAAAACAACTTTTCAAAATAAATTGGAGCAAACATTTTCAAATAGTAATTCATATTACAAAAACTGCAAATTTTGTGAACAATCGACAAGTTAATTTCCCCTAGTTTAAATTACCATAAAATTGAGAATCATATGACCTAGATGTTTTGTTTAAAAGAACTACGAACAACACTTGACGATAGATTACAAACACTAAGAAAAATCGAATTGAATGTTAGAAACTACTTCCAAAGCTTTGCTTGAAGGATATTACCTTCTGAGTGCATAAACTTTTATGTCGAGCCCACAGGGCTTGTCCCAAGCCTTCGGACAACTTAGTCAATCCATTCTTTCGAATTTTTATTTACATGCCTTTTGACCTTGTCAATCATTCTCTCATACCTTGATCTCTACCAACTTTTTATTACCGCCGTCTCACAAACAGGGTTCGCCTAAGTATGATATACGGGAACAGAAGAAAAGATTTATTTCGTCGCATACTCGATCATTCGTAAGTACTGAAGTTAGTACGCGAGCCTGTAAAGAAGTGAGCACTTTTTCTGATTTAATGTAGCCACCAAAATGATGAGCACGACGACAAATTAATGCAGCCCACTAAATTTTTTAATTTAAACATCACTGTCATACCCAACAAGAATCTCATTGAAAATTTTGAAACATACCGTTATGTATCCATGAAAGGAGGTTAACAATTTTTTGCAATGGTTTGTATCGCATAATCGGAGCCTTACTTAGAGACAAACATCCTGTTTGTAATCTTTCATGGCATTTTCGTGCAATATGATATCAACGGCCAGAAGACAGTAGTTAGACATCAATATTATCCACACTTTATTTTTCAGTCAACATTACAGCTGAGAACGAGTGATAATATTTTAAAAACGGACAGATATACATAGAGTTTATTCGTCATATGTTGTTTTTAGTTAAAGTACGATTGAAATCATGGTTTGCTGAATAGTTATCTCATTTTTTAGCGATAGGCACACATGAACACACAGGGGGTCGGATCTAGGATTCTCAGGGATCGTTTAATCTTAGGAAAAATCATGTGGGCAATTTTTAAAGAATTAGATATCCAGAAATCAAAACAGTTCCTGTTTTGTAGTGATATATTACTTATTACTTTGCTTCAACTTACATGTTATTTTTAAATTGAATGGTACTGAACTGAAACCACTTTCATTTCCAATTTCTAAAGTATAGTATCCGCCCATATTTCTTGTTACATCTGTTTTACAAAAGATAACGAAATTTGGAGGACTTTTTAAAACTTTTTATAGAAATATTTATTTTAATTGCTTAGCCAATAAACTACTGTTAATGAAGATCTATTTTGAAATGTAATTCAAATCATTGGTGAATAGAGACGTTTTTAATTTAATATTTTCAAATTTTATAATAAATAAGGATTTACGAGAAAAATGTTTTATAACTTAGTATTTGTTATTATATTCTACAAATTTTTTTATTTAAAGAATACGTACCTAATAAATAGCTATTTCAAAGTTATTGTAAGCCTACGAAGAAACATCAGATGGATGATTCCCAAGTTAATTTTGATGTTTTTGGTTGATCGAGTTACGAAATTGTAGTAGTAAAGGTACTACGTACTTTCATTATATATCGTTGGCTAGACTAGACCAACCTTATAAACCTTCAAAAAGGGAGGACCACAACTTTATACCAATCCAACAGTTAGTTGTACAGACAGGTCATTTCTTCAGAAGTATAGTTCTCCGTGTGTCTCGTAGGGACGGTTATTTTAATTTTGTGCATCATATCCACTCTTATTTATCAGTTATTACCTTCTAGTTACATTCGCTTTGTTTATTTCTGTTAGTCATTTCTATCTAAAACTGTTGGGGATGTTAGATCACCAGAACTCGCTTGATAAATACCTTTGTTTTGGATTTATTTCATGAAACGATCTGTTGACCCTGAGATCACATTTCCTATCAGGAAAATCCCTGGCTGTGATTGGCTATCATGTATTTTAGTGTGCTGTTTTTGTGATTGTCCCAAGGACGTCTCAATAGAGTATAAATAAACGCAATTTGAGTGCTTGGATTCATGGTGTGCTGGCTGTGTGTTTGTAGAATACACTTTCTACGCTATATCAAGACTTCTTGCTGGTACAATTTGGTCAAGGGATCACAGTAGCCTACCTAGACGCTCGTTCATTGTTTCGTTCTCGTTATTCGACTAAGGTGAACTCGTAATAGTTTAAGCATACCTAGAGACGAGCGTAACAAAAACAAATAAATTTGTATCAAGTTCTGCGTTACCACATCTACTATCTATCTTCACTTATAATTGGAAATAAATGCTTAGAGATATTATCTCTTCGTCATGTTGAGATAAATAAATTCAAGTTTATCTTAACTTGTCAAAAATTCTCAAGTATTCTGCTTAAAGTCAAGTAATACTTTAGTATTTAAATTAAATAAGGTGAATTCAATAAAATATGACCTTTTAGTTGAACAGATGCTGTTCCATCTAAATCCATCAATTTAACTCGATCAGATTCTGGTAATTCACGACCATTACATTTTAATTTCAATGTGATCGATCCCCGACCGGAGTAAGGAACTTTGATTTTGACAAGATCACCTTCTGAAGCCACTTTGTCATCAATATTACCCAGGATCTTGGGTATTCCTACACAAAGAAAACAAACAAATTGTTAGGTTTCACCTGATAGTTTAACAATTCATATAATGATTATAGGTAATTATATTGTGGAAGCAAAATAAGTTAATCAAACTTACCCAATACTTCAAATGGAGCTGAACATGAATTTTTACCAGAAGGATTTGATACTTGACATGTTATAGTCCCACTGTCTTTTTCATCAAGATCTTGTATTTCAATGCTCGCTTTTCCATCAGGACCAGGTGGATTAATCTTAACACGGTTACCTGGTAAAAGTTCTATACCATCTCTGAACCAGCGTACCGAAGGAAGTGGTTGACCATCAACTTGTACTTCGAATGCAGCTCTTCCTCCAATCGGAGCAGTTGTAGGACGAATTTTCGTCACAAAATCAGGTGTTGCAGTAGCTAATTTTTGTTTAAAAGGAAGAATATATTGATGATGAGCTTGATTGAAAACTGATGGAACAAATATTTGGACCCTGTTTTATAGTAATCTTATCTAATGAATATATGCGAATTCTTAAATGGTTTTACCAAACTTCAGTGTTTTTGTTACCTTAGTAATATTATTCAGCTTGTAGGTAATATATGCATATGATTGGTTAGATGCCTGGTCGTTAACTATTTACCAGTGATCAAGTCATATGCCATGTATAACCTGGAACATGCGTACATCGACTCAAGTTTCCATGCCACAATAGCAATAATTATTAATATAAATAGCAGAGTAGTAGAAGTAGTAAAAGTACCGATAGTAATGAAAGAGATTGAGTACGGAAAGCAAACTAAAAGTATAAGGAGTTTTCAGAGCTCAGGATCTAACAGAAAACAGACGGCGGATTCGCCTGGGCCGCTGTGAATTATGTCACCCACACTCTTAAATCATTGATTACGATAATCACTTAGACCACCTGAACCCAATGATATAGTCAGGACAAATTATTAACAACTACATGGACTGATGCCACGTCTCCATTAGACTGTCTCGAAATTTCTTCGGCTTTATCCTTGGACTAGCAAAAGCCTCTCGTTTAGGTAAGCGGTATTTGGGCATATATCACATATTTCAACCTACTCAATCTATAGATTCATGATTTCACCAATTAATTATCCATATTTCCCTAATGCCTTATGTCCAAACTTAGTACTGCAACTCAGTGGTCCCAAAATATTCAAGTGATGGACTTAAAACGCCTATGATCAAATACTAGTAACCTACGGAAATTATAGATTTTTAATAGTCGAACATCGTAAATTGATGTGCAGTAAATCTGTCCTTCTTTCCGCAAATAGTCGTCACGTTTAGGTCACAGGCGACAAAGAAAGGTCCAGGCCGACCTGCATTTCTGCATTCATTTTGAGATTTCGTCAGAGACCAATTCATCAAGACCGATAAGACTCACAGAATGAATGTAGCAGTTGACATACTTAACTACTTCTCTACTTATCATCAATTCAGGCACTGGCATAGATTTATCCTAAAGCAATATTTTGCATTCGGAGAAATAAAATAACAGCTCATACATGCTAACATTGTTGCTCAAAGTGATCAAAAGGCTATGTATTTCAATAGCGTCTTCATCAAACAGAGCAATATCATCTACGCATTTTAAGTCTGCAAGTTAAACTCTTAGTAGGAGATCAATTCGTAGAAAGTTAGACCATGTAAACGTTATCTGTATAGGAATGTATATGACAGAATAGAGGTAGTGAACAACTCTGGTCAGTACTGCTTGAGGTTGGCAATTCCGAACACAGTTCGCGACAAGCTTCAACCCAACCAGTAATGCTGAAGTGGAAAACCTGTATAGAGCTGATGTATTTATTTTATATACCGTTGAATGATAGGTTTCATCAGAAAACCTGTCTATCGATAGAGTCGAATGATATCTTTAGGTCAGAGACTACAGCTACAGTAAAAAGTTGATAAATATATCTATATTCCAGAACCCGATGAAGGGAAAATATCTTCTCGATACTTACACGTCCAAGTCCTCAGCTGAACTGGCTTCCAAGGGTATGCTCTTTATGGGCATTAGTTTAACGACGGTTGATTATTGAAGCTAATAATTTAGACACTGTAAGGTAAAGTGATTTGCCTATGGTTATCACAAGGGGAGTTTCATTTTTTTATTATTATCTAGGATTACCAAGATCAGCTGGGTGGGATTACACAGAAATTCCAAACCTCATTTGATATTTCAGTCAATCTAACTGCTAAAACTGGACTACCATCCCTAAATACTACATAGAACAGAGTGGACTTACGCTTCCGCTTCGTCTGCGTGAACTTCAGTTAACAATCAAATGACATGACATTTCTTCCCTTATATCAAATAAATACGGACAACCATGACAACCATTCATTTGGAACAATTTAGAACAATTAGTCCCTTTTATAAATTTTGATAGGACAATGAGAAAACGTAATTGATCTGATAAATGTGATGTATTTGCTATATATATAGAGAACAATCTGGTCACACATATTTACTAGTCAAGGCATTTTATATGAAGATTAATAAAAGGTCAATTAAATAAAAGTTCCAATAGGCATAAGGTGATAATTGTAAATAAAGGAGAGAGAAAATTAACGTAATATGAAAAGAATAAGAAGGGGTAGGAAAATTGTCACATTACCCTAGGCTTAAAGATTACCAGGGTAAATTCAAGGTTATAACAAATTGTTTCGAATAGCCAAGGCCTCCATAAACCTCAAAATTTGTCCTTCAACATTTCTATACAATGTTTTGAAGGCTGTCTTGATGTCAATCTTATGCCTTGTCTCAAATGTGTTCTGCGGTCGATGATCACGGTTTTCTATTTCCCACTCTAATCGGCTCATCTGAGGTTAACTGATTTTGAAGCCACTTAGGTACATGTTCCATAACCCTTGATTGCAAAGTTCGATTACTCCTCCCTATGTATGTGTTACCACACAAACATGTACATTGATAAATGCAGTGGGATGTGATGTAATCATATGAGCAACGTTTAGGTCTCTCTGGAATCATGAGCTTAGTATTTTCAATTATAATCAGTTTAGCAGCGTTGTATGTTTTCCCTATGGCTGCCATTTGTTTCATCTCTAATTGGTAAAGTGATATAAAGCTTTTTCTTCTCAGCAAAATTGACCTTTTATTAATCTTCATATAAAATGCCTTGCCAAGTATATGTGTGACCAGATTGTTCGAAATGTATAGTGCAAATACTTTACATTTTTCAGATCAACTACGTCTTCTCACTGTTCTACCAAAAATTGGGATAATGTTGGAATGCTGGATAGAAGGAGTACAAAGAACACTAAGGAACTTTTAGAGGCTTTGCACTCAAGTCAGTCAAAAAGCAACAAACATGTGGATATTGACCCAATTTATCAACCGATCAGAAAAATCATAAGCAAACATAGGATCAAGAAACAGATCGTAGGGGGATACAATCCAAATGAAGATTCAGACAACGACAGGTTTATGCCAAATAACTACCAATCAAGATTGACGTCAACAGAACAATCTACGGGTCATACGCGGAGAAAATAGGATACTTCTATCTGAAGATCGATGAAAGCTCCAAAAGCAAAATATCCAGCCTGGAGAATGAAACTCCACTACAATCATCCACCTGAGCTACAAATTTTCTCCACCATCTCAGTGTGTTTACCAAAATTAAAGGTAACAAGAAGAAATCCGGTATCCAGAGTATTCAGTTATTTATGATTGTTCTGTAATTTATATTGCTTCGTGTAAGCATATTTTCAAGTTAAAGGACCTTTAATATATATCTTTAATGAACAGTGTATAAAGTTAAATATTTTGTCTATATAAACAAGTGATTGATAAAAAGCACTAAAAAAACCCAATCAGACGCTGAAAAATTAATCTTAATCATTAGTACAGACACATTTGGTTATTTGTTTTTTGTTAGATCGCATCTGTAGATACTAGCAGTCACATATCTGTATATTACAAATCTCTAAATTAAGCTTTTTAGATAAAAAAAAAACTACATAACAATTTGTATAGTGCATTTAAGGTCTGGAATTAATTTATTTTTTAACTCTCTCAATACTATATGATTTTATATTGGTGGTAATTAACTTCAGAATGTATCATTCTCATAAACAGACCCAGTCACATTGACCAAAGAAGTTTTCTTCCAAAAAATATTCTCACTTATCTATAGGAAATTTATTGTCTCAGTACATATTTTTCTAACAAGTATGATATTAATTTACTCACGTTTCTTCTCTTCAATTCTGATAATAGGAGTTGGATTACTTGGTTCACCTGGTCCAGCAGCAGTAATTGCTTTGACACGGAATTGATACATATCTCCTTCGTTAAGATTATCAAGGTGTACGTAGTTACTACTGATAGGTTTACCATCTGATGTCGCTACCTCCCAATCTGGAGAGTCTTTTTTGCGTTTTTCAACAACATATCCAGTAATTCTAGCACCGCCATCATTGTTTGGTCTTGACCATGATAAATCAATCCAATTCTTGCCAACTCCATCGACGTTCGGTTCACTAGGACTACCTGCTGGTACTAAGAGTATGGAAGAGTGAAAAAAAGAAGAGACCAATAATTTATCTCAGCTACCATTCACTATAATTATATTTAATAGGATCAGAATTGTGTACACGTGTTTGAATCATTTATTAAGCTACCCAGACAGTAGTCTAATAATATTATGCCCAACAGATTTATTTAACTAACACATTCTGCTGGTTTTGTATTAAGAATAGGTATTTAAATTCACGTTGCTGTGATACACACGTTCATGAACAACTACAAGTTATTCAGAAAAAACAAATGTATTCAAATAGTGTGAAAATAACTACTTAAACAAGCAACTGTCAATGTTCAACATGTTCCGTCAATAACCAAACATTGATTAAAGATTATGAACAGTTATAGTAGGTGATAAAGACTTGGACTCCCAGTGAATGCTTGTAAACTAGTTCTAAAACATCAGTCTAATAGATCGAGGTGATTGATGAGTGTATGTTTACATTGTAAATTAAATATCATTCAAGGACACTAGTACGTTAACTTTACTAAATCCAATCAAAGAAGAGAAGTACTTTGATAAAACTAAATCAAACATTTTGAAAAATGTGAAGTTAGATATTGCCATATACAATCTAACTATATGAAAGAACTAAATTGTCAATCAAATGGCATCTGAAAAAATCAATGACTATAAAAGTATGTATGTGCTCGTTCACATATTAAATTTAGTTGTGTAAAAACTAACGATTCTGTAAGGTCACTTCAATCGAACGAAATTAAAATTGATTTTCCTAGGTTATGTTGTAGTGCCTCCACATATATTCCAGTTCGCTTACATCTAACTTGGTTACGCCCTTTCGATGAATTTATTTAACCAAGCCGTTTGCGTAGCAACAAATTATATGTACCATTCGTTCTTATTATTGTCTGGTTTGTATGAGCTCCTGTGACTTGTTCCACTTGTCATTTGACCTTGTCAACCATTCGTCGCTTTTATTCATGTGTGTGCATGCCTATCTCGTTGATCACATGTCTGTCTTATTTTTGCTTGATTATACATTCTTAGTCATGCTCTATTTCTTTGAGTTGGCTCATTAGCCTCCTCCACATCGCTTCAGTCTCCCATTCGCTCGCCAGTGTACACAAAAATGGTGATCCCGACGTCAACAATATTGGCCACCACACAAAATGGTGAGCCCGCCGCCGTAATTGGCCGCCACAGTGTTACAAAATATTGCCTTTATTGTAAACCTACCAATCTTGAACAGCATTAAGAGAATTCGAGAAAAAGTAATAGATAACTGAAGCTTACTTTAAGGCGGAATTAGGTTGGGTATATAAGTTGATTGTTATTTACACAGTCATAAATTAAAACTCGTAGCTATAAAATACTGAAATTAGTATTGGTGTTCGAGTTGGAATAAATGAATCAGAAAAAGGAATAAACAGATCAACTCCTTGAAATCATTAAATACACTGACTGACTTAATCACACTTTTTCTTAGGATTTCCTAGTTTCTGTGATGTTTTAGCAATTATTAATGACTTTACGTCAACAGATATGAACTTATGACTTTTTCTAAGTAATATACAACTCCATGTAAAAATAATGTTGTTCTGTAGAAAACAATTGATCAAAAGCTAATTATTTTTCAAAATACCATCAATTTAATAATAATTATAAAAGAAAACGAAATGACAATAAAAAGTTGAAATGAATTACCATATTTTGGTTTGCATTCAATAGGACGTGTTGATGAACTTGGTTCACTAGTGCCAATATCATTTTTAGCAAGAACACGAAATACATATTTTTCACCGGGGGAAAGACCAGTCACTATTAAAACAATGATGAAAACATATTTTTAAAGAAGTATTTAAGGATAAATTTGCTTATAAATTCACTTTAAAAATGAGTCTAATATAATTAACAGAGATGGATGGTAGCTAATAGTGGGGCCTGACTCGTTAACTGGGTGTACCTGTATCCCAGAGTTAATGTTTACTCTGCACAAGATGCATATATGTCAAAGTGACTGGTGGATTGCACTCCTAAATTTCACAGAGGAAATTCAAACAACCAATAAGTCTAATACAAATTTAAAATTATTTCAGTATGTTTTGTGTGTTAATTTTCAGTGGTTTGGATTATTCAATGATCGAACAGGCCTCTCTAATATAACTTGAAATAATAAATGCCAAGATCTTAAATGTGGTAAACACTGGAGAATTTATTCACGACATTTTGTTCTTGGTCAATGTAATATTGAATGTGAATTTATTTCCAATACTAATAACATGGTTTTATATATATTCTAGACGCCACGTTATTTTTCTCTGATGTGTATTGAAAATTTTAAGAAAAATGTTGGATTTAGGGTCTAAACTGTGAATTGTATAAAGAATGGTTGATTCCGAGGTTAGTTAATGAGAAAATTACTGGCTAACCTCGGCTAGGAGATAAACTCCACTGTCACTCGTCATTTTGATTTTGTACCTGTGAATCAATCAGGATGAAGCCTCAAAGCTTCTGTTATTTACATTACTAATTAAAGATATACTTACAGAAAGTCATGAACAATGAAAAGTTTTCACCAACAGAAATATCACTCAATCAAGCTACGGACTTTTCACATGTAGTGCAGTCAGTCATGATGAAAGAAAAATCCCAACATAGCAAAAGTCATACTTCTTAACAATCCTGTAATATATTTATTCAAAAATATTTACTATTTACTGACTAAATGAACGAAAACATAACAGTGATTACTGACTACGTTACTTTTAGATGACATGATAACATGGAGTTTATTCCCGCTTACTAACTTCGCATAGTTAAGAAGATAAATAATCATTCTCTATAAACTTAGGCAATAATTTCTTTAAAAAAATTCTTTTTAGAGATACATCATTTGATGTTTTCACTTTTAATCTTGACGTTCTATTATTTTTGAATTTCATTACTTTCTATCTTTAACTTAATTTAATATTCACACACCGTTTGACTCATTGTAACTATTAATAACTTTTTATGGGATCAATTGTATCAACAACGAAATACACACTATAAACTAACTGAACTAATTTGTATTTACCTGTTCCACTATTTCCTCTAATGGGTCCTGTTGGTGCTTTTTCCCAACTGCCACCATTCACTGGTCTATACTCGATTACATAACCATTTATTTTACTACCACCATCCGATCTTGGCTTTGACCATTCTAATGTGACTGAGTTTGCATCAACATCGGCTACTTCAACATTTCCTGGTGCGCCAGGTGTAGCTAAAATTTAATGAAGAAATGAAATAAATTCAACTTTGAAAAAGCCAGTTACATTGTCAAGTATAATATATTTTACTTTATCTTATATTATAAGTTTCGATAAGTAAATTAACAGAAAAATTTACAAAAAATATGTGACTGCTTTGTTTTTTGTAACTGGAATTTTTATCAGTGAACCTACAGATAACATCATAAACAAATAACTTTAAGAACTGTAAAATCCTATTGTTGAGCTGAAATTTCATTGTATCATATCAAAATTTATGTCATTTTACATCTTAGATGAGGTAATTCAAAAATGAAATATTAAAATTTTTTTATCATAATGATTTTGACTCTCAAGTTGATGCCACTCCGTTATGCAACATAACCCCAAAATATACATAATATCAATACTTACTTGATGGATTCTCCGTTGTAATTGTATGATCTAATTCAAGTGGTTCACTAAGACCAAATTCATTTGCAGCTCGAACACGAAATTTATGTTTCTTGCCCTCATCTAAACCAAGTACATCATATTCTGTACCGCGTACAAATTTGCTAACTGGTGTCCATTCACCAGTACTTTGATCTTGTTTCTCGACCACATAATGTGTTACTGGACAACCAAGGGTCTCCTAAAATAATGAAGGTAAGAATAAAATATAATAAATTACCTGATAGCTATTGATATAAAGTTTAAATTAGGATAAGAATTATGAAATTTCAGTACAACAGTTTGGTAAAGTTGGTTCAATTTCGGTTAAAGGCCAGAGTTTGTTAAAATGTCCTGTTTTATACACACGTCGAACTAGGGGTATTCAGGTTATCGTGATTTTCGGCTAACGTTAATTGCTGATCGAATTCTCTGTCAGAATATATGAAAACGTACAAAAATCCCTGTTGTTTACTAACCAACAATTACGTAGTTGCGTGATGACTAACTTTTTTACTTTAAACTTCAATCTTCATAATATACAGCTGTCAAATTGAGTAAGAATTATCAATTCTTGTTTCATGCTTGCGAGCATGTTTAAACACGAAGCGCAGCTTTTAAATTTAATTTTTCCAGTAGTCAGTATTATCAAGATTAACTGAAACAAAGGTGTACATGTACAAAGAAGTAAAATAAGCACCGAAACTTGAGACCGATTTATTACAGAGGAATTTTCCTCACACTTATTGGTTATAATTTAAGTAGTTTGATGTGATGATAAAATTTCTCAAAGTTAATGTAACAAGCTGATCAAACGTTAACTTAACAAGAGATGAAAAGCAAAAAAAATTGTTAAACTAGATATTTTGGCTCATAAGAACACAGTAACATTAAAATCATTACTTTCAGTTTGCAATTAATTTAAATGTAAACAGCTTTTAATGCACAAGGGAAATTTGAATGAACACATAGTTGAAGCTTCAACAAAATATTCACCTTTGATTGCCTTCCAGATAGCACTATTACCCGTTCATGTTAAATCTTTTCGACAACATAGCGATAGATATTTACTATTCACAATTATGCAATCATCGTAAATCATTATGTTCAAATACACTCCTTCCTATGTAGATGTGATAATTTATATCTAACTTGAGAATTAATTATTTACCCTGACTGTAATTTAATTTCGTTTTGAAGATCTTTGAAGAGATTCTGTAGTTGTTTGATTATATCTTCTTATTGTAGTTTTTGTTTACTTCGCTAGTTTATTGACGTGTAATTATTTAATTCAGGCAATATTTATATCATTGAGTCACAGATATATAGTTCGCATTTAACAGTTAAAAGTGTAATCATTTAAAACTATTATTGATTACAACAAATTTTGATCATTTCAACTCACCTTTGGTGGCTTCCAGCTAAGTGTACATGAATCTGACTTAATATTTTTCACCTCAAGTGGTCCTTGTGGACTATCAGGTGGTCCAAGAACATTGATCTTTATCGGTAAACTATCTTGACCTTTATCATTTTTCAATGTAATTTTATACGGTCCTTCGTCTTGTTTATCACCTTTCTTCCCAACAATAATGACCTCGTCCGGTGTAATAGTTACGACGAATCGGCCATCATCTAAAGTAACTGGTACACCGTCCTTAAAAATTAAAACAAATATTAATAAATAGATGATTAATGTCAAATCGTTTCTATCACTCGGTTAATTTAAGTTTCAAAGAGAAGTTGGTGAGTTGAAAGTAAATAAATATTTACAGGGTGAGAGCAATAGCTTATCAAATTCAATGAATATTCACTCAATAACGATAAATTATGGTAGAAAATAGTCTCAGTTGTAAATCTCAATAGAGAATAAAAGATTTGCCTTGTGATTTTCAAATAACATGGCCGACTGATGAAATTAACTTTTTAATTGACCAGTTCTCCGCATTCTGTCTGATTTAGTTCTACTGACTGGTTGACATATACAAATTATTTTCCACATCTGTACACTGTACATTACGAAAGGGGTGTAGATAATTTAGAATACGAAAATATTATGGTATAGTGGTGATAATCAAGTTAAATCAGGTCATTTAATAAATATGAAATTGGTGAACTTACTTTAGTAGCTTCTACAATATCTGGTGGACTTCCGGTGTATGGGATACGAATTTTAAACGGTTCACCTTTCGTAACATTTACTTGTTTCGGTGCATCAGGACTGATCTTGGGAGCAGCTGTATAAAAAATTTGATATGGTATATGGTAGAAAAAAATCATGAGCTCCATTAACACAAAATACTATAATCTATCAAAAATATAGGACTACTTAGGTATATATGATAAGCCATCCTATTTAACATACACTTATTCATTATTTATTGATCTTAGTTTAGTCTTAAAACTCTAACGGTCTTCCTGAATATTGTTTGTATAATGCAAAGAGTTTTTGTAGATTTTTGGTTATCTTTTTAACTAGCTGATAATATATACCAGCAACCTACTAATGTATCTCTTCGTAAAAAAGTGCTTACAGTATATTAAAATGTTAAGTACCTAAGTAGATGATATATCCTCCCTTATTTCAACTATCGTCAACTTTCACATAGACTTGTTGAGGTTATAGGTTTCCTTTCCTTGAACAACTTGCAACCAATAAATATGTCCATGTTCGTTTTACAGTTATCGAAATTTATTATACTAACAAGTGTTAATATGCTCTTTAATTAAAACATGTATTCACATGATTATGAAAGACACCTTATAAATATTCAAGTGTAATCACTGTTCATCTGTTGATGAGTAGAACCTATAAAACATTATAGTGCGATCGTAAAATCTAAACATGAACCAGATGGCATCAAAATCAAAATATATGGCGATGATATCTATATAACATGTATCAGTCTTATCAAAAGGTCACTAGTTAAAAATTAAACGTGAAATAAACCATGTGAAAGGAAAACCTTTCACTGATATGTTAAGTGATATTCTAAGAGTAGACTTCACTAGCATTCATGCAGCTTTTAAAACTATAGTTGACCCTACCTAAAGTAAATCAGAGCCGTACACAAAGATGGACTATTTAGAATTGTAACGTTTGATAGTTACAGTAAAAATCCATAGGAAGAAATCAAAAATGCAAGTGAGAGAAAAGATCAAACTACAATCGTCTGATTCCAGTGTTTTCACTTTAATGGATTTATAGGCATCTGATAATATTATTTTAATACCAACGGTTTCTGGAAATATTCTGAAGTACTTTGAGAAAGATTTTCGATCGAAATATAGTCCACCAGTCAACAAAAATTGCTCAGGCGAATTGTTGAGAAACACAGTTGTTGATTCCATATGATAAGTTAGTTGATAGTTGACAGTTGACTTGACGTACTGGACTGTGAAGGTATAAACCTTTTGCATAAGAACTAATCTCGTTGCAAATGAATCGGTATTTTTAGTCAATAACTGTAGTACTTGAAAGATCATACACTCATAAAAATTTGACTTGAACAAATAATACCTATGCACAGTACAAATACTTAAGAAATTAGTATTTCAATGTATTCCTAATCCTAACTTGAATGATGCATCATGCTAATGGTAATACTGATATGCTCGAAACTATTACGGATTGACCTTACCCGGTAAACGGAACGAAGATCAACGATTCGGTGACACGAAAGGCTAATCTAATCTGATTGTCCCAGGCCCCGTTAACTAGAGTAGGAAGTCTTGATAAGGCGTAGAAAATGTATGCTACAGGCACCCAGAAAATATGAGGTTGCTAAGCACTCAACTCAAGCTTATTTACACAATGATAGAAACACCCTTGGGAGAGCTATCAACCAATGACAGTCACTGGCTTTCCGAGAGGGAAATGTAAGCTGAAGGTCAACTAAGCGTCTCTGGTGCGAAAACGTGGAAATTCAGAATTCCAAAATAAAATTACGAAATTAGGACCTTTTCCAAGTGACTAGGGATCTAACGTCCCCAACAAATGCGTGTTTAAAAAAAGAATATTCAGGAATTTCAATCTTATGTATTTACCTTTAGGCCTCTGAATCTTGACGTAACTTGTCGGTTCACTAGGTTCACCTGCACCAGCAGCATTGAATGGAACAACACGAAATTCAAATTCTTTACCCTGTGGTAAACCTCTTACAGTATATTCAGTTGTTGACAATGGATGTACATTCACCCTAAATAATATTCAATTTTCGAAAAAAATACAGTTAAAATATTAGATGTAAAATAGATTATAGTTTATTTATTTACGTATAGAGTTGAGTTTTTGAGAAACTACCTTTTCTCTTTGTTTTTTTAATTTTTTCTTCAACAAATATTGATGAACTAAAAATGTGAATCCTAAACTACTATTGATTGTGAACATGTTCGAGTAATCCATAAAGTATGAAAATAGCAACATCTGGCTTTTTAGTTCTCTGAATAATTTCCTAATGATTGATAATATGGAAAAGGAAGCCATGAACTCTGGTGTTTCTAAAGAAGATTTTTATCATATGACCTTACTGGATATCGTATTTTAAATGATACCTGTAGGACTTCAGTCTAACGGATGTTTGACTGAGTATTCATGCCCAGATGAAACAATCTTGATTCCAAGCTTTTTCATAAGCTAATAATGGTTACACTGCTGAAGAGTCATCTGCGGAAACAAAGTAGCTGATTAGCACTAAGTGATCTATAGATGTTAGTTTGATAGCAGTTCGCAACTTAGTCTTCAAAATAATGAACTCTTTAGAATCACCTATGGTGTATATTTCATTGTAATGCGTTTCGACTAACAAATTGTCAGGAGTAAATGTGTGAAGTATTTTAGTGTAAAGTAAATAAAACTTTTTATCGTTTCAAAAATTTTATAATTCATTTGAATTATTTTGGCTAAAGTCCCCTGAAAATCTTTTTGGCGTAGCTTCTACTTAATGAATTGTTTTCGAATTGTAGATCTATAATGGATTACATTTTAAAGTAATACGATATGATTTGGGAAAAATATAAATTACCTAACTTGTCCACTTTTCATTTCATCAATAATTTTCTTTATAATTTAGTAGGCCGATCCTTCTGACCACATGAGAATTTAGTATATAGACATGAAGCGGCATTGAGAATAATAGAAATTCGGACTTAGCTTGAAGTATATTCAGTAATATAATGAGAATGTCATGTTATACTCTATGCTACATAATGTTTAAAACAACAAAGATCGTCCTTGAAGTAAAAATATCATAAATTGTAGTTTTAAACGACTGATTAACAATTCATACCGTATTACTTGAATACTTTTTAATAATTAACTTACTTTGTCCAAGCACGATCTCCTTTACCACGCTTTTCTATTGTATAACCAGTAATCGGACCCTTGCGAGGCGGTTCCCATGATAATGTCACAGAATCGTCCGTGACATTCTCAACTGTTGGTTGTGATATTCCAGAAGGTGGATCTAAAGTATATAGAAGATTGTACATGGCAATAAGAACATGAACATATAAAAAGGCAGTGCAGTTTTAGTGGTCTCAATAAAAATCACATATTCAGAATTGTTTCTATGAAAAAATTACTATATGTATTGTTTACTTAGAGTAAGTATAAAGAATTTTCCACAAATTTACAATTTACGTACATAGGACTCTAAGCCAGTAAATTAAAGTGTTTTCTTTTTTACTTTATCTTTTTCCGTCTGTTTCAAATATTAAAGAAATAACTATCTCAACATATTTAGTAAAACAATTTCATTAGAATCGATAATTCACTTGTTTTACTATTGTTTATTTAGATAATTGAATATCAATCATAGTAAATGAATGTTTGTATTGAATTACAGTTCAATTCGTTGAAAAATTTTGGAAAATCAATGAATGCGATATTAATGTAACGTTTATATCTTAACTGAAATGAAGAAATGCATAATTATGTAAAATATTGCTTTACAAGTGAAGTAACAATGTATCAGACATTTTATATATGTACGTGATGTTCCATTAAAACGTTGAGTTGGACAAAAACTGGTAAAGATAATATTGTCGAGATGTATATTCAAAAGTTGAACATGATCTGTATATACCTAAGTCATTAATACTTTAAACATAAAAAAATAAATAACAATTAATTGGTTATTCTAGTATAATCAATTCAAACGACAAAGATAAGTACTATCCATGATAAAGTAGAGGGGACTTATAGATGAACTTTACGATAGTGGAGAAAATTTGTCGCTCAGGTGGATATTTTGGTTATGGAGATTTAATTGTTCTTCTGAACAACATCATCTGCACAAACTTCAGATCGAAGAAGTGAAGTATTCGAATTTCTTCACATGTGACTCGTAGCATGTTCTGTTGACCTCTATCTAGATTGGTTGTTAATGACCTTAAAGCTGTCTTTGTCGGGATCTTTATTTTGACTGTATCACTCTTCGATTTGTTTCTTGATCTAATGTTTGTCTATCAGATGCACAACCAAAACATCCAGCTCAGAGAACGAAACTCCAACATGTAATGTGATTTAAAAAAAATTAAAATTATCATTATTCAACAGAAATACGCCTGTTATGTATTAAGGTAGACTGAATTATTATTTTAAGAAATGATGATACTTTATGTGTATAATATGCTAATCATGTACAAAGTCATAGTACAGAAAAAATCGAAAAAAGGTGTACTTTACCTACCAATTTTGCAAAAAGGCCTTAACTACTCAATCGGAATTCACTATTAAATGCTTTTATTTTGTGTATTACTCATAAAATGGCTACTTGATGGTTATGAAATGAAAGATTTAAACTTCGTCCTGATTTGTAATGAAGGATCGCAAAACTTACGACACCAAAGCAATCGAATCTTACAGTTATAAGTTTTTGTTTAATTTTTAGGGTAAATTAAAAACTTTATTTATACAACCTTAAATTACTAATATATTTGACTGACTTACCGAATGGATGCCTAGCTTTTATTGGTGAACTTGTCATTAGTGGTTCACTGAGTCCCGATGGATTTTCAGCCATAACTCTAAATTCATATTCTGTACCTTCTTCAAGATTTCTAACCGTTGCATTAGGAGATTTTAAAAATCCACTGACTGTCTGCCAACTAGATTTAAAAAAAAACAGTAAAATGATAAAAATTTCAAAACCGGATTATAGTAACATGGAAAAGAAAAGAAATTATTTGAGCGGCATAAAAAATAACTGACCTATCTGAACCTTTTGGACGTTTCTCAAGTTTATAATTAGTGATAGGCTGTCCGCCATCATCTGCAGGTGGCTTCCAAGACAAAGTTATTTCATTTGCACTGACGTCGGTGGCTTCAAGAGGTCCGCCAGGTGTAGATGGAACATCTTAAAATTAAAATGAATAAATTTAATTATAAAATATTATAATATAATGTAGTTTACGAGTAATTTTGCATATTTGGAAGCTTATATTCATCATCAATTAATACAAGTTAACAAACTGGGGAAAATCTGCAACTGTTTCGTTTAAGAATTTTTAGAACAAATTATCTTTAGGATTGTGGATGCCATTATTTTGTTGTAAAATCAGCTACTAATTAATAAGTGGGAAGTTAATAAAGTCTATTCTAAACAGAATAATACATTCCAACAAAAATAATCTCTTTTAACTGAATACGTGTTTTCATTCACTACATGTATTCTTGGTTATGAGCTAAACTAAATGAACCTATCTTGGATGGAGTAAAGTTGCTTGAGATACAGCGTGAGCAATAAGTTTACGACATAAATTTGATTTGATACCTTCGCTATGAAAAGATACATTTCCCACTGAGACACTTTTGAACTAAAATTTACAATGTAAATACATTTATGTTAAGTGTTATGTTGCAATGATAAAAATTGTTTCCTAAAATTTTCATTTCTATTTAAAGAAAAAGCAAATTATTATTATAGGGTTGTGGAGATTGTTGAGTTTCATTGAAGTAATGAATCGATCTATTAAAATTAATAATCTCAACAACCCTATAATAACAATCAGCATGTGCTCACTAGGGACCGGCTTCGTGAGGAAATTCTCGGAGTTATAGTGAGAAGCCGTGATCAATGGAGTTCAACCCTGTCGGGTGAGAGGCAGTTACATACCGGAAACAGTGCGTGAGGTTGCGCAATGTCATGTGTTTATTTAAGCTGGACATTTACACCACTGGATATTGGTTCGGTGGTTTAGAGTTTAGGCAGTCTCACCTGAAACTGGAAGTCATGGGTTCAATTTTCGGGTTTCGAGGTCGTGGATGAGGCCCTTAATATAACGAAACGATTGTCCAGTGCTTTCAGATTTCTAATGGTGCTCTAACATAGATAGATTTTGCGGCTTCAATGAAAAAAGTGAATTCCTATTGAAAATAAATGTTAACGATCAGAATAGAATTGAACTGTATCCCACTTTAAATGCAGTATGTATGTTCTTTTCTAAAAGACTTCTACTAATTATCCACACAACAGAGAGGTTGCTTAGTATGTCTCTATCAATATGACAACTATTGCAATGATAACTCTATCAAGTGTTTTAACTCATTCAAATCAATGTGTTTGTTAAGTACTAGCTTTGAAATCAATTCATGAAATTTCTTAGATAAAGGTCAATCATTCGCTTTGCGATATATTTTATAGGGTTTTAATAAACTAATCACTCTAAACTAGCTCACAGTATACTTCTACTATTCCCTTTATTGTGCGAAGACCTGACAGAATGACATTACAAAAAATAATCACTGTTCTGTAAATGATTTTGAGTTAGAACATTAATGAGTTATCATCTGTATGTAATCACCCTACACCATAAAATTATGATTGAAATCAGGTGCCATTTGTTGTTGAACTCACCTAAAACTTCTACTTGACATGAAGTACTTGCTTGACCCAAATCATTCATCACCGTCAGCTGATACCTTCCATGATCAGATCGTTTCACATTAGGGATAGCAAGTAAAACAACACCACCTGGTGAAAGTTCCAAATGTCCTCCAGGTCCAGGATGAGAGGGAGGCGGTAAGGGTTGATCTTTTTGCATAACACGAACTCCATCAATCTTCACAGGTTCACCATTTAAAGTCCAAGTAAATGTAGGTTTTGGATGACCAAACCAAGCTACTGGCAATTTCAATTCTTGTCCAGCCTAAAATAAACAAACATTATTTTAAAATATTATCATTTATCATAATTTTATACTTGGATAATATTTTATGATACATTTTAATCAATAGCCTAAACATGATTATCTAACCAGGTAAAATAAGTAAGCTTAGTTGCATTCAGATGTACATCTATGAGCAAATGAAAATTTCAAAAACTGCTTACCTTTACACTAACATCTTTCAGACCACCAACTCCACTACCCAAACCACCAACACAATCATCAGGTGTACATATTCTCGGTGCTTCCGGTTGGTCAACAGCTGTCACTGGTGCAGTAGGTCTAGTCGGTTCACCTGGACCTTCATCGTTCACTGCACGTACACGAAATTGTGCAGTCTCACCCTCTTTCATTGGAATAAATGCACATGGTTCTGTAGTCTGTTTCACAGGTACCCAATCACCATTTTCATCTTTCTTTTCCACTTGATATCCGGTGATTTTACTTCCACCATCTTTTCGTGGTTTCTGCCATGATAATTTCACACCATTTTTATTAACTTTATCCACATTCAGTGACTCAGGTGCTGCTGCAGGATCTATAAAGTTAGTTAAAAAAAAGTGTTAAAAGTTTATTTTTTTTTAACTGATTCTCTTTCTAGTAATCTGTTTTTTGGCAAAACACTCCGATTCACTTCAATGTAAAGAAATACAATTTCACAAGACTCCATTTTCGAAGTAGCGTTAATAAGGCTTTAGAGTTTTAAATTCATTATTTATACAATTAAAGTGTTGTACAAAAGTTTGGATTTATGAACAGTGAAAAGTGGCAACTAGTTCAAAAAAGAACTTACAGCTTGGTTCTTTCATAACATGAGGAGCTGTAGCTCTTGATGGGCGCCCTGGACCAGAGTCATTCACGGCACTTACACGGAATTCATAGGTCTCACCTGGTTCAAGACCTGTTAAATGAGCTGAAGGATTAGTAACCAATCCACTTGTTGCTGGTTTCCATTCACCTTTAGGTGTACGCTTTTCGATAAGATATCCTAGTTAAGGTAATAAAAACATGGATTTCAGATTATTATTATTATTATTATTATTATTATTATTACTGAGAAAAAAGCCAAGCCAATAACAGCTAACTTCATGACTCCCTAAGAACATCAGCCTTCAAAGCCATCTTATCATATACTAATTATTTCAGTGAAAAACTAAAAATTATATCACATTACTCACCTTTAATAGGATTCCCACCGTCATGTTTTGGTGGAGTCCATGAGAGATCCACGGAATGTTTATCAAATGAATCTATATTTAGATTATCAGGTGAATCTGGTGCATCTGTTAATAAAAAATATGAAGATTAAACATTCATAAACGTAAAAATGATCTTACCGAAAGGATTTTTAGCTGTTACAGCATTTAATAATTCAGTAGGTTCACTTTGACCTAATGGATTAACAGCTGATACACGGAATCGATAACGTTTCCCTTCAACTAAACCTTTAATAGGACATGATGTTCCTACAATTAAGGCAGGAACTTTTTCCCAGATTCCAGTTGTTGCATCACATTTTTCAACAATATAATCTATAAATTAAAAAAAAAATTTTAGTGATTAATAACATTATAGATTTTAGCATGTTAGATGTTGTTAACAGAACGTATAACTTCCTGCATTATGAGTTCACAAAGTTATCAAATATGTACTCATTAAATAAGGAAAGTATGAATATAAATTGAAGAAATACTTTTTTAAAAGGCAACTTAGTCCCACATGGACCTATTATCCCCCAATATGTTTTCGTTTTTTCCAAGATGGTACTGATAATACTCACCACTGAATACAACAAATAATCACTTCGAAATCAAACAAAATGGTATGTAGGAAGCGTAAAAGCCATCTTTGCCTATTTATTCATGAGTGTCAAATCTCGAAGAAACTAAAAGACGAATATTTTGTTGATCTTACTGTTATGATAAATTTATTAATTGAATTGAGTAATCATGTACATGTTAATTTACTAAATCTTGATTCATACTCTAAGTGGAAAATACCAGTGATCTTATTTTAAGGAGACGTGGAAATTGAAAGCATATTCTTAGAAAATATGGTTTGAAATCAAACCTAACCTTCTGTCTTAATAACTTGAAAATGCTAACTGTTCTCAATTCTCGATATTAGATACACAAACTGTCTAGTTAGAATGTACTCAGAAATAAACTTGTACAGAGTATGCCACAGTCGTGTTATTAGCATCTACGTAACACCCAATAGTTTACGTGTATCTTAATGATAAGAATCATGGAAAAAGAGTCTAGAAAAAGTAACTTAAAACACTTTTTACAAAATATTCTTACCAGTAATTGGTGCGCCTCCATCTTTTGCTGGAGGTTTCCAGCGTAGTTTACAGCTATCCGCTGTAAGATCAGTGACTTCAACATCTTCAGGTGAATCTGGTTTATCTTAATGTGATAAATAAGAAATAAATTCATATTATATCAAAATAGAAATATGTACATCACTGCAGTTATTGAAAGTTTATTAATAACTATTATGGAAATAAAATGACACAAGTCAACATTAAAAAATTATCCGTAAGTGTTTATGTCAAGCTAAAATAAACTACACATTTTCTTAAAACATGAAATGAAAATTGATCAAACGGTTACTCATGACTAAACAAGTACATGCATACAAACATTTGAAGTCTTCACCATCAACTTGAATAATGAATTGTTTAACAAGGTTTAGTTGGTTGTTAAAAATATATACAGTCTGAATTCAATCAATAATTCATAAAGGATCAGCTGAACTTGTAGATGCACAGTGAGAAGGCCAATTCAGGTAAGTTATCGTTCGTTTGAGCAGACATCACCGGTCGAATTTAGAAAGTCAACGCAAGATTGAACGCGTAGAATGTTCTACTAATTACCTTCGTTAATTTATCATGCAGAGTAGCACTAGCCACATCCCCGTTGAATTACATTTTAAAGAATAGGGACTTCTTTCGAACAGTCAAAGTCTCCGACTTCTTTTTTTACTGTATACATGTACTTCTTTACGAATGCGCTGGAGTAGCCGATCTCGGCCAGTAAGTTGTTGATAAATTCCAGCTTCTTCCTTAAGGTATCTACTGAACAGATCATTTTTACTCTACTTGTCAGACATCTAACCAGATTTCTTTTGCAGTGAATTGGTGTTAAACTATAAAACTGTGTGTATTGACAAGCAGAAGGAATCTTCCCATAAACACTCCTACTTAACGAGTAAGAAGTAAGCATGAAGTACAAGTAGCTTAATAGTGACTTATATTTTATTGAGATTTAATTCAAGTACTTAACATTAAACAACTTGAATTGTGTAGAATTCCATTATTTGTAATATAATTATGCAAATCTAAACCGTGAAACTATTCAAGTTGGAAAAATATATTAAATTTATGAAACTTCTACTGTAATCATTTAGTTGTAAACGTTGTTATTAAGTTTCAATAAGATTAGATCAAGCATAGTGATTTGTCATTGAAAAGTTACATTTCTTTTGATGTTCAGTCTTTATAATAATACAACTAATTAACTCAATGATTTGAAATTTTAAAGCACTACGTTTAGTGTATGAGAGTTGAAAATAATTATTATCATATTCAAGCTTATGTCTGCACTTCTTTTTGTTCCCTCAAACGAAAAAATTGGAAATCCTAAAAGGTTTATACTATTTGCCATCTATTTACAATAAGTTATAGACATTTAACAAGGTTCAAAAATATTCAGTTTACTTCTTCATTAATGAAAATCTGTAATTTATCAAGCAAAACAGACCAGAAATCAAATCCGAACACTAGTTGAAATAATACACATATAAAAGAAATTATACATCATCAAATTATTTATTTTTTCAATTAGAGTTATGGAGATTAGTGTTTTTAAACATTTAAATCAGGCAGTAACTACCGAAGACAAATGGGTGAGGTCGAGCAAAATCTCAGGATTGCTCATAGTTAGACACTAACACTATCAGATCCCAGCCCAGTGGTCCAGAGGTTAGGCGTTCGCGCGCAAGACCGTAGGTCCTTGGTTCAAATCCTGCGAGGTGCAGGAGTCGCGGATGTGTACTGCTGATTGGTCCTACACCAGAACGAAACGACCGTCCATTGTTTCCAGGTTTCTAATGGTGGTCTAACAATGAGTGACTGATAGTTTTAAATTACTTATCATCAATAAACTTTTAGTAAAACAATTAATCTAACCATTATAAGTCCTAGAATTAAATAAGCCACAAAAATAATTATTACCTCTTTTCGGTCCAATTCTAGTCATTGGAGTCGGTTCACTTGGTTCACCAACACCAGCTGCATTTACTGGTCTGATACGGAATTCATACTCGCCATTCTCATCTAAGCCATCAATATGAGCTTGTGTACCAGTAACAGGTGTATTTCCTGATACAGCCGGTTCCCAATCTGGTGAATTCTTTTTACGTTTCTCGACAATATAACCAGTCACTTTAGCACCACCATCTTTAGTTGGACGTGACCAGGATAAATCAATTGAATTTTTGCCAACATCATCGACATTTGGTCGACCTGGACTATCGGCTGTAGCTGTGAAAATTTTTTGATGAGAATAAAAACTTTTATTAGCATTTACATTTCGGTAAATAAAATCTTCTAGATAAATCTATACAGTACAATCATAAATTTGAAAATTTATAAACTACTGATACGGTTCCAATATTTTCTGACTAAACTTAATATTTACCGATAGATTCTTATCATACATTACTTACTTACTTACTTACGCCTGTTACCCCCAATGGAGCATAGGCCGCCCACCAGTTTTCTCCAACCAACTCTGTCCTGTTATTATACATACCAAGTACAAAATGACTGGTAAATAATATTCATAATGTATTCTGTCACGCTGAAATACATTCACTTAAAGTATTCACTTAAGTCCGACTAAAAAAGGTTTCGGTGGTCTGAAGGTTTTATATCATGATGGAAACGAAGATGTCTAATAAGCTAGTTGTGTCAAAAGAACAATAGTTTCGGATTATTCAAATTGAGTTAGTTTAACCAAAACACCTGAAGATTTACGAAAAAAAATGTACTTACTATGTTTCGGTTTACATTCTACTGCACGATTGGTTGAACATGGTTGACTCACACCTACTTCATTTCTAGCCGAAACACGGAACATATATTTCTCGCCTTTTTTCAGTCCATCGACTTGAGAAAATTTTGAAACAAAAATAAACACTTAATAGAAATCGTATACTGGAAATAATTTTTGATTAAAAATATTCTAGTTATTCCATACGTTTATTTCAGTAGCACTCAAGTTCATTATGCTTCTTTTGTCTTTCTTTCTTGCAGGACGCTGAAGAGGTCATAGGCTCCCACTGATGTAGGAACTAAACGTAATGATTGTCAAATGTTCTCTGGGCTTTGATGGTACCAAAAATATGGTCAGTTATAGACGAATACTACCTACAATAATGCAATTTATTCATAAACTTATAATTTCATGCATGCATTAACGGATTTCTAGCTTTGAATAGGATTTTTTATTGAAATATTTGTTTTACTACGCGACACTTTAGTGCAGTACATTTTGAATAGCTTGACTGCACATTTACTAACATAAGCACTAATTTATGAAAAATAAACAGCGTACTGGAGGGTCATATGATGAAAATACCTGAAAAATTAGCTTATTATTGGATTGACCAGTAGCGTTTTACTTATCCTACTATATATTAGTTTTATAAAGTTTCCTGGCCTGCATGTAGAAGAATCGCTCCAGTAAAAACAGACGAGGACAATAATAAATTATTGTTTCATTGTAACCAATCTAAGTTAGACCTCCATTGAAAATCTGGAGGAAGTAGATTGCTTTTGGTCCTGGCACAAGACCTAGATAAAGTCAGAATTTCCACGATTCCTTACTGAAAATAATATTTCTTTGAAATAAACATTAAAATGTCATAAGTGTCTTTATATAATAAGAACTTCCAAATCCAAGTCGTCAGATGTATATCCAAGTTAAATACCAGGAGACGAACCATCTTTATATCATATCAATTTCAGTTATATCATTTTGTCCTCCAAGATTTTTGTGATGTGATAATATAAAACGATATGTCTACTTATGGAATACTTAAGTAGCTGATGTAAGTTTCAGATTACTAATCAAATAAGGGTTATTGAACTCGATACAGCTAAAAAAATTGTTCTGAAAATTTAAGGTAATACTGTTACACGTAAATTAAATCATCTCCCTAATTTTCTGACTGAATGAATAGTCACGAATCTTTGGAACTTACCGGTACCAGTTAAATCTTTCACAACTGCAGCTTGTTCCCATTCTGTTGAACTGAGAGGTTTATATTCAATTACATAACCATTGATACGCTTACCACCGTCATTACGTGGCTTAGACCATTCCAGTGTGACTGTATTAGCATCTACGTCAGCCACGGTCAAATTGTTTGGCGCATCTGGTACAGCTAAATAAAGAAAAGAAGTATGTATTTTTTAACTGAGTAATTTCAGTGAAATACTAAGTGTATTGTTGAGTTTTAAAAATTGTTTAATTGTCTTGCACTGAGCAGGATAATTTTGAAAATAAGTTGCTGACGGAAGGATAAATGAAGACCGAAATACATTTAACTTACTGCTTGGTTCTTCAGCCAGTATAGAACGGCTTGTTTCCAGAGGTTCACTTGTTCCAAGTTCATTCTCAGCTCGGACACGAAACCTGTAATTGTTGCCTGGTTCTAAACCAGTGACTTCATATTCTGGAGTTCGAACAAATTTACTAACAGGCACCCATTCTCCAGTTCTCGGTTCTAATTTCTCCACAACATAATTTGTTATTGGACTACCTCCATTATTCTGAAATTGTGAGTTAAGATGTATCAAACTACTTTTTGAAATTAATAGAACTTGTGATTATCCGGTAATAAATAAATCAGCATATCATTTTTTATCATATGCGATAAAAAAACACAACAAATTAAATAAAATGTCAGAAAACACAAGTCTAAGATAACCTCCTCTTTAGTAGGAACCCTAAAAGTGCAGTTTTTCAGAACTAAACTAATAACTGATTGATGGCGAAATGAAATGTGATTATCTTTCAACTCCACAAGGTAATATTCCAGTAATCTAGTCTTTACAGATTGGAACCTGTTTCTCAATTTCATTGCGTAACTTTATTTGGACAATGGACAATCACACGTACATAGTTCGTGCATATTTAATTCAATGCCTAATGTTTAACATTTCAACAATTGAAAACTGAGTTCGTAACTGAACATAATGATTTGAGAGAGGTGAATGCAAGAATTTACAAATATGGCTCGACGACCTAGTATGTCATATTCAGATATAACCATTTGACTTGATACTGTTTCATTTGGACACCTGACTCTGATACCTGACAGTCACTGACAATGGTCAATATCTTAAGTTGAGTTAAATGTGAGCATATTAATCATTATGAATTCATATTAACTGCAGAACCTTATAAACCGTAGAGCAATGAAAAGCTATTTAGTGCCAACCTGGTATTCCATAGTAATACATATACATAACTCCACATGAGAAAGAAAATAGGACTTACTTGTATTTCTGAAAGTTAAATGCCAATAGGCCACTGAGTTGAAATTCATTGGTTTATAAATGGAAGTTTTAGCGATTCTCTATATGAGGTGAATATCATTCACTCTCCCGGCTTGTATCTATCTCATGGCCAACAAAATGGGAATTCACTAGTCAGGGTTTCTTATGAAAACTTTGGAAGTTCATTCTAAAGTTAACCTTGAGTGTGCACATGATTACTGCTTAGTTTGCTGCTTTTTGAGAGTAAACTGAATTAGAATTCAATCAGTTACGCTTGATGGTCACATAGTTGCGGTGTAAATTACATTGGGCTATATGACTCAGTGGTTTATGGGGATCTTCCTTGCTGAGAAGTCTAAAGTTACTGAGTTTGATCAATTTCAGTCTCATAAGAATGAATTGTAGATTAGTGTTAAACTAAGACTAGTCCTTCCTGATTTATAATAATTCTTTAAGTAATGTTAGTTTACAAAAATAATTATTTCTAGATAGCATTTTTGAAAACCACTAACAATATATAGATTCGAGTGTTGTTTTTATATCAGTGTCAATGAGAAGAAGCCTTAATTATTTGTTAGTTTTCAGTTATGATTCTTTGAATCAGTCAAATGAAGTGGTATCGTTATTGTGATCACTAAGAAGTGGGATAGCTGTTAACGAAGAACATGATGTGCCTGATTACAGGATAAGATGACTGGTAAACGAAAAGGATGGTAATCAACATGGTTTTCCCTATTTCATCTACACTACGTTTATGATATGACAGTCCTAAAATCAGTTGTCTTCCTCATAATCAAAATAACAGGAATACTAGATAGATATTACAATTCATGAGGTAGTATCATATTTATTGTACAAAATCTACTGAAACACACTTTTTTTCGGACAACTGAAAGATTTACTCTGTGTATCTCATGTTGTGTTTCAAAACATTGGGAAAACGAGTTCGTACCGCAAAGTTCAAGGATGAGATTTTCTTAAAGTGAATTTTCATCATGTCATTCGAATTTCGCTCTATAAAGAAAGTCTTATATTTCGAATCAAACCATCTATTTATACTGAATTGCTTTTTGTTTTCCATAAGAATTAAGTCAGTCATATTTATGTCGAATTATACAATAATAACAACTAACCTTTGGAGGATTCCACGTTAATTTGCATGAATCACCTCTGATATCAGTAACTTCTAAAGGACCTTCAGGAGTATCGGGTGGACTTAATATTTTCACAGTGAGTGGATGAGTGGCTTCACCTTTTTCATTTTTCAAAGCAACTTTATACTGTCCAGCATCTTCTTTTTCTGCTTTTGTATCTGTGATAATCACTTCATCTGGTGTCACTTCAAGTTTAAAACGATTTGTATCTAATGGAACAGGTTTACCATCCTATCATTTTTTTAAAAAAGTGGAGAAAAAAAAATGATAGTAGGTATGATTGGTTTCAACTGAAATGAAATATTTTTACTGTCAATTGAATAATTTTGCTTTACAAAAAGATATTTTATCTTATTGGTAGTTTCTACAATTAACTCCGCCTCGAAAAGAAGGAAGCCAAGGAACACATTACGCCGAGAAATGGAGACAGACGTGGGAATGATCGAAAATTGGACAGAAATGGAAAGGGAAGCCCAGGAAAGAGTAGGTTGGAGAATACTAGTCGGTGGCCTATGCTCCATTGGGGGTAACGGGCGTAAGTAAAGTAAGTAAGTAACTTCTCCAACTCAAATTAACTCATAGGATAACGGAATAAACAATTAGTTCCCATTTAACAGGGATGAAAATTCTAAGTCTACTCAAATTCTTTTGAGAAAAGTATAAAAACAATAAAATATATTCCAATTTCAGTTAGCTACAACTTAGAGCGTGGTACTCATCCATATTAGTTCAGGTTGCTAAACTACATTTACACAGAGAGATGAAGTTGTATATTCAAATCCTATAAAGGTAAAGTTTGTTGTAGTATTAACAGTAATGGAAGAGATTGGGGTTCGACGACATGATTCAAGAAGTAAATCCCAGTGAAATAAATTTAAGAAAGGGATAAATGGTCATGAGGAATTCAGAAGATTAGAATTTGGAAGAAGACCAAGAACAGACGCATCTGAGCTATTGAAGACGATTTTGGGTCATGCAATTCAAAGTCTCTGACTACCGGTTACCGTTGTCCTCAATCAGATAGTCGACACCTACTAACATATCTCATTTTAGTTATCGATTCCATCGTTGATTTGTGCCACGTTTCGTTTTGGCCACCCCTAGCTTTATTCCAGCCTACCCGTACATCAAACAACATCTCTTGTTTAGGTAGCCGGTCGTTATGCGAGCAGTGTTTCTATGACACCAATGATTGAAAACTAGTAACCTATGAATATCCTCTACTCTTATTGATCATGTTTCACAAGTACACAAATTAGTATTGGATGGTAAAAGCAACATTTATCTTCACGCTAATTTATTATTATTCGTATCTAACCCAATTCATTCAGCGGATAAAAGATTAGCTTTTCTACATGATACATATTATCTGAAATGGCAAATAATTGTGTTTTTGGTTAATTCAATCAAAAAGTTTTAGACAAGTAGAATGACTAGAATGAACTGAAATTATCGATTGCTAGAGAGCAAATAGTTTAATTTCATTCTTTCTTAGATGTTTCTACAACAAACCTATTCACTTTGAGAACTATCGAATACAGAAAATTGGAACAATTCGTTAATAAAAATATATGACTGGGCAACTCTCTTCTCATCCCTGTCATTGATACGTCAGGGAGAAGATTAGAGGAATAGTAACTTCTGGGATTGGTATCTGGATTATTACTAGTTATATTCTCTGTACAATTACTAAGCTGCTAGATCAGTACACATTATTCGTCCGTTTTGTCATAAGCTCTTGATTAAGGCATTAACTACTATCGTGTAATTTGTTATCCTTAATCTATTGCTGGTTCACACTCTCCCCTATTCACAGTCACTTTAGGCATGCTCATGTATAATGTATTTTCTCATTTCATGGGTCGATGTGGTTTGGTGTCTTTTGTTTATTAAATGTGGCTGCTTGAAATATGATGAAATTTTGTGGAGGCTAGCTTACGGCCTTCTCGACTAAGAGGCAGAGTAGAGAGGAATCGGATATCTAGTTGTGGACCAATAAGAATTTAGAGCTGACTCACAATTTATGGTACTAACATAATTCTCAATGGTGTCTTGTATTTGTCACATAATATTTTGTTTAGCGGTTAGGGAAATAACTCTCACCTTTATCAATTCAACTTCCTCTGGTGGTCCACCGGTAAATGGAATTCGAATTTTAAATGGTTCACCAAGTCGAGCGTTTATTTCTTTCGGTGCATCAATAGTTATCTTTGGTACAGCTGGAAAAAACAGAAAAAGATAAAAAATATCAGGGAAGAAAAGTGATTTATCATAACAAACTTGAATCCCAAAAATAATGATATGGAAATGTTTCAAGAATCGTTAAAAGCCAAATATCATTGGACAGTTTTTCGTTTTGGTTCTGTAGAAATTTAGTTCCAGACTCCGTTTTATTATTGATTTTTCACAGTCACAGTTAGTTTGTTTCATATTGTTTGAAAGTAATATACAAATAAATGAAACTGTAAATCGATATTTCAATTCTATTTAGTATTAGTTTATGATTTCCGTAAAGATCCTTGAGAAAACATATATAATGATGACTCATTTGTATCGTGAGCTAAGAGTAAGTGTGGTTGCAGACATGCCTGAGTGGTTACAAAAACGAACATATGCCAATGGTCAAATAAAATCATGAGGTAGATAGATATCTTCTTCCGTTGCATTAAGTTTAGTTGAAACGGGTCTTACGGTTGATGTCAAAACAACTTTCTATAAGTGTTGTTCAGAAGGCTGCACTTAGGCTTAATGAGAAGTCGTTTTCAGCTTCTTGATTGATAGAGATCTACGAGTAATAACTAAAGCATTATATATTCAAATCAAAACTTAACCCTGAGTTTAGTTATATTGCACTTGATGTTAACTTTTCATCAATCAAACGTTTTGGAAATCGGCCATTTATGTTGTCAGTATTCGTAATGATGCTATATTTTTATTTATTTCAATAAAAATGTATTCTTTTTTAAAGCGATGAAACTGTATGAAGTGGTAAGTCATTAAACAAACTACCAGTACTACCGTCCAATCAAACAGACGTAACTTTAAAATATTCGAACGGAATATATATATATATATATATATATATATATATATATATATATATATTGAATTCTAGGCACTAACGGTGATAAGTCTCTTACTATCTAGTCATCATCGTCAACCAATTACTACCAGTCATTTTCCCACAGTCATATTAGTTACATGGAATAATCGAATACAGAAATTCATGTTTAACAGTAAACAAATAATACAATTTTATGATCCAATTCTTCACTTACTAACTGGTTTCTGTACTTTAACAAACTTAGTCGAATCGCTTGGTTCCCCTTGACCAGCTGCATTGACTGGAATAACACGAAATTCAAATTCTTTTCCTTTCGGTAAATTTTTCACAGTATACCCTGTACCGGATATGGGAGCTGCATTGGCTCTGTTTTTGTATCAAAATGAGATTGATAAGTTAGATATATGAATGAATGGTGAAATTAATAAAAAAGCTGTTGAATGCAAAATCAATGGATCAAGATGTAAACTATGCTAGAAGTGACCAAATAAAGATATGATAATAATGTCTTGTTGAGGCATATATAGATTGGTTCACGTTCCAAGTTGAAGTCATTAAAGGGATTATAAGTGGAATAGATCGAAACTGCATAAATAGATTCGATTTTTAGTTATCTCCCGACTCTTAGTTTTAACATAACTTCACACTTTTAATCCCTCGGTTTCTTCTGTTATGCCCTATATTCAACTTTTCTACTACCATTAATGACATGATTTTAAACGTTTCATTTTTAATTTGAATAAACTCATTTAACTGTGTTGCTGTTATTAGGACTGGTGTAAACTTACATCAGTCTTTATGACTGACTAAAGATGAAGCACTATATTTTTTCTGTTTCTCTTAGATTAAATTGAAAACAGCTGACGAGGAAGAAAATGTAAATAGTGAAGATGAAATCTGACAACTGGAGTTTTTTACTTGCGGTTACTTTCATTAATTTGAAATATTCTCGATGAGTAAAGAAAATAATTTAAGTAGATTGTGGTGTCTTAACTGTTGATAAAATACAATAACCTCCAATTTAAACTAAGGTACATATATTCAAGTATAAATTTAATAATTTTAATTATAGAGTTGTGAAGATTGTTGAATCTCACTGAAATCATGAATCGATCCTAATGGAAATCATAAAAATGTGCCCACTAGTCACTAGCTTCGTGAGGCAATTCTCGCAGTTCTAGTGAGAAGCCGTGACCGGTGAAGTTCAACCTTATCGGGTGTAGGCAGCAACTACGTAAGACAGCGGTTGAGATTAAAAAATAACCCAGATTGGTTAAAGTTAGTCATTAACACCGTTCGATACCGGTTAGTTAAGTGTTCGCGCATGAGATCGAAGGTCTTGGTTCCGTTTTCCGCCCGATAGGTCATGTATTGGCTCTGCTGACGAGTCCTATATTCGGACGAAACGGTCGTCGGTTCACGATTTCAACATCAATTTGATGTTTTAAAAGAAATTTACGATCCTGTACACGATATATAGAAGTGATAATATAAAAACACTGCGGATAAAAATAACAGATTAATGTACCCATGTTTAGTGACAATGACAAAACCAATAGCAAGAAAAACATTATTTGATGATTGTTCAAGCCAAACTATTTTAAGCTAATTTATTACTTAAAAGAAACTCGAAATAGTTTAGGCAGTCAAAAGACTGAAAATCGACGGAGGACGAATCAAGAACTTAGGTATTGTTGCGGTGTTGGCAATGAATCAATTCAAAGCCGATACATGCAACTTGTCATCCTTCCGTAAACTTAATGCTTTTCTCCATTATGTTTTAGTTTCACTTTTTATTTTCTTTTTTAGTTTATACCTTTTAAATCGTAAACAATTATTATTATTACTATCCTTTAACAATTTTCATGATTATGATTCAATTATTTTGACCTCTGTGTCATTCGTTTTTTCTTAATATCTTGTATTAATGACCTACAACTTATTTTCATCCTCCTATTCTTCCATAACCACACAACACATCTGTGACATTTGAAATATTGGGTCGCTTTATGATATAATCTCCTCCTGCTTTTCTATCGACTCACGTATTTATCAAACAACTATAAATACGAATATGCAGCTTAAGTGAATCATTTCGTCAAGAAGAAAGTTCTCTTCCCTGAATTCTCCTTATTTTTATTCAACAATACAATGGGTTACTTTAAGTATCAGAAGGAAATCCATTATCTGCATTTAAAAAAAAACTCAAAACTCAAAAACTGCCTAGCAGTTCTGGTAAGAAAAAACACTTACTTAGACCAATTTTTATCTCCCTTAGCTCTTTTCTCAACAATATATCCTGTGACAGGGCCTTTACGTGGAGGCTCCCAGGCTAAAGTAACTGAATCATCATTAGTATCTTCGACAGTTGGTTTTTGCATACCAGATGGAGGATCTATAAATAATTTGTAAAGAAATAATAAATTAAAGTGAAAGTAATGTTCATATTTTTTGAAAGATTTGATTTAGCGACAGTTTTGTAATTTAATTAATTATCTATCAAAAACTGTTTTTTACAAAACGGAAAGGTGTATTTCTAGTTTTTGTTAATTAATTGACAAATATGGGAGCTTACTTAGTCCCGATTTCCATTCACAAAGTGCAGGGAAGGATATCAAGAGCTTCGAAAGGAAATTTCCGGATCACATATGAGAAGCCGTGACCAATGGAATTCACTGCTGTTGGTTGTGAGGCAGTTACCAACCGAATAAAATCGGCGGTCGAGCAATTTCGTGGATTGTTTGAAGTTTAACTTCATCGTAGTCCGATGCCCACTTAGTGGTCTTGAGGATAAGCGTTCGTGCGTGGGGTCGTTAATATGCGTTATTGAGAGGTCTTAAACTAGGACAAAACAGCCGGCAAGTACTTCTAGGTTTCTAAAGGTGGTCTAGCCTGGATCAGTTCATGATTTCAGTGAAATAGAGTACTACTGGAAACGTTATACATACTGATTAAAAAGACTTACTGATTTTAGCTGAAACGTTAGTGACTAAACTTATGACAGTTTTTATGAGACTTCTATTTTATCTAGTTTAGTGGTTTATAAGTGTCACTTGTCATTTTAATACTGTCTAATTATAATGCAAAAGAAACTAACTGTTTACTATCATGAGGAACTTCTTAATCGTACTTAAAGACGTAAATATTCAAATATGAAACTATTCAGATATCTACGAACTCTATACAAACTTAATTCACACTAAATACGTCTAGTTTTCATAAAGTGAACTTGATCGTAGTATAACTTTGTCTACTGAATACTTTGAAAAAATGATGAGCATTTCTGTCAAGCAAAAATGATTGCATTTTTGGGGCATTATGAGTTATTTAAGTTAGGATGCTTAAAATATGTTGACGATAAATTTACAATGTAAATTTTTTGTTTCCAATCCATCTAACTAAATAGTCCATAAATATATTTTATTGTTTGCAAAGTTATTCATATATAGAACCAGTTTCGAATTTCTGAAGCTAATGTAGGCACTTGAGAAGTCAAATTATCATACTTAACGACCTAACTAAGCTACTTTTAGGTGCTACTTGATCTGAACCCACGAGATTGAGTGTTTACAAATTGTTATTGTGTATAAGAATGTTAAACTGGATAGAAAAATAAGTCAAATGATCTCAGAACAAGTTCTCTTCGTAACTTACCAAATGGATGTTTAGCTTTAATTGGTTGACTTGTGATCAAAGGTTCACTTTGACCCATTGCATTTTCAGCCATTACACGGAATTCATATTCTGTACCCTCATCCAGATTCCTTACAGTTGCATTTGGTGAATTCAAGAATCCACTGACTTTTTCCCAACTTAAGTTGGACAATGAAAAAAAATATTAAAAGGCAAAAATATGTAGTAACATAAGATTAATTCGCTTCGTACTAAATGTAACACAGATATATGGGTATATAATGATTTGCATGATACTAAATGGATTTTCTCAAAAAACACTCAGAGAATTGGAAGTGTGCAAAAACCCGAATTGACACTATAAAATCAACATGCCTTTAATCAGACAGTTTGTAGCTCTTATCCATTTGAGTGTAAGATCGGACAAATCATGTGACAAACAAATCATTCTAATCTTATTGGTTAGTTTGTACACCTTCATATTTGTTCTTGCCGATTCATTAACCGTACTGCACTCTTTCAAGAACAGTTTATTTTTAGCTCCTAGCCATATTTCTATCACATACGTATTCCTATGAGTATCTGCATATTTGTTTGTCTGTTTTTTTATATATGTAGTAAACGATATGACTCAAGCCACTGCAATTTAATTACATATGAATGCTTGAAGTATATTTATTCAGGAGATAGTTTTAGATTTTTTAAGCTATCTCTGAACAATGGGTTACATACAAAATTATTTGCAAAATTATGTTCAGATACAGTCAACCAATAACTATAAATTCCTCTTTGCGAGCACCATACCGAATCTTCACACATCCAGAATTCTAAAATTATTTTATTCAACCAAGATTTCAGTTCAGGTGTGAAGATATTGTAACTGTACCTCATTTGGGTACACAAAAGCCCATTACTTAATAAACGGATCAAAAGTGGTTGTGTTTCAAGTTTGTCGTTAAAACGTGGAAACTTACTTATCTGAACCTTTACGTCTCTTCTGTAGGACGTAGTTAGTTATTGGTTCTCCACCATCGTCTTCTGGTGCTTTCCATCTCAAAGTTATTTCATCCGCCTTTACGTCTGTTGCTTCAAGAGGTCCACCTGGTGGACTTGGTACGTCTGTTTAAAAAATAAGAAACCCGTGTATTTAGGATACAAACATCACTTCATAATATCAACTCATCTAGTGAATAGATCAAAGACTTTTAAAAATGGAGGACCAAAACCCGATTTTTCGTTTGGAAGATTTCCTATTCATAAGAAATTTGATTATAGTGCAGATGTGAAGAAAGAGATTTGAGAAGCCATACACAAACAATAGGAATTATTCTTTAGAACACCATCTTGTTTGATTCGAAATCTGTTAAGTAATAAAATTTAGTTTTGTTTGCGTTTTATTCTATGAATCAATTCAGAAATTACAGTCATACTCTTTTCTGTCTCAAAATTACTGTAATTTCAATGTAATATTTATATTCCATTTATTCCATCAAAACTCTTTGCGTTGTGATCTTGCTAGTTATATATTTATTTACATGCCTCTTTGAATCAATTTGAAACACGAATGAAACGGATAAGCGTCCCAGCTAATCGTTTTCATTCTCTCAACTTACGAACCTATTAATCTATAGGTCAGTTATAAACTAGTTTTCTTCTATCTGCCCATGAGGCTGAGTAGTCACATTCAAACGCACACATTACAGGTCTCAGAGTTACACTAAGTAACCTATCCAGTCAATGCCTTAAATTAGATCAAGTACACTCTCTCTATCATTATATATCAAGAATAAACTAGTGGGTAGACAGATCAAGGATGTAGCAGGTACATTTAGATCACAGCGACATCAAACTCATGTTGCAAATCAGTTACTCTAACTGTTTAGGGTGGCAGTCAACAATATCTTTCCCGGTTGATTACACGTGATTTATCTTTCCTTTGATTAGTAATAGTAGATAGTTCTATTGCTAATAGAATAAATATGCTTGGATAATCTGTTAATAAGAATTATTCATATCTCAAATAAAGGACACTTGTCTAATAACTTGCAATTCTGTGGATTTTCAACTGCATTGACAAGATTCTTTACATTTTTCTGAGTAATTCCATACTGTTTGTAATTATCAAAGGATATTCCAATCATTTATATGACTTTTTCTTCAGTCAACTTATACATATTTTGTGAAGTATTCAATCCCACAATGAACGAAAATACTTACCAATTACTTCGACCTCGCAAGAAGTAGTTGCCTGACCTTGTTCGTTTGCGATTGTTAGTTGATATTTTCCTTTATCTGAACGACGAACTTTTCCAACTGTCAAAACTACCGTACCGCCTGGAGACATTTCAAGAAGTCCACCAGGTCCGGGATTTGCAGGTGGTGGTAGAGTTCCACTGGTTTCAGTTATTCGTTTACCATCAATCTGTATAGGTTTATCATTTTGACTCCAACTAAATGTTGGCTTTGGATGACCAAACCAAGCAACAGGAAGCTTTAAATCTTGACCAGCCTAACAGGTACATAAGAGAGGTTAATTATTTAACGGTAAGGATTTCAAAATTATGGTAGATGTAGGTATTAGTATAATGTTTAACACTTACATTTGATCGATTTCAACATTAACCAAAATACAGGAAATTTATTCCAATAAAGTAGTTAATTAACATTTGTAAATCCATGAATATAAAAAAGTTCTTGCAAGTTAATTTACTAACATTTCAGTATACCATTAATCCTATTGAAATGTATGAAATAGCGTTCCAAATGTATGCTACATAGAACTTAAATATGATAGAAATATTGAGACCAGATTATTTATTCATGATTTTAGCCTTAAAGAGATAAAACTTTTGGATTTTTAGAATCGGTCCCAGTAAATGTGAGTTGAAAGACAGTTTTCTGTCGATATAAGCAAATGTTTGTTGGATTCTGTATTAATTATAGATAACATCATTTTAAATTGTGAATCTTCAAATTGTAAAGTTGACTTATTTTATTGAAAGTTTCAAAAGCTTTAAAATTAATGACAGGAATTACTAACTTTTCAGTAATTATCAGTCAAAGCTTTGTTCTCAGTAGTCGAATCTTACTAATGACGTTTTTCGCGAAACAGAATGTAATTTAAGGACCATTAAACTAACTGATTCATACTCTTGGCCTGGTGAATAGATCTAACTCTAAGCAAAAGTATTATTAGATCAAGTTCTTACTTTTCCGAGACTATTTAAGTCTATTTAATTGTGAAAAAAAACTAAATGAATCTACAATAGAACTATTGAATATGTAATAACTAGAACTAAATGAATTAATAACGAATATAATAGTGATGACTCTGATGAATAACTGATGAGAAAAACTAACCTTCAGTTTAACATCTTTCAGACCACCAACTCCACTACCCAAACCACCAACACAATCATCAGGTGTACATATTCTCGGTGCTTCCGGTTGATCAACAGCTGTCACTGGTGCAGTAGGTCTAGTCGGTTCACCTGGACCTTCATCGTTCACTGCACGTACACGAAATTGTGCAGTCTCACCCTCTTTCATTGGAATAAATGCACATGGTTCTGTAGTCTGTTTCACAGGTACCCAATCACCATTTTCATCTTTCTTTTCCACTTGATATCCGGTGATTTTACTTCCACCATCTTTTCGTGGTTTTTGCCATGATAATTTCACACCATTTTTATTAACTTTATCCACATTAACTGAATCTGGTGCACTTGGTGGGTCTAAAATTAAGTTAGGAAGAAAATTGGTACAATTAATCACTCCAGAATTGATTAAAAATTAAATTCTTTAAAATAAATTTTCAAAAACTTACATGTAGGATCTTTTATAACTTGAGGCAATGTTGCTTTCGATGGGCGTCCTGCTCCAGCGTCATTTACTGCACTAACACGAAATTCATAGGTCTGTCCTTTATCTAAACCTGTTAGTTTAGCTTCCTTTCCATGAACTAATCCTGTTGTGGCTGGTTTCCAATCTCCATTCGGTGTACGTTTCTCGATGAAATAACCTACATGAATATTAAGACAATAAAAAGAAATGAATAAGGATTTACTTAATAAATATTTCTATGATATCTATGGCACAGGCTTTTTATAATCACCTTCTATGAATAGGTTTTTCAAAATATACATTGCCTTACCGTGGATTGGATTTCCTCCATCATTTTCTGGTGGTTTCCATGCTAATGTAACTCCATGACTATCGAATGATTCAACTTTAACATCTTCTGGTGCATCAGGTGCGTCTGAAAATAAAGTAAATAGGAAACAGTCACTTGTATTTTAAGATCCATTTAGATAAGAATACTGATAGATAGAATCCTTTATAAAAACAAGTATAAATACCATGCACGTGGTATATAATGGATATCTTTCAAAAATAAGAAATTGCCAAAGGGAAATCTGTTCATTTCGTTATACCCAAGATATTAGACATTTCTGATCTGGTTAATAGAAAGAATATGAGAAAATCGTTATTGTCCCCTTATTCTTCTACTGAAAAACATTTCTTCATTTACTGAATCATTAATCTTTACTCGCGTGCTTTCTATAGTGAGTACAATTGTTTATCCTCTAATCTCTCTCGTCTCATAGGTCCATATTATCAATATAAAAATAGTTAATAGTGTATGTAACATCATTTTTGTGCTTTTTAGTTTTTAAACTTTTTTTTATCTCTTTTCGAGTTACCCTCATAGGTGGAAGTGAAATACACTAAACTTATTTACTGGTGATTCAATTTATTTATTTACTTTTAAACTGTCTTTCAGCTGTTTAGAAGTTTCCATCACTTCATATAATCATCAGCAAATTCAAACATGAGATATTATAACTATTGAATGTTGATATTTTCTGTGGTTAAGATATCAAACTTCATTCTGTGCAAACTACTCATGCAATTCAATCTTCTAAAGAAGTGAAAATCCCAAGAATTGAAATTTATTTAATAAAAGAAATTATAAAACAGCCTCTTGACATGGTTATTCATTTTATGTATGCACATGTCTTATTTGGAAATATAATTAGAATCTAGGTTAGGTGTAACATATAAATATCCTTACAAATGACATTCCCATGTTTTATTATTCGTATTTACTAAGTTTAGGATTTACATGTACCAATAAAGTTGTACTTACCAAATGGATTTTTAGCTGTAATCGCTGTATTAGTTTCTGCTGGTTCACTTGGTCCCATAGTATTCACAGCAGATACACGGAAGCGATAACGTTTACCTTCGACTAAACCTTTGACTGGACAATTTGTACCAGTGATAACAGTTGGTACACGTTCCCACACTTCAGTGGTTGCATCACATTTTTCAACGATATAGTCTGAAAGAAAAAACACATTTTATCGGGAAAAAAACGGTAATTTATACTCAAAATATCAATAATTTTACTTTATTCTACCTGTGATATTCTACACTTGATAGCTAATAAGACGTTCGGGTAAATTTGTTTCAACTCCATATACGATTGTAATCTCAAGTCAATTATGTACGTTAATTCTCAGCTGATTCAACAGAGCTTGAGTATTGTTTCCTATAATTTCTCTCAACTTTTAAAAATACGTAAAGTGAACACTATTTATTTGACTAATTTAAGTCATTACATAAATTTTACGGTTTACGTTAAGTTTAGAACTAATCTATTGCTGTGTATTTTCAGGAAGGTAATAACTTGAGAAAATACGGGTTTCCATTTAGTTTCTTAAGGTTAAGATCTTTAAATACACAATTCAATACCAGGATTACAAAATGTAGTTAGGAATTTGTAGAAACTACTTAATGATTCCTCTGACAATCTTGAATAGGTAATGGGCAATATTTAGTTGCGTGTCCTTCTCTAGTATAGTTGAAAAATACAAATTAGCATACTAATTCACAAATTAAGGTCCAACTATTTCCTATCGTGAGGTTTGTTACTCTCATCGAGTTGTTATCGAATTTTAATGTTGGTAGCTTCTTTTAAATGAACATGTGACTTAATGATATCTTCAGAGTGAAATCAGATCTTCATAGTAATGAGAGTTACAAGAGTTAAAAAAATCCTATCTACTCTTCTGTACTTATTATTTAAGATTAATTAATGCACAAGAGCAAATGAGTACAAATGTGTTATTTTTCTTAAAATCTGATAAAATCTATTGTAATGTTACCGATGATTGGACATCCGCCATCTGATTCAGGTGGATTCCAGGTTAATACACAGCTATCAGCAAATATATCTTTCGCTTCAACATTCGATGGTGGTTGTGGCTTATCTAAAAAGTGAAACAAAATAAACAAATATTGTAGATTTGAATGAATGGAATAAGTTATTAACTTCTGTTTAATTTCCTAAAATGAGTTGTTATAGCTGGTTGGATTTTGTATTATTGCAGTGACGAGAGTAAACAGTTGATAACACAGTGTCTAGTGATTTGGATTGGTCTCGTTTACCATTTACTGGCTTTTATTTTTTTAACTGTTATTAGGGTTTACCATGTGACGAGTATTTTTACATTCTGATATCCATTCAATCGTAGCTTACAACTTGACTGTATGATTGAAATATTCATTATGTTCCTTCATTGATTATATCAACTATTTGTCTGTCATTAGAATAAAATATTATTGATGTTTTTTGGCTATTATTATCAATATGAGGAAAGTATAATTAGTCCTCACCTCAAGTTATTATTTCTCCCCTAATTTCTAAAAATTCCCACGTATTTCCTTAATTTATATCATTCAATCCGAATGATGTGAAAATACATTTGATTTGATTTGTAATCGGATTATTCTAACTCTCAGCCTTTTTATCAATACTTATTTTGATTATTAATCACAAAAGTTCAGTTGACCTATAAACTTACCCAAGTTAACGTTATTTACTAGTGATCTCAATTTAAAAACAATTTTATTTTATTTCGTCAAGAATTCAGAATTTTTAGATTTTTTTGTTCCAAACTTGGCCATCCTTATAGAACAATAATTTGGATACATCGAGCCTGATGAGAGGTTAGTGAAAATGATATTCCTCTTTCATATATCTGGGTTTTTACATGGAATGATCTCAGGTTACCTTTTATCTAAACTTTGGATATGTACACGGTATTTTACTTTGCAAAAGCTTATGAACTGGAAAAATAATCCTCAATGACAATTAAAAATATCACAGTTAAGCAATAATTACAAGTAAAACCTACTTCTTTTTTGAAGTAATTACTTACCTCTTTTGGGACATATTTTGGTTAATTCTGTAGGTTGACTCGGTTCGCCAACTCCTGCAGCGTTTACGGCACTCACACGAAATTCATATTCAGCATTGTCATCAAGACCATCAATATGAGCATTATTATTTGTAACAGGCTTTCCGTCTGGTGTAGCTGGTTCCCAGTCGGTAGCAAACTTTTTCCGTTTCTCTACTAAATAACCGGTGATACGAGCACCTCCATCTTTTGCTGGTCTAGACCAAGCTAAATCGATAAAGTTCTTTCCAACATCTTCAATGGTAGGTGTTCCAGGACTGTCAGCTGTGGCTAAAGTAAAGAAAAATTGTTTTAATTAATACTAGTTTCACACTTGCAACCAATGATAATCCTCATAAAAGTAGGATGCAACAGGCTGGTTAGTTGTCTTTTGTAACTGTTATGCTGTTACCATCATGTTTTAATACTAATCGACGTAAATAAAATAGAATTATACGCATGACAGAAAATTTCACAAGCCACATAAAAACACTATGAATTTCATATTTTCAGTTTTTAACCTAGAGTGATTTCGTTTGGGTAAGGTTTTGGATATCATATAACATAATACTAATTATAAGTAGTATGAAGTGGATATGTAGCGCATATGGAGTAGAGTGTCGTCTTAAAGTTACGAATGGAGCGAACAGTGTTGGGTCCGGATTAATGGAGGGATTTGGATGTTTTTTGGAATAGAATATATGTGAAAGAAGAGAGCTAAGAATACTTTTGTTTTGTTAATGGATGCTTTATGATAAGGTAACTTAACAAACCTTATAGCATCACGAAGACAACATTGAGACAGTGAAGAGTATTTGTAGCTCAGCATTCGTATAAATTATACTTTCCTCTAAAAATAAAAAGCTGAGACCATAGTAAAGTAATAGATGTTTAATAAAATTGATTTCTAAATGAAAACTTAATTTTATTACTGGAAATTTCATTTTACAAATATATCATACTTACTGAATTTAGGCTTGCATTCCACTGGTCTGTTAGCTGTACACGGTTCACTAAGTCCAACTTCATTTTTTGCACAAACTCGAAATTGATATTTTTCGCCTTTCTTAAGCCCATCAACTAAGAAAAAGGAAAATTGTTTGTTTTGGTGAAACACAACAAATATTGATGCAACTAACAGAAATATACTGAATTATATAAACAAGTTGCGTTGGGAGAAAAAATCAACTTAGTTTTAAAGTAATTTCAATTTCGTAACACGATCACAATCACAAAATATGATTTATATTGATTTAAATGTTTTATCAATCCGTCTTTAAAACTTCTAGCTAACTTTATCATTTACTGTCCTTGAAATGTATGTTTTATTTAAATGACGTCAGTGTTTCTTTTTGAAATATTAGAATACTATTTATTCATGTTAATGCTTAAGATACTGGCAAAACGTATAATGTAATGTTCGTATGATGTAATGTGATGTAATCTGATGATATATAAAAGTAGATAAATGAAACGTGAGGAAAACTTGACTTCTTATGTGCTGTTTAATCAATATTCCGGGAAGACAAAATAGGATAAGACCATTTTACTAAAAATATATAATTATTCTTCATAGTTTGAATCGATTTATATCAATGTCAACTACTGATGGATAAAATCATGTACAAAAAGGTTTTTATAGCATAGAAAATGCCACTTGCTTTGCATCACAAGTCCTCACATTGCTGTGTATTAAATTGTACATCGACTAATTCTTTAATCACTTTGATAATTTTCTGTTAATATGAACTTCGTGTTTTCATTTCTTCCTGTATTAATTCACTAATTTTTGATAACAATGTTATCTTTTTTACAATTAATAAGAATAATATTATTTTTCATTTTAACAAATCATCGAAATTAATTAGGAAGAGTTCACATTATTCTGGTTATTATTCGTAAATCGAAAAGGATTGGAACTTCAATTGTATTACCATTTACTACTTAGTTACCAGTTGTTAACAATTAATTGAGACAGTTTTAAAGATGATTTGAATCATTCGAATGCAGATTTAAACATAAAGTTGCATAAATTAAAGGACATTGGTGAACTATGGAGTATTGAACAGTTGTTTTTGTTAATATTTTGGATAATGTCAGTAGTCTACACTTTATGATATGGCACCATATTGAATATAAAAGCTTCTAAGAGTAGTGATTCTTTGTTAGATTTTCATGAAAAGGATAGTCGTTTTATAGTGAGACTTCCTTCTATGTTTAATCATTTAAATGAGTGATTATCATGTGATGTTGTCAGAGTAATATAGTTTGTTTGAGCTTCGGTTAAGATCTAACAGACATTGGTTTATGAGACAAGATTCATGCAAAAATGACCTACCATTTATTTTTATCCACATTAGTGTGTTTGGTATGTTTTCCATGTGAAAATAGAAATAATAGTAGAATAGTAGAAGAATATCGCTGGAAAAACACTGATAACATTTAACTGTGAATTTCTATTAACTAACATTAGTCTTCCTGACCATTTATTAATCATGATTAAGCAAATATTTACAGTAATATTTTAGTTATTCAAATGAACTGTCAAACAGATATTCTTCACTAGATAAACACTTACCAGTAGTGGAATTGCCTTTGATTAATCCTTCTGGAGCTGTTCGCCATTCATCCGAATTAACAGGTTTATATTCAACTACATAACCTATAATACGACGTCCTCCATCTGATTTAGGTTTAGTCCACTCTAATGTTACTTTATTGGCATCAATATCGGTTGGTGTAAGATTTCCAGGAGCTGCTGGTACAGCTAAAAGTGAAAATTAAATGTATTATTAAGTAGAATATGTTTTTTTGTAAAAATTATCAATACTGGTTTTAATAATAAGCAATTTATATTATTTGTCTACTTCTCATATGATTAGTAAGTGAAGTTCAACCTGTTCGGATGTAGACAGTGCATGATGTGGCGCAACTCCTAGAATTGATTGAAGTTAAACTTTGACACCATTAGATGCCGGCTCAGTGGTCCAGAAGTTAGGCATTCACTCGCAAGACCGAAGGTCCTGGGTCCGAATCCTGCTAGGTGCAGGAGTCGTGGATGCGCACTACTGACGAGTCCCATACCAGGACGAAACGGCCGTCCAGTGCTTCCAGGTTTCTAATGGTGGTCTAACTTTGATTGATTCATGATTTCAAATGTGTAACTTAATAATATTCACAACCCCGTAATGCAGGCATTTATAAATCACGTTTCACAAACCAATTATATTTGGTCGATGATTTTACAAGCATCAAGTATTTGTTTAAAAGATATGTATCTACAATATTGAATGTTAGCTTTATTATCATTCCTCATCTACGTTATTTCACTTAAAAAACTATTGTATGAAATACTTTTAGCAGTATGTTGAATAATAATTTTTATTCAAAAAAAAATTGTATTGAAATATCTTCGAATAAAATAATCAAACGAAAAAGATCATCTTATTTTAGATTGATTTCATTGATTTCCGGTAGTTTATTGAACTAATTGGTAAGTTGAATGCCTTCAGTGATATTTGTTGAAATGTTCTAGCACAATTAACGTGTTTTAATCTAAAATCTACGTCCATACATATTAGCTAATTTATGGAGATAAATTTTCTGCAACTAAATTGTGAACAATATTAATATTTTAATCGAAGACTGTTATTCGAATATTCTGGTAGAAAATATTGAAGCCAATTTATTTCATTTGAGTTCATTTTTATATCATAAGTTTGTAATTGAAGTGACGGAAAGTATAGTATGGTAATGAAAAATAATTAGTGTGTGGATTTTAAATCTTCAACTTCAAATATTAGTGTAAACAAGTAAGAAAAAGTGAAATCAACACAAGTAATAATAATCAGAAGTTTACTTTATAGAAAAGATTAAAAATAAGGGACATTTCAAATCAAAAAAGTGTTAAACGGAAATATGTTACTTAACTAAAAGGGGTTTGATGATTTCTTTTTGATAAATATAAAGGTAGTATGAAGAAACGATCAAAAAATGGATATCAACCAGGTTGACAATAAAACTTAAGGACTTCTGAATAGGTACTTCGAGTTCACTGATGGATGGTACCCACAAATTCTATAGCAAGGAATCTCAGTACCCATAAGCTACTTGATGATAGTCCAGGACTTTGAACGGTTGATAATTTGTAAAAATAATCACATGTAAGTCGGTCTTGACTTTGAAGCTTGGTAAACATAAAAATTTTGCTTACTTGAAGGGTTTTCTGCAACTATTGCTCTATCTGCATCTAGAGGTTCACTGACACCTACATCGTTAGCTGCACGTACACGAAATCGATACATATTGCCTTCATCTAAACCAGTTATATCACAATTCGGTGTACGAACAAACGAATTGACTACACTCCAATCACCGGTTTTTGTATTTTGTTTTTCAACAACATAATGTGTTATTGGACTTCCACCATTGTCCTATTAAATGAAAAATTAAATCATATCAAAAACCTAATACAAGTTAAAGTAATGAATCTAATGCTGAAATGTGTATTTTTCATATATTGAAATCGTTGGTTCATGTCACGAAAAGATTTCTAAAAGTCAAATGTATTCAGATAATCATGTAATGTTTGTAATAGTTTTTCAACTTTAGTAAAGGTGGTGTTGAAATATTGATCCTAATCGGCTTTGCACATATTATCTCAAAGTTTGTAAAAGGTCTGTATAAACTTGAAATGAAAGTCTTTCGTATGTATGTGATTTGTGTATTCATGTAGGCAGATAGATGATCTAAATGAGTTGATGGATGTATTGGGAACTATAACTGTTGGTGGTCAGAAGACGCTTAGTTAAATGCGACAAGTATTTTGCCAATCAAACACTGTCGTCTAGAATATGTAGGAACATGCATGCTAACATCTACATACAAGTGAATAAATACACCCACATCAATAAATACACTATGATTAATAGACTTGAAAGAACAAATATTTAAAAATGTACTTGAATGGAGGTTTAGAATAGTTGGTAAGATGAGAATGTTTCGTCTGTCATGTAGTTCGTCTGGCTATTTTTATAACATATTAGTGGACAACATAAGACACTACAGTTTGAGCTTGTTCTGGAGAGTCCATAGATTAATAACTTGCAAAACAAAAGTTTGTTATTTGGCATTTACAATTACAAGCTGTCATTTGACGTCCCATTTCTGCAGGTAACTTAGTTGTAGATCATGTATACGTATGTATTTATCATTAGTTGATAACAGATATTATTTGTCACACTTTATAGGGTTAGACTGTTTGACCTTTGTTTACTGGTATTTAGAAAAGTATAGTGTTGGGGACGTTAGATCCCCAAAACTCGCTTGATAAATGTCTTAATTTTGGATTTTATTCATGGGCTGATCAATTGACCCTGAGATCACATTTCCCACCAGGAAAATCCTTGGCTGTGATTGGTTGATGTGTTATTTTAGTGTGCTATTTTTGTGACTCTCCCAAGGAGGTTTCTATGACGTATAAGTAAACGCGATTTATGTGCCTGATTCATTGTGCTTGCTGGGTGTTTGTAGAATAAACTTTCTACGCTATATCAAGACTTCTGATTAGTTCCTCTGGGTCAATGGATCAGAGTTGCCTACCCGGACACTGGTTCATTGTCTCGTTCTCGTTTATTGACTAGGGTGAACGCATAATAGTTTCAAGCATAGCACGTGACGACCGTAACAAGTTGAATAAATGGTTGAATTCTTATCTTATGTTATTACATATCTATTATGAAAATAACACTAGGATTATTCATTGTCTTTCATAAGCAGTAAGAGTTTTAATCTCTTAAATTTAATGGATCAATTTAAATAATACCAATAGATCCAATGATTTCATCATATCTTGTTAATTTATTTACAGAGAGAAATAAGTTGGCAGAAATAAAAGAAGCGAATGAGTCAATAAATTTATTACAGTTTCAATTTCACGTCCTTTTTGAATCAACTCTAAACTATCAATAGAAATGTTTGTCGCATAAATATAAACATACAGAATTATAGGTAATTCGTAATGTTTGTACATCCATCATAAATAGATTTTGAGAAAGATTGATGAAAGTTTATACAGTTACATACCGTAGGTGGATTCCAACTTAATGAACATGAATTATTTTTGATGTGACTAATTTCTAACGGTCCTTGCGGTGGTTCAGGTGGTCCTACAACCTTCACACCAACAGGTACTGAATCACGACCTTTCTCATTTTCCAAATCAATTTTATACAAGCCAGCATCGTTCTTTTCTGCTTCTGTATCTGTAATAATTACTTCATCAGGAGTGATTTCCACTTTGAAACGACCACCTTCAAGCGGTACAGGGATTCCATTCTGAATTAAAAAAATTAGATAATTATAATTCTGTAAATTCGTGTTTTTTCTTAAGATTGAGAACGGAAGCATTAGTGGGAACGATGAGTGGAATGAAATCTACTAATCGCAAAGTGTACACCTTATCACAAAGCATCTGTTTACAAAACAAGCATATTCTTGGTTGTCTACTCCTACATATCTCCTATTTCTCAAAATACCCAAATGACATTATAAATTCGGATTTGACACTTTGCTCCATCCGTAAATTCAGGGCAATACTCTTCTGCATATTCATCTCAACGTTATTATTACACACCACATAAGGAGAACATTCAAGAAGCGGTTTCTATGCTTGATTACTCAAAGATTTGGTTTTAGTGATTTAACTCTATTTTCTAATACTTACTGTTATCATGACCGAACAGTATCTTTAAAAAAAAACTGGTCACACAATTGTGTTTTTTATAAGTATTAATACCCTATAATAACAACGATAACGTTGTAAATTTCTGATTGATCTAGTACTTTACTTAAGTATTCCATCATCTCTGATTACTATCATTATTTTTTGTATGATGCGTAGAGCCTTTGATTTCGTGTTCGAAGTTGCTATCTTCCGATGGTCACATTTCACTACTGTGCACTACAGACGGGTCTTATACTACATATATATATATATATATATATATATATTAGTGCACAGTGCTGATGCTAACAGTAATTGAATCCAGGTCAGTCAACTAATACCTAACCATTCGCTAATTGATTGAAAATCAATTGTAAATATAGGCCATTTAGTAGACTAGCATACTTGTTTCAAAACAATGATAACAGAATTTGTGCAGTGATTTACCTTGGTCACTTCTACTTTATCTGGTGGACTTCCAGTAAACGGTACATGGATTTTAAATGGTTCTCCAACACGTGCAGTCACTTCACGTGGTACATTACGTCCTATTTTGGGTGGGGCTGACAAACGAATAGAAGAATCAGTGTAAGTGCAATATACAAAAATCCATCAGATACAGATTATTATTAGTATTATCGATCGCTTACTTGATACCGTATATCTTGGTTAATTTCTTCTTTTTGTACTATATGTATGATACAATGCTGAATATTTTCAGAAGTGGTATGAACAAAATTTAATTTTATAACTTAGGGATATACAGACAAAAAACTGTTTTAAACACAACAATAATACATTAATTATATTAACCCATAAATCAAAGTGGGCATAAATGTTTGGACTAATTTAGTCAGTTTCTTAACTTGAAAACAACTGAATTCCATGCAAATCGAGTTTTAAATATTTTTAAAATCTGTCATTAATATAAAGTTGAAATCTGTAAAGAAAACGAACACAATACAATAATTAGTTTTACGCAATAGGTTTAAGATAGTCTATGGAAACACGATTTAGTGCTTTTGATGATGACAATAAGAACAGTAATGTTGAATTGAGGAAATGAATTCCCAGTTAAAAATGCTTCATAGGAAGGGAAAGGATAAAGGTCTACACTTAAAGGGGTGGAAGCAATACCTTATATGTGACTAACATAGCCCACGAAGTGAAAAAAAATAAAATGACCATTGTGGATTGGAAAAAATTCAAATATTAGAACGTATTCCTTTTAAATACTAAGTTTTGAATGATTTTAATTGACGAAATGGATGCATAACCGTACCACTCTCGGAATCTAGTCGTAAACTAGAAAAGTTCCTTCTGTTTTGATAAGGCATTCACCTTTTTTTCAAACAAGGGACAATAGTGTAATTTTTTTTATTGATCTGACGACTTTTTTTCACAACCAAACAGGAAAATGTTTGCGACCAAACTAGGATAATTCCCTCTGAGTACTGCTTCTCATTTATGTGCTGAGACGAAACTAAATGTTTATTGGTTGAAGAGTTAACAACAGATGCAGTATTGAAAGGTAAAGTAAAGATCTGAATAGAATCTAAGAATTATTTCATTTGCTGACCCGATTTTTGTTTGAATAAGTAAAACATTTCTGTAGTAAGCCGTTGGTCAGTCAAATGTATGAACCAATGTAAAGTGGTCGAGTGATGACTACTGGTGAAACTTGTATGGAAACATAACCTATTTAAATAAACTGGTTTCAAAGCAGACAAAGTGGTCAGCAAACAAGGATATTTTCAGGCAGAGTTTCGAAACGGCCATCTAGTGCTTCCAGGTTTCTAATGGTGGTCTGACAATGATTGATTGATGATTTCAAATGTGTAAAAACACAAATCTCCGAAACTCTCACTGAAAATATCGTAACATGTGCTCACTAGTGACTAGCTTCGTGAGGAAATTCTCGGAGTTCTAGTTGAGAAGACGTGACCAATGGAGTTCAGCCCTGTCGGGTGTAGGCAGTAACTACCAAAGACAAATGGGAGAGGTCGCGCAAAATTCCTAGATCAATCAGAATTAGACATTAACACCATTGGATGCCTGCCCAGTGGTCCGATGGTTAGGCGTTCGCGCAAGATATCGAAGGTCTCAGGTTCGAATCCTGCGAGGTGCAGGAGTCGTGGATGCACACTTCTGATGAGACCCATACCAGGACGAAACGGCCGTCCAGTGCTTCCAGGTTCCTAATGGTGGTCTGACAATGATTGATTGATGATTTCAAAGGATATTTCCATTGAGTAAAATACCGCATAACTACAAAGTAACAACCCAAAAATAAATACAAACAGATGTTTTTTGGAACGCTTCATTGTAGGTTTCATAGTTCAATCATCCATTCTGAATGAAATTAGGAGTTAATGCATAGCTTATTTTTCGCTCAACATATCCATTCAAGTGAACAGACTATAAAATTTCAACTTCTGTCTTTCACTACAATTTTGTATGAAATCGACTTAATGATTTGGAAGTCAATGAAATCAATTAGGAAAAAGGCTATTCGGCTTTTTCCTGTATAATTTAGCATAAACCAAACTAAAAATCAAAAATGTCATATTTCGTATCTAATATAAATTCCAGAATATTATCTTACAAATGAAACTATTCTCTTGGTTACCCATTGTATGTGTGTGTGTGCACGCGTATGTATTTGTATCTCTACATAATGCTTGTGCATGTGTTTATCTCATTTTTCTTAGTTTGATGAAAAAAAGACCAATGATGAAGAAAATTTTATTTTAACTTGAACATATTTATCTATCGAACTGTTTCCTCGGTAAAATCGTAATGTAAATCGGGGAGGGGGGAATAGTTGGTATGATTTTTTTTTCATTTTGTTACATACAGTACAATTTCACTTTACCAAACAGATAACTATTTACACGCTAGATTATGGATATGGAATTTAATGTTATGTGAATTATTTTTACACAATACCTAGTGATTGGTATTATTACTGGGATAGGAATTTATGACTGGCATTTGAAAATTGGCATAAGACCCTGATCCATGACATGACAATCGATTGTTATCTCATAATTTGCACAAGGCTAATACCATAGTTTATTAGTGATAATTCCTAGAACGATGCTTTCTACAAGCTGAGGTTATCGGACCGTGATTTTGTTATTGATCAAACACTTGGTGGTGAATGAAGTATCGCGAAAAGAATTAAATTATTTTTTTCACTTACACTTATGGAGATTAGTGTTTGTTGCACATTGAACTCGTCAATCAATCATTGTTACATCACCATTAGAAACCTCGAAGCACTGAACAGCCGTTTCGTCCTGGTATGGGACTCATCAGCAGTGTGCATCCGCGACTCCTGCACCTCGCAGGATTCGATCTCAGGATTTTCGGTCTCGCGCGAGAATGCCTAACCTCCGGACCACAGGGCTCGCATCCATCGGTGTTAATGTCTAACTCTGATCAATCTACAGATTTTGTCTTTGGTCGTTACTGCCTACACCCAACAGGGTTGAACTCCTATGGTCACGTCCTCTCACTAGAACTTTGAGAAATTCCTCACGAAGCTAGTCACTAGTGAGCACATTTTACGATTTTTCAACTAGGTTTGAATAATGTTTCAATACTTCCCAATCAGAATATTATTTATCATCATTATTTTTATTATTCTTTTACCTGCAAAACGATCAGTGTTCAATGCGTTACAGAATCATTGCTGGATAACCTCATTATCGATTATTGTATCTTGTTAGAAACGAAGAAACTAGTCTAATGTTTCTTGTAGATTATGATTTTTTCAGAAGAGTTAAGGATAACCTTAGCTAGATTGACATTTCTAACCAATAAACTTGTTAAACTCCTAGCAATGTATTAGTGGATTGCAAACAAGCAGTCACAACTGATCAAAAGTCGATGTTACATCATTACTAAAGCATAATTTAATTTACATTTCTTAAAATCAATACATTGGCATTGCTTACTTGTTGGGAACTGAACTTTGACTAATTCTGTTGGTTCACTTGGTTCACCATTACCAGCCAAATTGTATGGTACAATACGAAATTCGATTTCTTTTCCTTTTGGTAAACCTTTCACCGTATACTCAGTACCGGTTACGTTGCCTGTATTTGCCCTACAATTTAAATCGCGGTGTTAATTATAACAGAAAGCATGCCAAAAAAATTGACAAGCACAGTGTATTTCAAAATCACATATTTTTATTGATTTTAGTTCAGGAAAATAGTAGATTTTATTTGTTGCCTACTAAGTAAATGTTAGTAGTATGATGCAGTTTTAACTACTACATATCAGCTTAGTATGACGAAAGTTTAAATTCTGTCAATCAGGTGACAGTTACAACCTAAAATTTGAATAATTTTGTACTGAATAATAGATACAGAATGAATTTCTTCATGGATACAGATAAATCAGGTGATTACTGTTAGTGAGCATTAGAAACAGATTTTAATAGATCGTCATTTGATGAGATTATAAATTATGGACGACCTTTGAGCGATGCCAAAGTGACTTCGAGAATATTTATCAACTTACTAGGGATAAAAGTAAGCTATACATCATCAATATGAGGAATAAGGGAGAAGATTTAGGGCTAGATTTAAGCGTTAGTAATCAGAGTTGAAGGTTTTCCTCACGAACTGACATCATGCCAAAATGTTATTTAACCATATCTATGTGTAAATTACAAACCAAAGCCTTCTGAAACGTGATTGGTTCGTCCTGAATCTATAGTTTCGTCAACTATTTAGTACCGAACATAGTACATTATTGAGTTGTATAATTTAGTTAGGCGATCGTATTTTGCTTTCGGTGGAATGTGATCACAATGGTTAGTTTGTGCTGATCAGCTAACTTATGTACAGATTGTATTACACAAAACTGACCTGTAAGATTTATGATTTAGAAATCTACTCTTATGCTGAATTAATCTGGATTCATAATTTTATCATCATTGAAATATTCTTCTTGATCATGCTTGTCAGTATTCTATGTCAGTATTTTTACTCAAGTAATCCTCATCGAATTTCATTTTATAAACTCGTCAGCTCTCCATGTATGTTGCTCATTAATCCGTTGGAACTATTCAGTTTTAATCAGAAAAACTTCCTTTTGTAGTTGTTCAATGTGCCATCAATTTATTTGGTTAAATCTATGATTACTACTCACAAAGATTCAGTACATTCTAGAATGATTCGTAGTTTTAATTACTTGTTCTAGAAACACTTCCCAAGGAACATTTGATTACTTGAATTATCGATAATTCATGAAATGGTGATTATCTGATGTATATTTGATAAATATGTCTTATTGTGAGTAGTTAAGATTATAGCAGACAAAAAGTAATCCCAGTGCTAATTTGTTACTGACATCTTATTTATCAATACTATATACTTATCAAGACTAATTCTATTTCCTTATATCACACTATATTTGATTATTTTGAGTGATAATATTTCAAAGCTCATGTCTCCAGGATCGTTCTCATCTGTGGTAACAACATTTGTCAAGCCAATATATTCAGGATTGTGGTATATTTATCTTTGAATTGTGGTTTTGCATTGTTAACATTTGTATCATCTGTCTATAAATCTGTCAGAGGGTTCTGTTAAATCGGAAAGAAATATTTAACTGAGATGTTAGCTTAATGAATTATTTCCCTAAGATAACAACTATGATGAGTGTGAAGTTGAAGTTATCCTTGGAAATTATCATAGTTCACGGACAGAATAAGGTTCTGAAGGTTGATAGCATATGACTTATTGATTCAATAAAATTATTACGTAATCATGAAGAATATAACATTCCTGACTGCTCAAAAAGTTAGAGCAAAAGAAAAGCCATCACAATGTGCATTAATCAATGACCAAGGGCAAATACATTCTGTAATGGAATAAAAAGCGATTCATTTTCAGTTAAGCACTTACTTTGTCCAATCTCTAGAACCTTTAGGTCTTTTTTCGACAATGTAGCCAGTAGTTGGACCTTTCATTGGTGGTTCCCAAGATAAAGTGACCGAGTCGTCTGTTGTAGTTTCAATAACTGGTTTCTTCATACCTGAAGGTGGGTCTTTATTGAAAAGAACACAATATGAACATTAAATTTAGAATTAGTTAGGTAATTGTGTAAGGAAGTTGAATCTTTGACCTTATTTTTCAAGTAATAATTTTTTGACAATATTTTCTAGCACTCAACATCGGTTGAATGAAAACCAAAACACTGTGAACAGCAGATCGATATGTTGTTATATTTTGTGATTAAATAATCAATCATGAACAAGATCGGATAAGGTTACCACAGACATCCCACTGTGGATGCGCACTGCTGATGAGTCCCATACCAGGACGAAACGGCCGTCCAGTTCTTCCAAGTTTCTAATGGTGGTCTAACATTGATCGATTCATGGTTTCAAAAATGTGTAAGTTAGATGTTAGCCAAAGTCATCATAATGCTTAAGTTCAACATTATGAAAGTTGACCTGAAGAATTACTTTTACAGAATTATCACTAGATTTTTTGTATTCAGTAACATTTCCCTCACAGATGAAACAAATAATACATATAGCAAACTTGTGTACTGCTAAAACATTAAATTTCCTTCAAAATTTATTTGTCACATGATAGATATCCACTTTTGGTTCAATACCTATACGTTGAATATTCTTCGATCTTTAAAGAGCAATTTGTTCAGGATATAGAATAATATTTATCTTTTTTGATCCTACTAATTAAGAAATATCTCTATAAATTACGTTTGATCATGTATATCGAATGGACAATCGAAAGTAGTACCACTTTCTGCCAGTTAATCCCTATCCTTGAGACTTTGACTCATTAAGGAATATATCTTGTGTAATTGCTTTTAATTCACTAATTAGATAAATTTTTAACAGACCTCTAACAATGCTAGATGTTTTTATTTATTATTTCACATTCATTTAGTGAATTATCAGTGAATGTCGGGTTGAACAATCTTTAAGAATAACACTCAACTATTATTGCTTGAGCAATGTTGAGTAGAGGCAATTATTTCACCAAGTAGCTTCGTGTTTTTATTAGTTCTGATTTGATCTTACTTGACAGAACTTTTTTCTGTAATAAATTATATATCACAAAAAAGTTTCAACACGTTGGTTTAGTCATAATCGTCTATTAAAATTGACAGAAATTGTTTTTTATTGTTAAAGATAAAAACCCCATTAATTTGATAATCAAATTAAAATTTTATTACTTACCATAAGGATGTTTTGCTTTAATAGGTTTTGTCGTCAACAGTGGTTCACTAATACCCATAGCATTTTCAGCCATCACTCTAAATTCATATTCTTGTCCAAGTTCTAAATTTTTAACAATTGCATTTGGTGAATTCAAGAAAGCACTAACTTTCTGCCATCTAAAATTGATTAAAAATTTTGTTAAGGAAATAAATTATGTTTAGAAATATAATTTTTAAAATTTAAATACTTGGGATGAATAAAAACGGAATATATAAATGACAGATTTGTTTGACATCAGTTGTAATGGATATAACTTGAAAAGTTCCATTTTTGAATATTCTCGTAATAATAAAGTTAAGTACAACATTAAAACTATTTCAAAGCTGAAAGTTTCACTATTCTTGCGGGTATCATGCATTCAATAAGGGAACAAGAGAATTGATGTAAATCATACTGTTTTATATTTACGACGAGATGAATAAAGATCACTTTGATGTCTGATTGGTAGTGTAAAGGCATGAAATACCACTGTATTATAAATTCAACTGAATCTAAAAACCCATCCTGGTAATACTGAATTTTTTTAATCACTATGTATGGTGACCTGAAATAATCTTTTATTCTCTTAATTTTGTCACATTTTGTCTGTTTTATACGATTTGTTGCTCAATTTATGCTGTTTCATGATAATTACGAGTCCGTATCGAGTTTAGATTTTATGTTAATTGGTATCAATCAATAATATAAATAGCCTAACTTAAAAATAATCATACGTCTAAAACAGTTTTGAGTTGTTTAAATTATTCTGTCTTAGGTTAGTACCACTGAGTTTAGTATAAAGTCTATATAATCCAGTAAACAATACAGGTTTAATGCTCACTTATTAGCTGGGTTTTATGTATTTAAGGTTTAATGGTGTCACATGGTTACTGAAGACAAAATAAATGGAATGAAGAATGAAATTACAATCGAGTTATTAAAAATCAAGTAGTTTAATCATAGGACCACCACTGCACATAGTATTTGTCATTTGGTTATCAGATTGTTCTCATTTCATATTTAAACATGTGGAGGTTATGATGGCATACTTACTTATCGCTTCCTTTAACTCTCTTTTCAAGAATATAATTTGAAATGGGTTGTCCTCCATCATCTAATGGCGGCTTCCATTTAAGTGTCATTTCTTCAGCATTCACATCAGTTGCTTCTAAAGGCCCTTCAGGGGGTCCAGGAACGTCTAAAAATTAGTATATCAAGGAATCAAAAAAAAACGATGAGTATGAGTTATTACAGTCAATTTGATCGGTAATTTCAGGAATTTCATACTTTATATAATGTAGCAGGTTAATTTAATAAATCTATTAGATAATGGGTATGTACTTAATTAATTACACCTCTTTTTCCCTCTTCATCTATATATGTATATATATCGAAATGTGACCGGATGAAGAAACAATACAATTGTTCTGTTTATTTAGCTAGAAATTTTATTCCATTCTCAAACAATCTTAGAGAAATATATTGCTTTGAAAAAGTTTTCATGAGCGTATAACTTCCAAATGCCCTGAAAAACCACAGTAGGCCGAAAATCCTTCATTTAATAACCAGGTCTCAAATGATTAGCATTTTTCATATTTGGAAAATAATGTTTATTTCATAAAAATGCATACCTAGAACTTCAACGTGACAGGATGTCTTAACTTGTCCAAGATCGTTTGTTAAGGTCAATTCATAGTTACCGCCATCACTTCGACGGGCCTTTGGAATTCGTAGAACAGCTGTTCCACCAGCAGGTTGCTCTAATGCTCCACCAGGACCAGGGTTGGCAGGCGGTGGTGGCGGTTCATCGGAAATTTGAATAAGTTTGCCATCTGGTTTGATAACTTTCTCATTCAGTGTCCATGTGGGAATAGGTTTGGGATTCCCAAACCAAGCGGCAGCCAAAAGCAACTCTTGACCAGCCTGAAAATGTAAATGATTGTCAGTTAAACATCGGATATCTTTACTTAGTTAAATTTTTAGGAAAAGTGTGAAATACAGTAGCCATACCACAATATCACGTACTAAAATTGTTTCTATTTACAACATACTTACTTTGAGTGTAATATCTTTTAGGCCACCTACTCCTGAGCCAGGACCTACAACTCCTTCTTCAGGTGTACAAATTCGAGGAGGTTCAGGTGGATCCACAGCAGTGATTACAGCTGTTGGTTTTGTTGGCTCACCTGGTCCTTCAGCATTAATTGCTCTGACTCTAAATTGTCCTGTTTCACCTTCCTTCATGGGGATAAATGCACATGGATTAGTTGTATTTTGAACGGGAATCCACTGATCATCATCACCTCTCTTTTCTACAACATAACCAGTGATTGGTGCACCACCATCACGTCGTGGTTTGTTCCAAGAAAGTTTGACACCATTTTTATTAATCTTTTCTACATTCAAACCTTCAGGTGCTCCTGGTGGATCTAGATTTAAATATAACATGTTTAAATGTCAGATCATAAATAAACACTGAGCAAGATTTTAATACTTGGTTAAACAAAATTTTCAAGTTATCATATCGGATGTTAAATACGTAGGTTTTGTGTGCAACTTTCATTTCTTCATCTTTGGAACAATTAAAATAGTATCTATCTTACTTTGAGTAAGAGCTTTTATTTTAAATTTTATGGGGAATATTGGACGCTCATAACAAATAGACTGATATTTTAAGATTTTTGAAAATTAATTTGCTAGTTTTTATTCGTTACTTTCATGTATTCAACTGCTTTATTACAAATTAAACAGCTGAGAGATTAGGTTTCGATTATTAGAATAATTTGAAGTGTCATAGACTATGTGATAATTACTTTTCGAACAATGCTTAAGTTAATTTTTGAAGGATTTTGGTGACTGATTACAGATTAATAAATAAGCCTATAGTATACTTCTTTTTGTATGATCAAAGGTACTAATTATTTCATATATATATATATATATATATATATATATATATATATATATAACCCATATGTAACACAACCAATGAATGCAAATTTTTAAATGTGGGAACAATAGTATAATAATTAATGTTTACTGTATCAGTACAAATAATTATAGCTCCATTCAACTGATAGACTAAATACTATGTGAACTTAGTGTTTTTTAAATTCATCAGTTCAGAAAGAATTCAAATGAATTAGGTTTTGATTTTTGTTCAATGATGAAGACACAAACACACATTATTTGCTTGTTTTAGTGACCACTATCTGATAGTGGTTCCTTTATAAGATTTATTGATTTAAAAATTGTCTATAAAAACTTCGGAATATATTGCTACCAAAATACTATTTGATTTAAACTTGAATAAATAAATTTATCAAAAAAAATGACAGTAGATGCGATGTTCGTTGTGTTTATTCTTCACAAATTAATCATGTTTGTTCACTAAATATTTGTATAATTAATAACAGAATGTTGGTCATATTCATCAAATCAGTGATAAAGTATATTTGCGAATACACTCATGCACATAAACAACACAGGTTTTCTATTGTTTGGTTGTGTATATGTATATAAATGCAGAAATCTAGGCTTGTAACCAGTTTTTGAATGTATGTAATTTCTTCAGATCCAGGATCATTATAATTAACTACCGGGTTTTGACGAATAATTTATGAATTATCCAACCTGTTTTTCAACAAACTGATCGACCAAACATGATTAATAGACAGATCCTTGTTTTTCCTAATCCTTAAATGTTCGAAGTTGCCATTGTTTGTATAAGGACCATATATATTTTACAAAATCACGCAGCAAACCGATCAGATTTAATCAGTAGTAATTTGAAATTCACTATAAAATGATATTTTAGTCAATTCTTGGAATTGCTACAAACCACTCAATGCTAGTAATATGATCGCTAATGACTAGCGTCAACTTATATTCTTGACATTTTAATAAAGATTCATGATTAAAAGGGTTTAACCGTGTAGGGAATAAGGTATTTATCAGTGATGCAATTAAGTGTTCATTAGGTTATGTATTTCAAGATTCAACTGAGGCTAGAAATACAGAGTAGTGAATTCTATCACAGAGGTCGGTCGATTACTTGTTCATTACGAGACCAGTTTGAATAAATTGTACTGAGAAAGACAGAACTATAGAAAAGATCTACTGTCTTCGATACTAAATAAAGCGTAAATATGTCGTTTAAAAGAAAAAGTTTAATAATTTTCTCAACTTACAAACTGGATCTCTGACTAGATGTGGTGCAGTTGCTTTAGAAGGTTTTCCGGGTCCAGCATCGTTAACAGCACTAACACGAAACTCGTAGGTTTGACCCTCTTCTATTCCAGTAACTGTTGCTTCTGTGCCTGGGACAAGTGATCCGGTCGCTTTACGCCATTCCCCTAGAGGTAGTCTTTTTTCAATGAGGTAACCTTTCAAAAATATATCAGAAATTCGGTATAATTTTGATACTATTGGGCTTGGTTCATGAGAGTTTAGTAAATTTAAGATAACTTTCAAACGATTGTTTGTTAGTTCTACTTATACTAAAATGAAGCATTTTTTTACAGTTATAGAGAAAGACAAATGAAAAATATAGTAAGACTTGGTTGAAGGTTGTTAAAAGCCATCTTCGTTTCTTACTTACAGTCATTTGTAAAGATAATCTGCCAACAATAGATAAATGAAGCTTAATTTTTCCCTCATACAGCCTCATTAACCAGTCACGTGAAGCATTTATTGAATTGTTGATAATACAACTGAAGTGGTGGGATAACAAGACGACATTAGTCAAGCCTACATTCTTAAAATCCATTCCTAATGAATTTCTACGCTTTAAGGTCAGTTCAGTATAAACTTGGTTTAGTTTGACCGATGTAAATTTTATTTCCTAAAAATTCAGTGTTCTTTTCTCTATATATGATATTTATAAGTGTATAAAAAAATCAAATAAAGACTACGTATTTCGATCTAACAAATACGTGACTTTGGGCGGATGTGATTTTTTAGAATTGTTTGAGGAATTATTTTTTGAGAGCCAATAATTCTTCCTTTCACTAGTCTTTCGTACTCTGCGTCGTAGAAATTGAAGTAGTTCTCGGTTACAATTATAAACAGTGAGACTATGGACCCAACAAAATAACATAACATCGGTGACACACCAAAGATATCAGAACAAACTCACTGATTAATATCAATTAATAAACTATCCCGAAACCGTGTTTTAAATACCTATTTTTTAAAAATAAAAATGCGCATATATTTAAAAACTACTTACCTTTAATTGGATTGCCACCATCATCTTTTGGTGGCTTCCAAGATAATTTCACTGAACGTTTATCGAATTCATCAATATTCAAATTCTCAGGTGCACCAGGAGGATCTACATAGAAAGGTTATTGTCAGTAAAATAGTTTAATGATAAAGGTATCGGATATTCCAAAAATAAACAGTTTATTTAGTTAAGTCTGTGGTCGAAACATCTAATATTTAGCGAAGGGTTACTTGAATTCACTTTGTTCTAATCGGTTTTAGCGTAAGAATCATATATCACGACACTTAGGTAAGTTGAATTAAAATTTATTTAAAAAGAAATACTATATTCAGGAAACTATTATTTTATTTTTTGTGTTACAAAATCCACGAAAGTGTCTTGATTTTAGCATTGAAAAGTACTTGTACAATCATTTATAATGAATGAGAAAGTATTTTGATGTAAGTATTTTTGATGGATTAACTAAGTTATGTGCAGCTTGGATATCTAAACATTCAAATGAAATTTCAAATAGAAAACCTATAAATATCATTTCTGAGTACTTCATAGTATATGGGGTGGCTTATTCAACAAAATTAATCTGAGTTCATTTTCAACTATCATTACAAATCAATTTTTGCCTGAATCGTTAAGCAAATAACATTTATTTCACTGTGTTTGGTTTTTTTCAGTTTTGTTAATTTACGCTTGTTTTAATTATTAACTTAATCGGCAGAACAATATTATGTTGCTTTTCGAGTTCAATTTTTCGTAAATAGTTTGCGTAAATAAACGTAACAGATTAATTCATATCGTAGTAAACTTTTTGAATATGAAACGTGTTCACTGTTTTATGAACTTCTTTAAGTTTACTTAAGGTCAGAAACATAAACATGTTGACCTGCAAATCATGAATGCTTCCTGAGATGTAAATAAACCTAAAAGTGTTAATGCCGTACAATGCCAAATTTTATAAAATAAAGTTTCTTTTTAGTCTTAGTGATTCTTAATTGTTTTGGCAGTAAATAAGATGAAAATAACTTTAGGTTAATTACCATGCTCATTTACAATCACAAACTTATGTAAGTTAGACAATCTGAAAACAATGAAAGGCTGTTTCGTTCTAGCATGGGGCTCTTCAATACTGTGCACCTGTGACCACGAATCTAAGACTTTATCACGAGCATGGACGATTAACTTATAGACCAGTGGTAGGGGATCCAGTAGTGTTCAGGTCCACCTTCAATCAGTTCACGATAATTTGCTGTCAGCTTCAATTATCTTCGTTGGATAACATCATGACACCCAACGCGGTTTAGTTCCACTGGTTACAACTTTTATTGGTTGTCTAACTTAGAAGGGTTCGTGATTCAAAAGAAATCCAACAGTCTCCACAACCTCATACCATATTATTGTTAACTAAAAAAATAGAACACTGAACAGTATGAAGAATTCCAGTCGGAATATTTTTTAGATCAATGGAAATAGCGGGATAAATATCAGACAATTTTATAATATTTTTGATAAACCATTTGACTCTATAGTTTTAATTTAGTTTACCAAAACTTGTAGGTACTTAAGGATGCATGGATTGCAATCATTAGTTTACTTCCAATTATGGATAGATTTTGTTTGTTCATCTGTTTATCTGCTCAAATAAAGATGAAATGGGACAAAAATGTCTGTTTTTTTCGTTTTAAACCACTTAATTTATAATCCGTTACAGAGTAAATAAAAGCAAATTTAAAGCACTAAACATACCATAAGGATTTTTTGCAAGTATCGCAGTTTTCGTCTCGCCTGGTTCACTATTCCCTATCATATTTACAGCAAATACACGGAAACGATAAGATTTTCCTTTAGTCAAATTCTTGACATTTATTGAATTATCTGTAACCAGTCCTGAAACACGCTCCCAAATACCAGTCTCATCACATCGTTCAACTAGATAATCTGAATTTTTTGAAAAAAATGGTAACAAAGTTTAATTGATGAAACTGATTCTGTCGCAAAATTTAATAAGGGTATTTTACTTAAAGATAGTTATATTTCACATGGTGACATTATCCAATGAACAATGGAAAGTCAATGAAAACTTGATAATTGTTTCTTCGATAATTTGTGACTCTTCTCCATGATCAGATATGAGATAGAATTTAACACCACTGCGTCTTGTAGTCAGCAAAATACCTCGGGGTACATATTACTAAGTTTAATAGATTTATGATGTAGTGCAGCGGTTGTTCGACAATGTCTATTTAAAAAGTTTTATTATCAAATCTATTCACAAGTTACTCATAAACTAAGATTTATGAGAATCTTTTACAGTTTCTAGGCTTGACGTTGGACATTCTCGAAGGATAGATCAATTTCGAATCAAGAGCGCAACTGAATGGATGAGCATTGTATACACCTTGATAGTCTTCCTAAATCATATCCTGCTTTTAGCTGATCTGCAGGTGTACCAGATTCAGAAACCCAGATTATTGTTCAATATGAGGATTCTCTAAGAATGATTAGAAGGTTTTATGGATTTTACTTATTCGTTAAAAGATACTGAACACATCTTAATGCTACGACAATAGAAACCACTTCCTAAAAACTAACAAGTTAAGAACAAAGAACGTTATTTTGAATAGTAAGTTTTACAAGTGTCTAGTGGTAAACAATTATTCTATGGATTGATCTCTACTGGAAGTAGGTAACGACTCATGGAAACAATAATAACTTATTTGTCGTTATAGGATTGTGGAGATTGTTAATCTTTATTTAAATTATGAATCTATCAATCATAGATCACCATTAGAAACCTAGAAGCATTGGATGACCCTTTTTTCCTTGCACAATACTCCTTAGAAGTGCGCATCCATGACATCTGCACGCATGGATTGAACCCAGGATCTTCGGTCTCGCGCATGAACGCCTATTATCTAAACCACTTGGCTAACACCGAGTTATATAAAACTCAACGATCTCCACAACCCTATATTGAAGAGCATAAAATGCGCCCACTAGCGACAAACGTCGTAAGGAAATTCTCATCAGTAAAGCACTGCTGAGATCTTGGGGAGAAATGACGTCTCCTATAAGACTTGAACTTCTGTTATGTAGCTTCGCCGTATAAAATGTTACCACTGGGTCATTTTTGCTCTTAGTCTCAATAAAGTTGGCCCAATAGCTTGAAACCTCGGCTCACTGTTTTTTGGTAGATACCTTCAAGCAGCAGACATAATAGCGTAGTACATGCTATGTCGAGTCACTTGGGCTAGTTGGAGGATAAAAACTTGATCGCGACTAAGTGGTCAGACAAACATGACAATGGACACTTCTCGATGATTGGCGAATTGTAAATAATTTTGTCTTATTAACTGGAAAACTAAAACAGAAGTTTATATTCTACTGTTCATATATTGAATCAAATCAATCAATGGTTAACACATTTGCCTGCATTCCGAAAATGATTTGCAATTACAATGGTAAATGGAGATTATTTTTCCATTCTTTTTATTGATCAATTAGGTAAGAAATTTTATGTGTTTGCGCAAAATGCAAAAAAGGTATTTGATCAATGAAATGAATTTACGATTCGATTTTGCATTTTCCAAAATTAAGACATTAACATAATTAGATTTATTCTATTTGTATTGATCTTTTACTAGAAAAGATAAACAACTGCGTAAACTTATTGATTCTACACTGTATTTGTAACAGGATGATCATATGAAAATAAATTATGTCAAAAGAATATCAAAAGTCACTTATGAAAATAATAAAAAAATTAACGATTGATAGTTGTGTAAATTAATGAGTCAATCATAAAAGAGGATACCTGTTATTGGTGTGCCTCCATCATCTACTGGTGGTTTCCAAGTGATCTTACATGACTCAGCATATACATCAATCGCTTCTACGTCTGTTGGTGGTGAAGGTTTATCTAAAATGTTTAGAAAATTAGAATAAACAAATCGATATATAAGTAGATCAGAAATTATGACAGTGATGCATACAAAGAACTGTATGGTATACTTGTACATAAATGGAGAAAATTTATTAATTTCATAAACTAATTGATAGTTGAAGATGTGACTAGTTTTTTCACTAACTATTAGCAACAACTAAAGAACAATTGAAAGCGTTCATATGTGAGACCGAAGGTCCGGGGTTCGATCGCTGCATACAGAGCAATGCATGAGGAGTCCTGCACTAGGAAGAATCGGAAGTTCAGTGCTTCCAAGTTTCTAATGATGGTTTAGCTTAGATCAGTTCGTGATTTCAACAATTAAAATAATACAATCGCCATATATCCCCTTCATTAATAACTTAAATTATTGAAAAACTATGCATTTATGGATGAATAGTCTAGCAGTGGAAATAGAGGAGCCTATTACTCATCGCATGACAAAGGTCTAAATGTTACATTCACCAATGTATTTTACTCTTTACCTGTGCTGAAATGCCATTTATGCACGGTCTTTTGTAGTTTCGAAATGGTGAATTTATGTAAAAAAAAGCCTAAACATAAACAAACTGTGCTCAACAACTGATTTATGCGAAAAGAGGAAAAAAAATTACTGAAGTATTTATTGAGTAATAAAGGTCAAGAGAAGTTTAGTCTTGTCAGTTTATATATATTTTCTCTTGCATAGGATTATCAGTAGCTTTATTTTGAAGGGACTACATGATGTATATACATCTACTTTCAAAAGAATAACGGAAAAATGTATAGTCTACAGAGACTTTTCACTGTTTAATAAAGCTATCAGTAACATGTAACTTGGATGGTATTATTCCTGGAACTTTTTACGTTTGATGATCAGGTCTAAATTTTATACACGAGTACAATTCATAAGAAAAGATAACGTTAGAATGGTTTATGATGTAAGTTATTTGTATTCATGTGCTCGCTCATTAATCCTAAAATAAGCAATCAAGGGTTATGGAACATGTACCTAAGTGGCTTCAAAATCAGTTAACCTCAGATGAGCCGATTAGCGTTGGAAATAGAAAACCATGTTCATCAATCGCCAAATACTTAATTGAGACAGGGCTAAAGATTGACATCAAGACAGCCTTCAAAACATTGTATCGAAATGTTGAAGGACGAATTTTGAGGTTTATGTAGGCCTTGGCTATTGGAAAATTAAAATCCCCCTTATGTGTGCAGAAACAATTTGTCATAACCTTGAATTTACCTTGGTAATCTTTAAGCCTAGGGTAATGTGACAATTTTCCTACCCCTTCTCATTCTTTTCATATTACGTTAATTTTCTCTCTCCTTTATTTACGATTATCACCCTATGTCTATTTGAACTTTTATTTAATTGACCTTTTATTCATTTTCATATTAAATGCCTTGACAAGTAAATATGTGTGACCAGATTGTTCGAAATGTATAGCGCAAATACATCACATTTTTCAGATCAATTACGTCTTCTTACTGTTCTATCAAAAACCTAAAATAAGCATTTTATTCTGATCACATGAAGCGAATAATTTTCACTAACCAGCTGTTCTGACTGTTGATATCCATCCTTCAGAATACTTCAAATAGTAATCATCAAACTGTCGTACTACAAATATTTGTCCAGATGATTGGTTGAATATTTGTGAAGTTCCTTGTAAAGGTAGTCTTAATACACACAAGTTACCAACTTTTCATACGTTTGTTGGTAATGCTGGCAGACAGTACCTTAAGTTTATAATTTGATCGATACAATGCAAACAACTTGATATTTAGATTAAATCGCTTATACAATGATGTTTTAGTAGAGCAGCGAAAAAGTTTTAAGCTTCCGAACTATAAATTTTTTTATTTATAGTGCATATACTTTCTGAATACGAATGTCACTACGTAATACTTATATATTTTGTCCTTCATCCAAACATTAGGATAATGTTATTCGAAGGGGAGGAATCAACCGGTTTCTGTTTCTTGATCACAAATGATCAGATCAGTTTTTTCGAGAAAATTGTAAGAATTTTTCAATGGAGATATTAACACCTTATTGGTATTCTTCTCTCACCCACTCAAAATTGCGAATTGGCTACTTATTTTAAAAATAAGTTCAGAATGTCCGAATATCAATAAACATACCCATTACAACAACTTTAACAACTGCTTCATCTTGACCATATTCATTGGCCAAATGAATTTTATAGAGACCTGAATCATCACGTACTGATTTGGGCACATCCAAACATGTTTGTTCTTCAGAACTTTGAAGTTGACAACGAGTTGGTAATGGTTTATTGTCTTTAGACCATGTTACTGTTGGTGTAGGCGCACCAGTAATTGGAATTGGCATGTGTAACGGTTCACCTGCTCTTAGTCGTATTTCTTGTTTTATTCCTAACGGTAACTCGGTTAGTTTTAATTTCGGAGGTTCTGAAAGAAAAAAAGTTTTACAAGCCACATTTCAATCAGTCTCTTTTCAAAAACTCGGTTTTGACGCTAGACAAAACATTATATCGCTATGCAAAATTCGAAAATTGTTTCATCGTTAAACTTCTCATGCATATGGTTGATTCATAATGCAAAGAAGTTTGATAAACTGTACATTTTGAAAAATACTGAAAGACTGTGCACTGGCTACCTATCTAATGAAAAATTCAAGTGAACTATTTCTGTTAATTGTTACATAAATTTCTTATGGAGTTCTTATTGCTCCGGTTAGAGAAATTAGTATCAAATAGTATAAGATTATGACTACATACTTCGTTGATCGTAACCAATATTATATTTCACGATTCAATGATGATTAAGCTTTATTAAGCAAAAATCTACTAAGTTCGAAAACATGTGGCTGTTGGGGATGTTAGCTCCCCAAAACTCGCTTGATAAATGCCTTATTTTGGATTTCACGTTTGCCAGCAGGGGCTGATCAGTTGACCTTGGGATTTCATTTCCCACCAGGAAAATCCATGGCTGTGATTGGCTGCTGTGTATTTTAGTGTGCTATTTTCGTAACTGTCCCAAGAACGTTTCTATGATGTATTAATAAACGAGGGTTGTGTGCTTGATTGTATTGTGATTGCTGGGTGTTTGTAGAATATAATTTCTACGCTTATAAAGCCTTCTATCTTCAGCTTGGAATTCAAGGTAGCCTATCTGGACGCTGGTAATTGTCTCGTTTGCGTTTATCGACTAAGGTGAACTCGTAATAGCTTCAAGCGTACCTAGTGACGAACCCTACAACTGGCGACGGTGGTTTTGGAAATATGGATCCTGCCAAACTTGAATTATTACTTGAGCAGCAGCTGAAACTGACTGACACAGTTTAATGCAATGTGAGTATTTAGTAAATTGGAAATATTATTACTTATTTATTTCAATAGTAATAAATATTCCTAGTTCTAGTAAACAATTCTTGATTATATTAGAAGAAGTAAATTTGTAAGGTCCTAAGTTATGTTAAACTCCAGTGAATTGAAACAAACAAGTTGGTGGGTAATGTTGAAAATATTAAATTCAAAATAATAGTGTCTATGAAATTTGTTCATTAGAACAATTAAAGAGAACTTTCAGTGAGAAAACTAGATTGAAAGGATTTGTTTATGCGGATTATTAGGGTTTTCTGTAGTCTATAAGTACACAAACATGCCTTTTGATGTGTATGGTATTTGATACTGTTTTTATATTTGCCTGGTTACGTTACTTTCATCATTAAAATGTGGAGTCAAAGATTAATGGATAAAACGTACCTCTACTGGCTTTAGCGGATTGTAAATCAGTTGGAGGACTTGGATCACTTAAGCCACCCTCGTTCACTGCAATCACACGATATTCGTATTCCTTTCCCTCACGAACTCCAGAATCAGAATATGTAAGTTCTTGTTGAGGAACACGTGTCAGACGCATCCAACGTTGTGATTTCGGCTCTCTACGCTCAACGTGATAACCCTTTATAGGTGCACCGCCATCATCTTCAGGTGGTTCCCATTTGATATCTATGTGAGTGCGGTCATAGTCAGCAATCTCTGGTTTCTCTGGTGGACCAGGTCTTTCTGTAACGTCAAATTGCAAGCAAGTAATGTCACTTTCTAAGAAGCATTAGTTTTCATCTTATTTAGAAAGTTTTGTGACCGTTAAGTTAAAGTATATTTGATACAAAAAGTCATTCAAATAATTGCAGATCTCTCTCTCTCAGTCCTATTGTTTTTAAGGCCGATAACTTTTCATAACTTCAGGTTACTTTTGCTATCATGTTCAAATTTGTTTCGATATATACACAACGTTAGTAAAGTAATGCTTAATGAAATTGATTTCAATCAAGTGAAAATAAAACTGACCTGAGGTTATTTACACTGTCTTTCAAAACTTGAAACAGAATGAATAATCTTTTGACTTCTATCAAGGTTGCTTTTGTTAACCCATTAACCAGTGTGTCATTTGCTCTCCTCATTTGACTTCGAGGTATTGGGTCATTTTGACATGCTTACTTACTTACACCTGTTTTTCCTGATGGAGCATAGGACACTGACCATCATTCTCTAGTGATCATTTTGACATAAACTAACTGAAATACTTATGTATGTAGACGAAATTAATTGAAGATCGATTAGAAAATGATATTTATCATTTAGCGTTTAAATGTCATCAGTCAGGTAATTTTGTGATGAAAAAGCGTTTTATAGGCCCTCCATCATCATTCGTCAAATACCAATAATTCTATTGAGATATTTAACTTAACCACTATGGTTTATAGAATTTTACATGCTAATTCGCTTCTTGACCCATTCGTTATTCTATTACAAAATGGATTGATTTTTTTTTCATACTAGTAAAGGGTAAAGCGATAAAACCAAAATTTATTACAACTGAACTAATCATAAAAGTCAGATCAGACAAGGTTTCATAGACTTTTGGTTATCATTTCCTTCCATTACATATTTTTCTGGTAATTTACAAAGATTTTATCATTTTATAATAACAAATAACAGCTAATATGATAAGGAATTATATCATTACTTAAAATTTGACATATAAACCGAATAGTTTCTAATAGTATTAATAATAATTATCTGTATGGTTAGTGTTTACAACATACCGAATGGATTTTTAGCGATTATTTCAGTTTCACATTCTAGCGGTTCACTTTCTCCTTGACTTGAAACAGCAATTACACGGAATTTATATGGTTGACCTTCTTCTAATTTATTCACAGTTGCTGTTAATCCTTTAGTTACTTCAGCTACCGGTTCCCATCGACCTTTATTAATATTCATTTTTTCTACTTTATAGTGCCTTAATAACAAGAAAAATAAATGGATATAAGCGATTGATTACTATATTAGTTCAACCAGAGGTGTATCACATTCCCTAGTGATTAGTTTAGTCAGCGTGATTTATCTCTAGAAATCAAACGTTACATTCAAAACTTCGTGAATGGTTCACTTGTTGCTTCTAAAATTTTTGACAGTTGTTTTTACGTTGTCTGGTTAACAGCAAACATTATGTGTGATTTCAACTTTGTTTTAAACTAATCAGTAATCAACGAGATACGATGTCATTGTGTTTATTGTATCCGATGGTGTTAAAAAGCTTCGACTTACTTGTCCGGTCAGAAGAAAACATTTATTGATTCGGAACTACTATAGACTTTTTTCTTAGTAAATACATGGCATTCACACTCAACAAAAAAACGATGTTTAACTACATCATAATTTATATATAAATGAATTTTAACTTGCTGAATTCCTTGAAATCCAGTTAAACAAAACAAATTTATGATATTTTTTAGTAAAGATATTTTGTTGATTAGCCATGACAGTTGACCCATCCTTCAAAAAAGAAGGATAATACAAGGTATACAAGTTTACCTGATGTACTTCATTACAACTGTGATTCATGAAAATTAACGAATAAAACTGCTTTATTTAATCTGACGGTAAAAGGTCATTCTAAGATGTCATTTGTCATACACGACCATTCACGTGATTTTAAATGAACCAAAACAATTGATATAATTCAGAGAGTTAGGCGGTTGAAAATTTTGTTGAAATTGTAATTAAATGAGATTATTAAATTATCATGGGTGCATGATGACTTAAAATAATTTAAATATTGATATCTTTCATCATTTTGCAAGTGTCTATTATTCTTATTGACTACTGATATTAAATAGGTTTTAAGCGTTTCACGAATTACTCAATAGAAAGGAAACTACGATGGAGATAAACTGAAAAAGGCTCAAGAAAGCATGTCATGAGGTTATCGGTCAAAAGAAACCCCATCACAAGGAATCGATCTCTGTGGATATTCTTGATAAGATTCAAGAAAGGAGAAACAAGAAGGCAGCTGTCAACATCAGACGAACAACAACAGCAGAGAAAGCCATGGCAGAAGCTGAATACATAGAAGCAAACAAGCAAATTCAGAGGGGCGTCAGACCTAACAAACGTGAATATGTGGAATGTATAGCCACGACAGTGGAAAAAGCTTCAGGAGAAGGAACCATACGAAACAAAGAAGCTTGCTGGAAATTATCGTAAACCAGAACGGCCAGTGTAAAGCTAGGAAGGCAAAGCAGTCAACGATATCGAAGAACATCAAAACAGGTGTGTAGAGTACTTTGAAGAACTCTTGAATCGACCAGCCCCAATGAACCCACCAACACCGAAGCTGAACACGAGGACATCCCAGTCAGGGTTGGCCCACCAACAATTAAAGATATCGATATGGCCATTAGATAAATCAAGAGCGGTAAAGTAGCAGGACCAGACAACATTTCAGCTGAGGTACTGAAAGCAGACAACCAATCGGAATATTGATGCATGATTTCAAAGTTAATTCCATTCATTTTAAATAAAAATTGATATCGACAATTATAGTGGCCAGTGAAACGGGTAGGTTTTGTATGGAAAAATGACTAAAGTTCTTCTGTCTCCTCTCCAAAAGCAAAGCGAGAGCTCCTTAAACGATTTTTTTTATTCATCATACAGAGATTTTGAATAAAACTGTAACGTAACCAAATCCCACTAATGCATTAAACAACAAAAAATGTCAACCAGTTATTACTAATATTGTAAGTAAAAAAGAAATAAACTAATTCCAATCAAGTAAATAACGGAACAATTTTTTTGGTTTTATGTATCTTCAAATTTAATAATATTTGTTTTGAAATCTATGAAACAACTGACTAAATTATGTCAATATATGCATATATATATATTATATTACATAAATATATATTCATTATTTTAAGAATTTTTTTCATTGACAAATTTAATTTTTATTTCAATATTTTAAAAAAGAAAGTAAGGAAACAACAATGTGTTTTTATTTATATGCCTTTGCAAAATCAACCTTTATTTAGTGTAGTTAAGTGTATTAATTAATTTATAATCTAAACATATATATATATATATATATATATATATATATATATATATTTATATAGTTTAATTTTTGAGTTTTGTTTAGAATTAGTTTATAATCTCAGCAGGACGTCTTTTGATTGACTTTATTGATTCCAAACTAACAAGATTCAACCAATACTGAATGTTTTCCTATTTGATGGTTTAGTTATACTTTTTTTTCATTGCAATCGATGATAAACATTTAAAAATTTTTTAGGAAATTATGACAATTAATCACTTGTAATAAAAAAACTAACTCTGTGGCATTAATTAAAGTGGTACCTAAAACCTGGATGAAATAAAATAGTCGTTCCGAACAAAGATATTTTACCAATTTTCACTAATCACTCTATACGAAGTATATTTATTTCTCGAAATCCTAGACTGGAACAGTAGTTCGCGTGAAAATGACTACTTCTAAAGCTTGACAGTATCAGCAAACGACTTTTTTTGGCAACCAGAGAGATGTGTTTATTGATCGTTAAGTTTGAGCGTGAAATATGTTTCTTCTCAGGATGTGTTAAAATAAGTACAGAACTGAAAGACATTCGTCCAAGGTCATAACTTGACATACTCATAAAATTACATGTGAGCTAATATGTTTGAATTTTTCCCAGATTGCGGTAACTTGAGTCACACAGCAGGATACCCATACACATGATAGCGTATTGAATTATAGATTAAAATGTTTAAAAGGACTAAATGACCGAATGACTGTCTTCACCAAAGTACATCATCTATGTACAAAGTCTTAAGTAATTAATAAAAGATTTATTCTTCAATTTTTTTAAAAATAGCTTTCTCTTTATCGGTTTTAATAAATTTTATTAATTTCTTACGTGATCGGTGTACCGCCATCATCCTCTGGTTTCTTCCAGCTCAACTGAGCAGAATTTTTAGTAACTTCTGTAATTTCCAATGGTGCAACTGGACGAGATGGTTTACCAAGTGCAACAACTTCAATGCTTGCTTGATCCTCGCCAACTTCATTACTAACTCGCAAAGTATACAAAGCAGTATCCTTACGTTGAGCTGATACAATTTTAAGATGTGCTGTTCGTGGCTCAAAGACTAATTCAATTTCCGGTGTTGACTCAAGCGGCTACAAAAGTAAAAAAAACAGTTTAATGAAGAGCTTATTTACTTGGAATTTCTAAATAGAAATATGAAAGTGAAGTTTTGTGCACTATTCCTAACCTATCACTTTTTAGTGCTCATCCTAATGAATTTAGTAAACATACAATAGATCTATTAAACATCACTAGGTTTCATGTCACACCTGAAATTCCCTGCACACAAATACATATGTAACTGATTGAGTATTATTTCTCCATTTAAAGCTTAAGTTCCACAACTGTTGATCTCCAGGATCAAATTTTGATCAGTCTTTGTAAGCAGATTGGCATTTTGAGCGTATATTTCAATATCGCATGCAGTCACGACGTCATCATGTTTCATAACTGTGGCTAGCAATTTAATGTAAGATGTGTTTCCTCTTATATTTATCATCCTTCATCTGAATGTGACTGATTCCCAGTTTCAATACTTAAGCCAATGTTTAAATTTAGCATAAGTTCGTTTATATTTAATACAATAATTTTTGTAAAGATAGTTTGATTTACATTTCCTAATTAACGATGAGCAATCAGTTTTAACCTTTAATTATTACATTTCAACGATCGTTTTTAAACTGGCAATATCATGATCACAGGTAAGATATTTAAGTACTCTTTCTAACAGCAAATAAATTCACAAATCATCTTACAGATATTTCGATGTTACATTTGGAACCGAGAAAACATGTTTGAACATATATCCAAATTTCATAAACGAAAATTAGGAGAGTAACTTCATACATTTTTTGATCATAGTGTTTATCCAAATTTAAGTACTGATTTCTGATATATTGTATATTTAAAAATAACTCTACTGCACATACACGCTACCTAAAAAATACTCAATCTTGAATTACTAATATCATATAGGTTGAACGGATGACATGAACATTAATATCCAAGTATTTAAAAACGTGGATCGATTAAACAGTATGGTTTGTCTAATATCATTGCTAACTATGAGTCAGCTGAATTAAATGAACTAATTAGTGTTTCAAGAGATCAAACAGTTTTGTTTAAGTTATTTGTTTTTCACCTACTAAGTATGAATTAAATCAAAGCAAAAGAATTTCAGGAGCTGAAAATAATGCCGAGGAAAATCTTAGCTATCAAACTAATAAGATTTGGTTTATTCCTTGGATGTAGGATCTGTGAAGAACAGCTATGAGCATTGTTTTGAACGGTAGATGAATTTACTAATAATTATATTATTAGAAATTATCTTCTGTTCGTCGATTTTGAATGATACGTTTAGCCAGTTTAAAAAGATATTTTTATGTGTTACCATTAAGTCTTTCAAAGTGGTTCATATTTGATTTCATAATTTAAAAAAAATAAAATTATTCAAGCTTGAATGTCTAGTTAAATAATTTCTAAAATAGAATTTTAGACTGATGATCATAGGAATATATTTTTATTGATCAAAAAATAACAATAATGGCAAAACCATTAACAAAATTTGTTCAATGAATATAAAAATTGACCTACAGTTGATTCTTTAGACCAGACAGCTACAGGATCTGGTTCACCTCGAAAATCAAGCTTTAATTGAACAACTTCACCAACTTTGACTTTTATTGGTTTTAAGCCAGTTTTAATTATGAATGGTTTCACTAAGACGTAAAAGAAAGATAATACAGTTATTTGCTTATTATAAAGTATTGGACACGAAGTTAAAAAACTAAACTTCGTTTCATTTGAAGGTTATTTCTGTTGCAAAATAATTTCAGTAAAAGAGTTTTAAAAACGATTCACTACCAGCTCATTATTTTTGTTCTGATTTAAAACTTTTTTGTTGTGCATCTATGACATAACACATCTATGACAACTGGGAACCCATGGTTTCAGGTCCAGCTACAAACACAATTCATTCAAACCATCCAATCTAGATTTCCGTTTCCAGCCAATCTTTAATAAGTATATACATCTATATATTCTCATCTAATGTCATCGATGATTATCTATGTCGCTAATTGATTAGTTAATCAGGCAGGTTTATAACGTATGGTTGAGCGCTGTTGAAGTGTCTTGAACTTCGACGAAGCAGTGGTCTGATATTCCGCAGTTTGATAGTTTTTCATCGGATATCAATTTGTAGTGAGATAACATCTTAATTATATACAATCATCACACAAAAATAGAATTTCTAATCAAGATTTATTGATTTTATGGAACAGAAAAAAATAAGGATCATTCAATCAAATTTGCATTGGCTAGTAAGAGTAGAATAAAGGGATCGGAATTTAATACGCAAGTTTCAAAATGAAATTTCCGATGACCACATAACATTCAAATGGTTTTATTGGAATAATTAAATTAGGCATTTTGAATCGAAATGAATTTACGATAGAAATTAAACTCAAACTGAGACTAAGTAAACACCACTGCTAAAGTTCATATCAACTAACATTATAATGAATTTTTCATTCTAGTTAGATTACGATTCTTGTATAACAAAGAAAAAACACCATTAAAATCAAATCATAGCTTTCTTGATAGTTGAATGCATTATCATTTAGATTATGATTGATAGTTTTATTACTGATGTAAAACTCAACTATGTAAAATGACTGAGTTAGTTTTAACATAACTTTTCTGGCTACAATATATCTTAGTTAATCAAACGTAAAGGCTACTCCGATTATGAATACATTGTTAAAGATCATATCATGTGAAATGTATTATAACCTTGTTGATGAATACTGCAGTATAGTTCCGTAGACAACTGGTAGTAAAAGAAAATACTTAAATGAGGTCCAAAAAAATATTCTCATGAGATTTCTCGAGCTATTTATTTTCGGTTATGTTACGCCTGCACGTAAACACATCAACTTGATATGCTTGAACTATTAGGAGTTTACCTAATCGGAAAAACGAGAGCGAGGATCGAGGATCCGGCAACACGAAATGCTACTCAAATCCGATTATCCCAACCCCCATAATGAGTAAAAATAAGAAGATTTGATATGAAGTAAAACCTGTATTCTACAAGCATCCAGAAAGTACGAGGTCCGAGTCCAGAAGAGAATCGAGATCCCGGACTAGGGATCCGGGACCGGGTCCTGGTCCTGGTCGTGGTCATAAAACGTTACAGATAATGAGTATTTATACATTTAGGTCGAATAGGAAACAACATCGAATTCTGTGATATTGACAGTTAAGACGACCAATAAGAAGCAACATTTGAAGTGACATTGATATTCAGGACAACCAACAAGAAACAACATTGGAGCACGTGACATTGAAATCTAGGACGACCATAAAATTGACCAGTAGGAATTAACCAATATGAATTGACCAATTATTCTCTTAGGATATTGGATGAATATCCTAACAGGTTAGTCCATTCAAAGCCATAATCGTAGTCTCATTAGATCTATAAGAATAATTACTTTTTTTTATGAATGAACCTGTAAGTTTTTCGATATTAACAATCTTGAATTCACCAGATTAGACCATAAACTGATTTGAAGTAGAGTGATAAACTATGCTTCTGGAAGATCATCTATACTTACTCTTAGATCATATAGTGTCACAAGAATGACAGAATTTTAATAAGGTTAACTTACAGAAACGTGGTTTGGCTATGAGTGGTTTGCTGACTTCACTTGGTTCCGATTTACCGGCTTTATTGACTGCAGTTACACGGAATTCATATTCTTCACCTTCTTTTAAATCGACTTTGGCTGCTGGATCAGAAACCTCTTTTACTGTTTCCCATCTATTTTTACTCTTTGTTTTAGCTTCAATTATATATTTTGTCACAGGTGCACCATTGTCACGTCTCGGTGGAAGCCATTTCAACTTTGCGTGATCACGATCATAATCTTCAATCTATTGTAAAAATATATTTTGAGACAGTTTAAGAACTACGTTTGAAAATTCCTCCCAAAGTATGATCTCAAAAGTAAAAACTAAATCAAACCATATTCTAAATACCTCAGGTGGATAGGTTTCAGTCAGTTGTGGACTATTAGGAAAGATGTGTCACGTGATAACATTTTTAATATTCTCATGTCATGAGATAACTACCGGTCGAATTTACGAAACATATATTTTTGAAAGGCAGTAAATCTTTTTTAAATTTCTAGTCATTGTGCCGCTATTAGAGGAGACAAGCCAAATTGAATGAAATCCAGATATTTATTTTCAAATTTAAGTTTCTTCTGAAACAGACACTGATAAACAAGCCAAATTAAATAGTGGCGGAATAATATTTATCTTCCTTGATTTGACCTATTTTAGTTGTCCCCCATCCCATTGGTATTTAGATTAAGAAGACTGTGGTGAGCCTTTATAAAACAAACCACAGGTTTTATCTAGTGGGAAACTGCTCAATCAGGTCATTTAAAAGTATTCAGGTAATAAAAGTAAAAATGAAATTTCAATCGATATTTTCCAGTTAAAGGATTCTTATGATCTTGTAAATCAGGTGTTTAATTACTCATGTTTTATTGGACTGAGACATTTAATACACAGAGAAAAATTTCAAATAGTTATTGATATCAAAATTTATAATACTTGATATACCTCTAATCCAGTCGGTGCATCCGGTGGATCACAAACATCACGCGCTAGCACCTCCTTTTCAGCATCCAAATTGTCGCTTTCACCTTCGTTGTTAACAGCACGTACACGAAATTTATATTTGTGACCTTCTTCCAGGTCAACATCACATTGAGGTGTTTTAGCATTTTTAACCAACTTCCAATTACCGTCAGCAACATCCATTTTTTCAACGACATAATGTTTTATTGGTGAGCCACCATCATCTTCAGGTGGATCCCATTCAAGTACACACTTTTTGGCTGCTAAGCTAGTCAATAATAATGGACCACGTGGTTTGCTGGGACGATCTTTGAAGACAAAAAATAAATTTAATTCATACTTAGTTCGGTAAACTTACTAAAAGTACTTCCTGATTTTCATCGAATGTCTAATATCAAGCCGTGATTTAAAATATAAGTTTTAAAGCAGTAATAATCATGTGCTCATTGATGACTAACTCTGAAATGTGATCCTTAGAGTTCTAGTGGGAAGCTGCAATCAGTAGAGCTCAACTATGTTGGGAGTGAGACATGTGTTGACAACGACGGTGGGATATATTCTCACAGTATCTCCGATTTATTCAAGTTAACTATGTAAGTCGGTGAGTACCGACTCATTATTCTAAATATCAAATACTCGTAGCGACAACTGAGGGTTCTGGCTTAAAACCCATGTGGGTCAATGAGGCTCTCTGATGAGGACTTCCATAATACGACAAAAAGGCTATCCAGTGATTCCAGGATTTTAGTGGGCGTTTACGATTGTCCTGAGATATAGAATGTGAACTATTATTAAGTAATTGATTTTTGAAAATGAAACACATCATTATTTTATGAAAAGCGACTCACTATTACAGTCAGTGAGATTTATACTTTTGAGTCATAAATGAATAATCTCTTTTTTTCAGAAAAATGTATCAAGTGTTTTTTTAAAAAGCTAGTTAAAGATATCAGCCACTTTCAATTGTCTTGTTTATCTGCCTTAAAGCTTTAAATTCCACTTGCCTAAAGCCAGTCAGAGGTGACTTTCGACATTTTAATGATATTGATTGAATAATCAATAAATGGCTGTATCATGTTAGCTTCTGTGAGCAGTATCGACGAGTCATAAACCAACGGTTACTTAGTTTACATCAATTCATGGTGGAAATGACTTTGGAGTAATACCGTATGAAAATATGAAGTATCAAATAAATGCATCAGTAAAATATGGTTTAGTTCTGATACATACCAAGGACATTAAGTTCAAGTGGTATTGAAGCTTCACCAAGTTCATTTTTCAGTTTCAATTCATATTTTCCAGTGTCAGCTCTAGCAGCATCATCTAGCTGTAATTCAACAATATTGCCTTTAACAACAGGTTTCAACTTGATTCCTTCATTCACAGGTTCTCCATTACACATGAGAACAACTTGTGGAACAGGAAAACCTGAATTTTAAAGGATAAGAAGATAAGATAATCGTTCAATTAGAAATGGTTTGTACTGTCTAAGCAAAAATATTTATTGTTTATGTGCATGAAACGAATTGTTAAAACGTCTTTGGAGAAAATACAGAGTTGATTTGAATCATGTTAATGAAATTTTTAAATTCGTAGTGACAGATAAGTTAAAATTCCCTCAACTTACAGTATAATTAATTTTGAAGAAAGCTGATCTTAACAGTAACGACAGAGAATACCTATCCTTCGCTGATGAGATTTGACCTGATTTATGACGTTAAACTATTTTAGGACTGTTTGTTAAAGTAGTTTAATCAGTTTCAAAGGGTATTCACAATTAGACTCGTCATATAACTACCATATTCGGTAATCAATTTGTGTAGCTCAGTTGATACGGATTCAACCTAATTATAATAAAGCTACTTGATAAATTCAGTGTCGTACTTATGATAGAGTTTGAAACATCATGTCATGGAGAATCACGTTGCGAAAAATCGTCTCTTAAATATTTAAGCCAAAAATGTTTCACAAGACTAGAATATTTCCAATAACTGATCACTAATCAACAATCAATGTCATGTTATCTTATCTTTATCCAATTCAGTTATCATGTAAATCAGAGCCCCTTTACGTCTAAACAATGTTTAAAAGGATGCATTCAATAATTAATAGCCGATAATTTGTAACAATATATTTTAGTCAGTGTATAAACCAAAATAGATATCAAATAAACTTTAAGAGATATTTGCAATGTATTATTGTAGAAATTTAATATTTGTTTCAATCAACTGCCAAAAGAAGTTTCTGTTTGGTCATTGTATGTTTGTCTTACATTAATCTTTCCTGAAAGAATTACATACAGTTATATTGATTGAAAGATATTCTGCCCAGTTATATTGGCTTAGTATTATTCTTTAATAAAAAAGTGATCAGTTCAAAAAAATGATGGTATTCAAAAACATGATGAATTTTGGGACATTTGGTACACAGCTATAAGCGAATACAATCGAAATGAATTTAAAACCTAAAATTTTGAAATCATAGTTGGTACAAAAGCATTGTACACACACAATTATAATACACACATTGTACACACCACATGAATAAACACATATACTTCTGTATACGTGCAGCATAAAATAGTTTATTTAAATAGAAAAAGGGGTTAAGTAATTTCATATACATTCAGCATCAGTGATGCATTTCAAGAAACAGTGAAGATAGTAATACCAATTACTGTTCTGGAAACTTGAAAAAGATGACCTAAATTTAATCCATTTTATTAAAAAATTGCTAAAAATATGATAAAAAAAGGAACCTTTTCTAGGTTCCCAATTTTTGTAAACAAAAAAGGCAGAAACGAAAGTTAAGTGTATTAGAACTTTTTTTTGTCTTACAATTCACTTAAATCCTAATTATTAGATAGATGTGAAAGCATATTCGGTGCGGTCATTTATTGTTGCTATATGCATACTTCAATTATTTCATTAGTAATTTCTTGATACATCGTGACCACAGTATAAATCAATAAATAGTAACTATTGCTGAAAGCATAAGCCGAAACAAATTCAGAAAAGTCAATATTTTCTTTATATTTAATACTGAAGACTAATGAGATTTTCAAAGTGGGTAATTTAAATAAGTGTACTAAGTTCAATCTCTGACTATGATTCTGTTATTCCAAGGATGCCTCATACTATAGAATAAGAAGTTTGTGGAGTGCTCTTGAGCTTTTAATGATTCTGATGCTGATATTATTCTGTGACACAGACAGTTATAAAATTAAATTATTCTCTACAAAACTTTTAAATAAGAAAATAGGAAATATTTTCGGTTGATTCCTCTACTGACTGGATTATGTACAATGAAGATGAAGGATTTCTTGCAGGTTAGTTAAGAAATAAGAGGTTTATAAAGAAATCATGTGATTGCCTATGTAAAATGTTCTAATAAATGCTTCTTCTTATAACGTACAAAGTGCTCTATCAATTTAAAATAAACCATCAGTGGAGACTGATTTTCTTTTCCATCGGATCTCAACGAATGGCAAAATCAATAATGTTACCGATTCTTTATTGATGTATCAGCCCACCTGAACAAACTTTTAAAACATACCTAACATTAAAAATTATAGTAGGTTTGTTATGAATCAGAATTCCTGTAGAACGTAACATCTCAATAATTCACACTGGTTTTTTGAATTCAAGGAGTCATTCAAACGATTTACACTTTTATAGTATTATATGATAACCAACGAAGTAGGAAATATGACTATCACATACTGGTGTCGATTTTTACTCAATTACCCCTACTTGGCTTGTTCCGTATTTCCGAACATGTATATGAAGTTATGTATAACGAAACTCAATGAAGACCAAAAGTTTCTGATACTTTAATTTTTTTAGACGTTTTCATAATTTGCGAATTGAAAGTAAGAACAACGTTAAATGAGTAGAAACTAGTTATTGTTTACTTTGAAAATTTCTTTGGGTAATTTTCTTGCAAAAGTCTGATTCATTTTATATCGACGTACTTTAGCAATGAAATTAATTGATTATGAACTTTATTTAGACTATTTTATATTTTTCCTCAATATAGATATATATAAAATTGAAGCTGTTAATCAGTGATCAGTGTAACAATTGCATTGACATGTCATTACATTTAATCCGGTCGAAAAGGTTATATTTTTAAAAGTAAAGTTTACCTTTAAATGGAACTGCTGCCATGAAATTACTGCCTTTCTTTAGAGTGGCTTGATTCTTGAAATTCGTAAGATCAACGGTTGGCGGCTTTTCACACTCTTGTACCTTGAAAAAAAAATAAAATTGTGATATAATGCATACTAATCTAAATTCATTTACATCCTTAGAAAAATTAATGTCAGATATAGGCAATTATTGTTGCATATGAACTAAGAAATGGTAATATAAAGTTTGAATGATTAGTTCGAGATGTTATATCACTCTATTGCTAATCAGTAACATTTTGTTATCGAGTATGAATTATTTGTAAATGTCTGGACTAAATCTTTATTCGGTGCAGCTGGAATTAAAGACACAAACTTTACTGACAAGCGATGTCGGTAAATTACTTGAAATTCATATCAAAATCGTGGTAACCTAGCTAATTTTGTCCTGAAAACTTAGGGAAGAACAGAGACTAAGACTAAGTTACCAGTGTAAAATTATTTTATTCAATGGAAACTGTTTTAGAACTACATTCAGTCATACAAAAACATTTACGTCAATATATCAAGCTGAATTATATGTTTCACAAACTATTCAACTGTGTTTAAATGAATAAGTCTTAATTCCAGTCATAAGAAATTCCCATTGCATTTCAATAACACGGAAGCATATCGGTTTATAAAATTGCTATTTTCTTATGAAGTGTTCTTATTATTTGAAACATCAAATATTTACAAATCCTCATGGCACATGTTATTAATTTTACTTGCATGTAGAGGGAATATAAGGCAAATACAAAAAAAAACTACTCCAAACAAACAAAACACGAAGTAACATGGACGGATTTCATTTGCGCATAATATTCAAATTCTAGCAGTAAACATTCTCACTTCTATTATTATATAACATGCAATTGTTTTGTGTGAATATTGTTGGTACCATGGCTGTTATAATAGTTCAACTCTATTATTAAAGCTAAATAACAATTAACTCTTTTCAAAACATGCAACATTTTAACCTGACTAAAACACAATTCAATGAAAAACAAAGTATTGATAGTTTAATAATAGCTGAAATCTCTAGGTCCGGAAGTTTTTAATGCAAAGATATCAGAAGGTGTCATTGATAATGCGCCTTTTAAATGAAACTATAAATGAGTTATTGTATAGAGGTAAAAAAAACTATTAACTTATTCTCACCTCTAAATGTCCTTTGGTTTCATGATTACCAATTTTACAACTATAGTATCCTGTGTCATCCATTTCCAAATATTGAAATATTAAGTATAAAGAACCTTCAACTTCTGTTGTAGAGATACGATCATTAAATTCAATGGGTACGCCATCTTTAAACCAACTAACTGGATATTTTTTAGGATTAAATGCACGACATTCTAATTCTTTATGTTTAGTTTCAATGCCTTTAGTATCGATAAGATTTTGTCTGAATTCAACATCGGCTAAAATTGAAATTTGAAAAAATGTGTATTTAACAGTTCAGTTGATTGAATAATAAATTAAATTTTCTTCGCAATAAATTCTTTATAAAAGAAAAACTATTTATCTGATCAAAACAACGAGAGTTTCACTTTTTTAATTTATTTTTGAGGCATAAGTCAAAGTAACTTTTATGCATTTAAATCTTGGTCAATCTTTGTCAACTACAAACTGAAAACGCCATATATGTATTGTTTTAGACACATGATTTCGAAAGAAATCAACTGATTAATACTCCTGAATGTTTGATGAAGCTTTTTCTGTCTTTTGAACTCAATTAATGAAGATTTATTTGTAAAGTATATTTTTATTCTGTATTAATATGCTCATAGGTGTAAAATGAATGAAAAACAGTAAATTTCTAAGATAGCAGAGAAAGAAAAGCTGAAATCTGTTAAATATATTTAGATCCTAAAGGAAAAATCCTTCAGAGATTTTTATTGTAATCCATTCTATCAACTCGTTTAGTCTAAATAAACTCGTTGTCACTGATTTGATGATGGTTTCACTTGTTAAGTAAAATTTACAAGAGGACGATATAAAAATACTGTATAATAAGAAAAACAACATTCAAGTATGTTATATACACAGATAATATGAAGACAATATGAAATTGGATTCGCATTACACAACAGATATTCGGAAATCGCTCTCTATGTCTAAATTTCTAATAAAATTATCCGAACACTTATTTTCACCGTCTCTTTATCTCTCTCTGGGTTGACTAGTGAATTTTATTAGTTTTAATTACTGTAGTATTATGATTTGAATAAATACTTTATAAGGATGATTCATTTATGAAGGAAAAAAATAACAAAAACTTATGCGTAAAGCAATAAATTAATGTTTACAAGAGAATTATTTCAAGAACAGTAAACAGTTAGAATATGATTGATAGCAACAAAAACATAAATTTACTCTCGAAAAAGTCATAAACATACGTTTCACTGTGCACCTTGCAGTAGTTGTCTTCTTGGCAACTTTACAAGTGTACTCTGCATCATCGTCCATGGTCACTTTCTTCACTTTTAAAATACGTTTCACTTTCTTTTCAACTAATATTTCATATTTATCACTGGCTGTGATCGGCTTGATTAGAGAAACGGTAATAAAATAAATAATAAGTATATAAATAAACTTAGTACCTAGGTAGACGATGAAATCATTAGTTTTGGAGTAAGATAGAAAGCAAAAGATAAAGTGTACAAAATAAATTTTCCGGAAAACAATGATAGTAATGAAAAATTTTAAATGTTTAAGAAGAAAGTATTTAATTCACAAACTAGTAAATCAATAGTTCTACAGTATGAGCAAAACATCACAATGAAGCTGTTTTAAACCGTTTCGAATCAATGTTTGACATTCTTGTCGAAACAAGTGAACAATCAATGTATCTTTGTAATATAGTGAATTTACAAGTATTTATTCTTATTGTAGATTAAGTTCATAATGTAAGTCGTTAGACATCGACGAGCAATCTACAGCTGTTTTCATAATTAAATGCCTCCTTCCTCCTTCAATGCATCCTAATCCTCTGGATTATTCATCACCTTTATCTTTTTATTTTCAAGTTTATTTCATTAGATTATACTTCTTGAATAATATCTTTAAATCCTAATCTTTCTGACTACTGCTAATACTTCTACTACTGCTAATAACATGGGATTGAAGTGACAATTGCATCTCTGTGCTAATGTGGTATGGCAACTTGAATTGATGTACATACGTACAAAGTTCTATGTTGTTGTTGTTGGCTGGATGCATCAAAATCCTCTAAATCGGTTCATAAATCCACGTAATGTTCATTACATTAATCAAGATCTACTTAAAAGAGCTTAAATATTCACATAATCTATTGTAAAATCTCGATTTATTAGTTGCGTGTCTATTTATAACTTCGCGTTTTCAACAAAATGCAAAATTATTTACTGCACGTAAAAGATAGCATGAGAGTGAAAGTGTCTACTGCAAAATATACGAAAACGCTTCATTTTCACACTTTATATGCACACATGAATGGATTAGTGTCTTACACAATGTCGATCGAATTTGAAATAATGGCTTGTACAATGCAAAGTATGCTTTTAATGTTTTCTGCCGCTAATGGCAATAATAAAACTAATGTAAAGGTCATTAATGACTTTTAATACAGTGTCTTATATTCTCTCATGGTTCTTTAATTTCGATTTTCGTTTATTTTTTTTTGTTTACCATGTTCCTTTTAGGGAAATTTTTGGCATACAATCAATTCATTGAATATTTTTTCTTAACTTTTCTTTAATTGTTTATGTGTGCTAACAATGAAAACAATTCAGAACAAACATTGGATGAATAGAGAGATAGATAGATAGAGATGATAGGTAAGTAAGCAAATAAAATGAATGAATAAATTAAAAATAATAAAGTGAATTTTATGCTTACTTCAAATAAGATCATAAATTCACTTAAATACAATAAGAAAATACAAACACTTGGAAAAAAGCATTTTCTTCCTAAGTATATTACTTTACTACTATGGAGTAAGTAAATACAGTTGAATTAATAAGATGCATACATTATTCATTATGACTGTAATCAATGTGATTATGTGGTTGTGATTTATAATGATTCCATCTTCCAATGGTTATTCACTATTATCGAAATAATACATTCAAAACACCCATACTGCTGAATACAGCAAAGATATAACATTCGAACAGTCACAATGCTGTCAAACTGATGTATCGTATTAGCATATTTAACCAGATTCTGAAGTAGGTAGTTAGTGGAAGAAATTTAAAATTTCATCGGATTTGTATGATTGTAGGTAGTTACTTTTAAAATGACAGATACATTGAACAATTTAAAATGTTAACTGCTCATAATCACTTTGTTTCTCTACTTCTGATGTTTCTTTTAATATATTAGTAAAGATGTTACTAATGGCTTTGGTGTAGTAAATGTCTTAATGACTTGAATGAAGACACCTTCTAAGCGCAAAACGTTTTCTCAGGAAAAAAACGGTTAGGATATGCATATGCACTCAGCTAAGTGATGTTATCCTAATGATTTTATACAGAGTTGTAGGTTGATCGCATCCAACACTTCAAGAAATATTTGCATATTAGAGACTAACAAAACTATTAATAAACCTCAAGGACAAACAGAAAATAATTATTAACAATGACAGTGAAACAAATTTCTATTGTGAAATTTTGATATGCAGGTTTTATGCAAATTATTCTAAAGTGATTTATATCTCATTCTAGGTACTCAGTTTATAAAATATATAACATCTGTAGGACACTTGTCAGTACACATTCATGTCCTTATGTAATCAATATAATCAATAATTCTCCTAATTAAATTTCATCCAAAGCAAGGATTTTAAAAAAGGATTTTTACAGCGAATTTTCCATCATCGCTTTTACCTGAATACCAATTATTATGAACCCAGATTATTTTCGATGATTTTTTCCCTACTCAATGATGTTTTTTTAAAAGGATCTTAAGTTAACCAAAGGAACGTTGAAAATGATTAAGTGGAAAGATGAATAAGTTTATTAATTTTTACAACTAAATTCCAAGGTCATAGATTTCAAGGCAATATGGTTGCTATAACACGTGAAGACAGTGATCAAAGAGAGATGGATATATAGTTGTATACTTTGCTACAGGCTTTATAGTTTACTGATTATTATTAATGGATGTTGCATTAAAAATTCTATATTGATATCTTTTAAAAGTTATGTGAAGTGTTATCATGATCTGTCTACTTTCATTTAGCCTTTCGTACACTGCTCGTTTTCAATGTTTTAAGTTATATGAGTTTAAAGTTCGATTTTTTAATCATTCAAGTTTTTATTTAATTGAAAGAAATGTTTTTAGTTACACTTACCTCTCCATTTTTAAACCAAGTAACTTCAGCGTCACGATCGGATACTTCACATTCAAATGTTACCACTTCATCATTTTCTAATGCTTGTTGTGGTTTAAGTTCTCGTGTGAAAGACCAGTCAGGATCTTCAACTGCAATATCCATGTATGTTTCATCGCCTTCTACAATACAACAGTATTCACCTTCTTGTTCAGGTCTGGCCCGTACAATGCGAAGGATGCAACGATTTTCACGACGTTTGATTTCAATTTTACCAGCAACATACTGTAATGCATAAAAATGACCAGAATTTAATTCAAGATTTGTAGTCCTTCTTTAAAAATAATTATTGTACTCTTCAAACTTATGACGACATCGATTTTTATTTTTAACAAAAAGAAACTGGAAAATATTTTCAGTTAAATATTGAAAAAGTAATTATTATTGAGGATACTTGATATAAATCAAACTAAAGAATATTATCTGATGTCATGAAAAATGTTTAGATCATTACAAGGTTAGTTATGAAGGATGAACGTTCAGCAACTTGAGACTTCAAAACTAACAATCACCAACGTATTTTTACTGTAACAGGGATATTCATTAGATTCTGTTGTGAAATCGGATAGATCAGCTGTTAAATCTAACTACATAATTTAACAGTTAAAGCGTTGATTTATTTACTCCCAGCTCTTTCATAAATCAATCAAAATAGTAAACTGAAATCCAACTAACAGTAAGCGGTAGGTATCATAAGTGTTGTTAATGAGAAACATATTGGACTGTGCTACGATGGTAAATTCTTGTTCTAAAACAAAAAATATTCTAATTGAAATTTAGGCATTTCGTTAAACTCCAACATTTTTAATAACATTTTGAATCGGCATAATTTTGTACCACAGAAAGTAACGTAGAAAAGTTTGAAATAGTTCTGTTGAAACTAAGATAGCTCAAAAACATGCGTGAATGTTAAAAACTCCAAAATCTTGATTGGTATAGATGAATGATAAGCTGATAACAATATGCCACGATGATTAGAATAAATCTTATACAAGTGTTAAAACTTTTTAATTAATACAGACGGAAGTTACTTGAAAGGCCGAATTTATGAGGTATTGTATAGTCACTAATGAATTGAGTACATCAAATAATTTTGCCAAATCCAAAAAAAATTTACACATCCATCTGTCTTTATGAAATTGCATTAACTGTGAACTCTTACTTCAACTTTTTCACCTTTATGATACCATGCAACAGCTGCTCTTGGATCAGAGACGGAACATTCAACTGTTAAATCTTTACCTCGCACAACTTCAGCTGTTTTTGGAAGTTTTTGATTAAAATGATAAGTATGCTTCTTCTCTTCAACTAGTATTGTACAAGTTGTTGAAATATCATTACATTTACAAGTATATTTGCCAACATCTTCCATAGCAATCTTTTTGATTTCTAAAGCGAATTCATTGCCTTCTCTAAAAGTAGAAATCATCATATATATAAACATATGAGTTGAATGTTAAAGATCATAAACAATACATTTTATACTAAAGTGTGTTGATTGCAAGCATATTAATAATTTAATGTAATCAAATCATTTCTCCAGTAACGAAATCTAGTAGACACTATATTCATCCTGATATTTTACTATTGTCAGAACTTCATAGCACTATGAGACTGGGTAAATTAGATTAAAAAGAACACTTGGTATGCTTGATGAGATGAATCGAATTTTAAAACACATTCAATCAAATATCGACTTCATTAGGATTGTTGAAATAATATTAGTAGTAGTAATCCATATGAAAGATTACCAGAAATTAGTTATTTTCAAATGTGAGTTATTTTCGTCTTATTTCTACTTTGATAATCTTGATCAACAGAATTCCCAAAGGGTAACAGGTGTAAGTAAGTAAAGTAACAACAACGTATTCTTTTTCTTAATCTCATAAAGTGTTTAAGCTAGGAATAAAGCACGTCTCTCATATATTGAGTGCTTGTTAAATTGTTTGAAATTCACACTTGTATACTACAGCAGATCATTTTATGTGAGTGAAACGATGATACGTATCAAGTCAAGCGACATTTGAGTATGTTGTTGATTCAGAAAAAATGAAAAGATATTTAGGAATCTTCTAAACTCATGCATTAAAAGATTAAAGAGTAAATTAAAAAATATCCATTCTTTGTAACGTTAACTTCAATATTGGTGGTTGTTGAAATGCGAACTGTTTTTTTAAAAAAAAGCTGTTTAGTAAACAAGTGTAGATAAAATTTATTCACAATAATCGATGATCAAATATTGAATTCAATTCTTTTACGTACAATGAAAGGGCGTTTTAAAATCGATATTCCTTTCTGAAATAAATTAGTTAGTCAGTGATAAACAGGTAATATAGCGATCAACAAAAAGGTCTTTGAATAGCCACATTATCGAGAAAATAAACAATTTCAATATGTATATGATAATTATAAGGCAGCATTGGCATCTATGTATATATTGGGTCATTAAAATAGCATTTCTTATAACCTAGTTCTTTTTTTTGAAATGCGTACTAATGGAGTTGTTTTAAAAGAAAACAAAATTTAAACAAATAAATCATATCTATTGTACAGTAAATGCGCTAAGTTTTCACTCTTCATAAATCATCATTTACTTTTGCCTAACATTTTATTGATGTTTTGTTGTTTACCAGTAGCTAAACTGTATTGATATTTCGTAAACTGGATTTATTAATTTTATGTGAAAATAAAGCGACTAAATTCGCTTTGAAAATAAACTACAATAAACTGTGATGCATAGCTGTTTGTTTTTAGAAACTATAAATCAAAGTTTATATAGGTCAAATAACAGTATACAAATTAAACACTGAATAACAATTCATGTCGTCCTTATTCTCAGTTCGCATGAAATGTATGCTAGAAATGGATGTGTGGGATGTCTATTTACACCACATAAGCATGCTAGTATGAGGTAATGAAACGAAATTGTTTAGAGTGTGTGCAATATGGAAATATTGTGGATGTTAGCATACTGATGCATTTGAAGATCTTCTGATAAAGATCGAAGCGGCAGCTGCTATGAGAGTTACAGTTGTTGTACACTGTGTTCATTAGATATATAAATTCTCAATACGTTTCTACACACAAAATATTAGAATAATGATCATTGTATAGAGAAACAAAGGACGAAATAAAAGCCAAATCCTTCCCCATGAACGTTTGAAGTAAATCGGAACAAATCTATTAAAATTCTAACATTGGTTTATGTGAATTAAAACAAAAAGCCTAACAGTATGTTATCACTTTTAACTAGTGAATAAGTTTTTAATTTATGCCACACAAAATAATACAAGCTAAAAGTACAGACTTACTGTAAAAAGTTATATTTCGGACCTTGAAATATTTCCAACTTGTTTTTATACCAACGAAATTTCGATGTCGATTTGCAAAAAGTACACTTGAGCAATGCTTTTAAACTACCCTCTTTAATTTTTACATCTTGTAATTCTTCAACAAAATATTCTTTTTCCTATTCACAAAAAAAACAGAATGGTAATTAAAATATGAAAGTCTGAAAATATTGAGAAAAAAATTGGCCAGTTTTTTTAAAATTGCACAATGAACATTAATTATTTGTTTGCAGCGGCCAGGAATACACAGCAGTGATTTTCTGTTAAATTGTAACGAAAAGGATTTCACTGTATGAAAATTCTTTACTAAAGTTATAACCGCAGTAAGGAAGTATGCAAATGTTAGTTTTAAATACTTTGAATGTTTGCATACAAGTAGTTTGGTTTGTGATATTCTGAAACAGATCAGCTGGTTGATTGCGCGTTTATTATCTTGGATTTGTTTGTCAATTATATTCTCTGTTTACAACCAACAGTCTGACTGGTGATAAGCGATTTATTAGTGTAGTAAAACCCAAGTGCAACAGAAGTGCAATCATGACCCAAATAGCTTACTAGTAATTTATTTGACTATGACACCAAGTGAAATAAATTTGAATTATTCGGGGAGCATTCTCGCAACTAAACTGAAAAACCACTTTGCTTTCCAGTGCCAAGCAGTTTCCTTTCGACCTCCTTAATTAGAGATAACTAGATATCTCATATCAACAGTCGGAAACTAAATGTACCGAAATATTTAGTTCAACTAATAAATTTATTTCTTTAGTCAATCCAATCAGTCAAAAAAAGATGTGTATCAAAATTACACCTTATCGTATGACAAATACAAATAATGATTCACTCACAACTTTCGGTGTCTCCCGATGTTTTAATCCAGCAAATCCAGGAATCGCGTCAGCTAGTGAAGTTCTTCGATTGGTCATTGAATCACGTCTAGCCTGAAGCGATTGTTCTAGAGCTTTGGGATCTAGAAGACCTGGTTTCTCCTGGGAGGAGCGACGATTAAGCTGTTGAATGGATAGGCAATACAGCGGTCATTTAAAAACATTTTGTTTTTTGGTGTTTAACAGGCAAAATTTAGTTAAAATCTTCGGAACATCAAAAAAGTTATCAAGTCAATCATTTGAGATGATTTACTCGTTCAATGATTATAACCTTAATAGTGTTATTTATACATGGCCTCCTTTCAAATGGTTTTTTTCCTTTAACGACGTCTTTTTTGTAGTAAAAAGTTACTTTGATAAATGGTGCAAACTTTAATCGGGAAGTATTTAAACAGTTACTCTCTCATATACTCCAAAGCCGACTGGTTTTTACTTGCATGCTATTTATTTATGAAAGAATAAACACTTGCAGATGTCAGAGTCCTACTATAGTTATCAATTATGATTAAGTGACCAACATACCCGATGTGATTAACAACACATACATGGTCTTTTCAATTTAGATTCATAAGTAACAGATAACTTAAGAAGATGATTACGCTTAGCTATTCATCAAATTTTATCGGACAAATTATCTCAGACATTATTATTTGTAGTGGCTTTGCAGAACAAACTAAAGTAAACGATAATTATACTTTCTCTATCAGTTCAGACTCTATTTTCCAACTCTCTGATACGACATCTTAACTGTTAAACAATCTACAAAATAGTATGAATGTGTAACTACCAACGTACATTATTTTTTTGTTGCACCCACCTATCTACCAGCCTAACTGACTGCTTGGTTTACTCTGACTATGGTGTAAATGATGTATTCAAATTCAATGAAAATTAAAATATCCAACCTTGATAATGAATAGGACAGATATGAACCCTATTAAAATTAAACTAAAAACTTAAATTAATCTCTCTTACTGTATTCTTCTCAGGAATTACTGTTTAGATTTTTTAATTTCTATTTCAACAAAAACACTGCATACAACCAATACTAATAAATTTATTTTTCTTGAAATTATTTTGAAAAAAATAACAAGACAACACAAATAAACTGATATCTAGGTTATTTTAAATTTAATTTACTTATTACTAAGAAAACGAAAAACAGCACAAAATTTATTGTAAAGCTTGTGGATAAATTGAGAAAAAACAGATAACTTCATTAGTTTCAAGAATTCCAAAATGTAGTTTATTTAGATGTGCACAGGTCAATTTCTGATGTTCTTACTGTTGTTGTAATTGTGAAAATAAAAACACATTGATTGTTTCTTTTTTTCATAAACTTTCATTAAACTAAATGACAAGCTCTTGTTTTTTAATGTGTGTGTGAATGCTGATTTCATCTATTTCCAATGATTAGTGTAATTTTTAATGGCTAAAAACATGTTCAGCACTTTTTTAGATAAAAGTTAAATATAGGATGTAGAATTTATTTTCTATTTATTGGAAGAGTGTGTATTTATAATTAAATTCACAATGACTCCTTTTTGCAGACATTTATAAGGCTGAATAAACTGAGTATTTTGGGAAACAGTCCATAAATTATTCCCATTGTTACGTTACAATTAGAGCATTGTACAACAAAGACACTTCTGATGAGTTAAATAAGTTGATAGATTGATGAAACTATGGGATGCTATTGTGTATGAAATCAAGGATTTCATACCTCGTAATGCCTTGATATCTTGAAAGTTTAGTTATGTCAACGAGGACTATATGTAAATCAGCTTATTTGTCTAAAACTTGCGTGGGAAACATATCTGGAGATGTTACTTACCCATATTACTTCTGTATCTCAAAAGCGTTCGTGACCTATTGATTTCAGATAGTTGATCCTTATTTAAACCAGGGAATTTTAGTTTGAACATTTTTAGTTACAGCAAACCTAACTTGCCTAACCTAACTGGTTTATAGGTTAACTTAATAAACATACCCGATTTTAATTTAGACGAAAATAGTATATTTGTATATTGAGTCTACTGAGTTTATTTATATGTAATAGTCACAATATGTAATAAAGCTGTTTTTGGCTCAGATCTTATTTGGGTCCTCTGAATAATTCATTTATCTTATTTATTGATTTTTTGAGATTGCAGAAAATCAGGACATACTAAATCGCAATTTTATTATAATCTTTTTGCTACTTTAGCAGCCCTATGGAAATTTGCTTGCTTTGAAACAAATGAATACTGTTCAAAAAAACCTTGATTAAAAGTAGGTTAAATGTGTTGGTATCTCTTGATTAAAGAGATAAACTGATGAGCAGTTTTCCAGTAAATAACCACAGGTGGTTCCCTATATCTAAGTTTTTGAATTTCTGAAGTCGATAAATTTTAGCTGGAGAAACTTTGCAAGACGTTTTAAGTTGAAGGCCAAAATTTCAAGACGTCATTAGACTAAATTGTCTATTAGGTTTGCTTACAATATTTAAATCAATTACTGAAATATACCATTTTTTTCATGTTATAAGGGGATAGAATAAACTGCATCATGAATAGATTGACTTTTGGAACTAACATGCACTCTGTTTTGGCCTACAAAACTGTAACTTACTATTATGTAAACATCATGAAAAAGTTTTATCTTACCATCAAGTCAGTTATGGTTAATTAGTTGTAAATGTTACTTTTTATCTCTTCCCACTCTGTTTTAGTAAAATGTCTCATTAAAATATTAATTAAACAGCTAACTAAAATTTTAATGAAATCTACAAACTAATCTGATGCATCATCTCAAGGCTAATTTACTTACATATTCTTCTTCCTTTTTAACAGTTGACGAGCGTCGACTTCCCTTGTTTGAAGGTACATGCAATTCACCAACTTCATCAACCTCTTCATTCGCCTCATCATTTCTTATAATTAAAAATAACCGGAAAAGATTGTGAGACATGAGTTCATAAATTAATAACATATCAAATAAGCTATTCATTTCAAGAATTAATCAAGTACACTGTTACTTAAGCAGAAAGAGAGGATTTGAACTATAGTCAATTTATTGTAATATAATAAATATGATAAATAGCTTATGTTTCTTTTGGCATACTTCAACCATGAGAACGAAAATTATTATTTTTCTATTACTATTGACGTAAATAACAAATTTCAAATTTAAAAGTAATCTTAAAGAAGCTTTTTCATTAAAATAGAATATATAGTTCGCGTATAACTAGTGTATCCACTGCTGACTACCTTCGGAATCGATCACTAATTGGAATGCATCATTAGTAAAACCGAATAAACTAGGAACGAGAGATAGTAATTCAACGATAATGTTAAATAAAGGTTACACCTCAAAATGTATGTGAATATACATCGAACACATGGAACAGTGTGAAAATCAATAATTTCTCCTAAACACACCGTACGAAACTAGCGTTTTCAGTTAAAAAAAATCCTGTGAAAAGTGACGGATAAAATTAATGATATAATCTATTACATTTATTGCAGCCTAGCGTATAATGTAAATGGCTTATTAGGATAATATCATAGGATCCCTTCTCGATTAACCCAAGCTACCATCTTTATTCATGTGAAACAGTCTTATGAACTGTATTATCATTGTTAGCATCTAAATCTTCATATTATTGTTTCTTGACACTTTTATTTAAGCTTGACGGTTATTATTATCAGGGTTAATTATTAAATCGTTGAATGTTATCAATAATATTAAGTTTGGAGAGCTATATACTCAGTGACAGAGATTTTAGGTATAACTCATTAACGGAGTCCATTTTATGTCTTTTTCTCGTATGTTAATAGATGAATACTAGTTGACAAACTTCTAGACTATGTAATTAAGTTAAAAGATTTCAAATCATGGACGGATGAAAAGTATAGAGTTGAGGTGTTTACTGAAATCGATACAGTACTATCACAATCAAGGATACATAAAATTGTCACACAAGTCTAAGAAATATGATATGTGTGCAATCTTTCGAGACGAATAAATATTCGTTGTTGCTTTACAATATAATTTTCCACAATGAAATCTACTTGAGTTTAGTTTGAAAAATTTGTATATATTTTGATCGGATAAAATTGGTTAAATATTTTATCAAATAAATTTCACTTACACTTGAATAACTGTTAAATCGAAATTTCCTTTATCACAAACATTACCATTTGCTAGCAGTTGAAGAGTATATGTACTTTTATCATCATTTTGTACATTTTTTATTGTGATTATCACTGAATTTTTAGTAGAATCTACTCGAACAGTACATCGTTTGTCAAGTGTTAAATCATTTCCATTTTTAAGTACTTTAGCTTGTGGAGTAACAGAACCAACTGAATAATCCACTGTCATTATAAATGTTCGTCCTGTAATTTACGAAAGGAAAATACTGCCTGAGTAGTGGTAAGAATAGTTACAGCACTATAAAACGTAAGATTGTTGATTATTTCATATCGAGTACGATGCGAAATACTAACAGATACATACATACGTAAATACGAATTAACTTGGTTGCACTTAAGTTCTCATTTAGTACTTTTACGTGAAGTCTTTCACACTTGTGCTATTCTTTCTTTCAGCGAAAATGCGTCAGAAACCGTCATAAGGTAGACGCATATGTGTTTGGCTTTAATTGCATTATTACCAACGATCACAAGATATCAGTAAATTACATTATCTTACAATAAAATCCCTTTAAAGTACTCAATAATCTGTGGATCTGAACTTAAGGTTTGAAAACTGTTAAGTGTATGTTGTCAAACTACATTCTTGTGAACCAGGCCAACTGTAGGAGTTAATTCACAGTTGGTTAAACTAGGCAAATTTAGTTCTTCTCAATACTCAGAAAGAAAATTCCTCTCTGCAAATCTTCATTCTGCGTTGTAAATCTTCACCACCACGTCTCAATTTTAAACCAACTGCTTCAAATGTACATTGTATATCGTCTATTATTAATTATAATTGATATACCAATAAATAAAATGTTGTGAACACTTTATAAATCATCAACAACGCTTGAACAGTTAAAAATATAACAATGTGTGATGACCTACCTAATTCAGCAGTCTGGCTGTTCAGGTATCCTACAATTTGTGGAAGTTTGACTTTAGGATCCTTGGCTGAAAAGAAAGATATTTATTTCATCAAACACCTCTTAATGTAGTATAAAGTTTAAAGATATCACAACCAGTCCTAAAGTATGGTGCAAACATTCGTTGAAAATGAATTATAAACTGAAATTATCGGAAGTACTCACAATCAATCATTGGCAACCTTTTGAACCTAGAAACGATTACTGAAAGATTAATTTCTATAAAAATTTCAGTGCACGAGAGATTTGGCTGACATGATATTACTGGAATGTAATGTGACAAAATGGCATCACACATACTGTATGTTGGATGTCTTCGTAAGTTTAGAGTGAAAGTGTGAATAAAATCCGTTACAACGGACGACAGTGCTTCTTTCACTTTACAGAAGACTTTTTGTCGGAACACCGTGTTCTCGAGATTTTCAAATTGATCATATAATAGTAAAGCGTACAGTATCCTTTTTGGTATAACGTTAACCGTATGATTTGTTGTCTGTTTGACGCCAGTATTGGTACATTTGATGGGATTTATAAAGACTTAAATATTTCTAATGGTTTTGAGTTTGTATGTAATTCATTTGACCTTTCTAAGTTGTATTTCATCATATTTAGCAAATGAAATATTTCACGATTTACTCCGGTTGTTTTTTTTCAATTTGAATTATGATTATGAAAATGGATTGCAGAAAAACAAATAGTTCAGTCATTCATATATATATAGCAATGTTATATTTTAGTTTCATTTTAGTCAAATAAATCATGTTAAACTTTATTCATTTCATTTGAAGATTTTCTTTCTAGCTTATGCTTAGATGATTGTTTTGAATGTTGTTATATAATGTTGAATGTTTGTGTTTTTACTTCTTAAAATGTTCACTTTCAATTGAATAATTTAACATCTTCCGTATCTATTTCCACCCTGACTATGCAGACTTCTATCAGGCAGTTTCGTACACATCCCTATATGACGTATCTGTGTTTAATACTAAAATGTAAGGATAAATCAGTCAATTCATACTAATGAGGAATTTTAAAGGGAATATGTTTCCGTAGCTGTCGATTTGGTTTGTTCTCACCTTGTATTGTCATAAAACCGGCTGAAATTATTTATACCATTTAAAAATACAAAGAATTTCAATAAAACTCAGATTTTCCTTTGACATACGTGGTACTTTGACTGTAATTGACTGTTGTACTTTACCAATACCATTGAAAATTTCACATTCATAGAGTCCGGAGTCCTTTTCGGTTAGCTAGTATAAAAAGTTTAATAACATTTCCGTCATTACAAAATCATACATCTCATGTTCTACTTTAAAATTATCTTATAGTAATAGAATCATTGACTGTTTTAGCACATTCACTAATTGCACAATACATTAGTTTTTGAAACTTGAGGTTCCATTTCATCGTTCTGTATTTAGATTCGTGATTTATTTGAATTCTTCGAGCATATTTAGTTCCAATTTCTAATATAAACTTGGTTTAAATCAAACAATCGAACAACTAGAAGTATAGATAAGCACTGCTGGTTACCTATAGCTGTACTGCTAGAATTCAAACACTTTGTGATATGCAATATTTCTGAACTGAACAATATCAACAGGTTGCAACTGGATTCCATCTCTTACAAAAAGTTACTCTGAAAATTTCCACACAATTATGAATAAATTCACCATATGATTGAAAATATGATATCATCAATAAACAGTCCTGTACCTCTTATTCATTATTAATTTTTTAACAACCGAGTTGATGAAAGATAAAAACTAAAATTATATCGACTTCTTACAAGCAACCAAACCAAACTTCCTATTAAAAAGTTAACACATACTCACTAAGTTAATGCATCATACAAATGAAGCTAAAACCTTTGCCAAATAATTTGTAATTTTTAATATTGGCAAGTTTAATCTAGTTAATTTATTTATTACAAACTATTGAAAATAAAGTATTCATCATCTAAAAACTAACTTTGTATCTGGTTTTAAAATTTCATATATTTGATAAAAAAAGTATAGATATTGGCCATTTGAATGTACTGATAACTGAGTATGTCAATGACATGTAATGCCTTTGTAAATAATCTCTTGTTTGTCATCGAGATATTTTTTGAGGACAATCGGCTGAATCAACTGAAACTACAGGTATTGCAATTTTAATATCAATCAGCTGTTCTTATAACGTTGTGTAAACAATCAGAGGTCATTAAAAAACTCATACAGACCAACATTCTTTAAATATCTTCTCCAATATATGTCCAATATCAAAGCACCTTCAAAGCATTTTGGAATTATATTAAAATACTAAAATTCACATTTTTATACTACATGAAAACCTACATCATTAATTGTGAGAGTGATTACGTAATTTCTGCCTTCCATTGTACATTCCGAGTTATAGAGTCCCTCCATTTTAATACTTTTTCCTGATTGTGACCATTTTGCTTCTGGAGAGTTTCCAGAGTCGACACGGACTTCAAGAATAGCACGTTGATTGTTATCTTCGAAACGAATATTCGGCATTCCAACAATCTTGGGCCTTAGATTAAATTCGACAGACAGAAGAAAAATGAAATTTCCATTTATAAACAAGGGAACCGATAAAAATGAGATATTTATTGATGCAAGAAGTATTTATTGCCGACTCAGTATGCTTGTTAAAGTATCTCTGAATACAAAGAAGCATTAGTTCAACTTGTATAACTCATAAGAAATTGAAAGTATATTACGTCAGTATGCATATTCAAATTCAGTAATTGTGGTTCTGCACTGATCGATTGTCTCTGTTTTGAATTCTCTAAAATTACAAATAATCATGATTATTATATACTAAATAATCTTTCTGATGTTACTAGTAAGGTGAACTTTTCCTGATTCAACATGATTAGTAGTTCTTGTAATACACAACTGTTAGTAAAATAACTGCTTAAAATTATGACTGTTGAAGTTGATTTTGTATGATTGGGACTTTAGTAATAATGAGTTTATTAACACGAATTTCTCTTTACATTAACTATCTATTCAACATGTTTAATGAAAACGTTTTTCAATTCAAAATATCCAATAATTGACCGATTCTGTTTTGTATACTTCCTTCTCTTTCACTTTTTTTTAAGTAGTATAAGTTCTAAGTTAGATTGTCTAAAATCGATTATTATTCTAATATTTTATATGACTTCAGTTCTTCAGCGATTGAAGTGTTCAAAAAACATTTGATATACTTTTTGGTCTTTTTCTTCTACCGTGTAAATTTTTATCATTTCTGTGAAATCTGTCCTGCTGTTTAATCATCATATAAGGATTATACCTTTTGTCAAGGCGAAAAACGTCCTAGTTTTCTGTTAGTGTTTTATCTTTTTAAAACTATTTCTCAGTTGCTGAACATTGACACCGAAAAGTAGAATTTTCCGTTAGAGTTTCCGATGCTAAAAAAACAATCAGTTTTAGAATTTCAAAATTTTTAAATGTTTATAATAAAAAAACTGAATATTTACTTACATTTTCACCTCCATAACTGCAGTTGCATCGCCTGAACTATTTTTGGCGGTTAATTTATATGTGCCGGCATCTGCATTCATAAAATTCTAAATAAACAAGTATAGTTAATAATATATTTGACTGTGCCTTGTGACTGTTTTTAAAGTTATTTGAATTCGATATTATGAGCAATTTAAACAATAACAAACTTTATTTATTTATAAACTTTAGTGAAAATTAAAATGTTTAACACATATTTATATTTATTGCATAATTAATGGGAAGTTTCTGACCTAATAGTGGATATAGTTTAGGAAATACAAAATATTGTCAATTTCGTAAAGTGTAGATAAATGCTAGTTAGTGCTCTGGAGAGTATCATACCCTCGAATTTCAGTCTGTGTTCATATTTGAATAATTCTTGGATTTTCTTCGACTGAAAACATGCATATATATGGTGTAAATCAATCACTTAGTTTGCATTCATCAATCACAAATAAACAGGAGTATATTAAAACTCAATTCAGTCTTGAAAACCGAATCGAAGCAATACAATTTCTTAAAATGTATGTGACATATTATTCAAAAAGGTGGATCACATAACTAATTTGTGGGATAAAAAACACCTTAGAAATTACGTATCAGTAAAATCATCAACATACTCATCCAGATAGATAAATTCATATCTGTTTGACCTCCAATGAGGTAGAATGCATTGTATCCTTCATTATAAATTCGGTCCCGTCGATCAAAGCACTCGAAATGATTAACTTATCGAATGAAAATACTAAATAGCTGAGGTTTTCTATTCTTCATATTTAACAAACTTGAAATAATCATAAATACTATGAGTGAATGAACCTTCATCTCAGTACATTCTGAGATCTGTATCTAAAGTACACTAAATGCTGGTTGATTCTTAGAAATCTCATAATATTGCGCTGATAATTTCAAGTCATTTGGTGATTATGCAGTGGACTTTAATTGTCGATGAGATATGCTTTACGTCTTGTGAGCTAATTTTTAGTCAAATCATTTACACTGAATATCGGTCACTGGAAATAAAATCAATTTCCAGTAAACTGTCACTGAACAACCAATCGAATCCAAAAGAAATTAACCAAATCCTTGTTTTAGCAATATGATTCTTTGTGCTTCAGGCCAGCAGTTGTAATTCAACTTCTCAAACTATACCAATCATGGTGGTTTTCGTTTGTACTAATTGTATATTCAATAAGTGAAGTTAAACTTTATTTGATCGATATATTGCTAATGTTGAGGTAAAAGTAATTGTTTCATCTGTCGCTTGAAAACGGATTTTTATTTTGTATTCATGACTTCGATACATTTTTGGTTCACTTTACTGATGAAAAAGTAGCACTACATGTTTATAAATGTTTTTACTTACAACAATAACTCATCAATTATAAACTTTATTTCAGTATTTGAAATACTTACGACTATCTTTAATGTTTTTACAAATACTGCACCGTCTTTACTCTCTTCCATTTCATATCTACCTTGTCTTGCTTTAAGTTCTTTTGTATTTTGATACCAGGTAAAGGTAGGAGCAGGATCTGCATTACAACGACATTCTAAAACCACATCACGTCCTTGATTAATCTGATATATTTTTGGTTTTTCAAATACTGGTCCTTTTCCTGCTTGTTTCTGATTAGCTGTAAGATTAAATAAAATGAACGTTAATCATAGTCTCATCAAAGACACAGTCAAGATATTAAATAACTGAGCTTAACACACATCATACAAATGTATTTAGCAGACATTTTGTGAGATGAATGAAATGGGTTGTCTTATGACTTTGATTATTGTAAACTGCACTCATGACAAGTCGAGAAAATTAAGTTTACTCGATATCACTGACTTTTAGAAATAGATTCTTCAGAATGTAATGTTTCCTAGTCATTTGAAAGGGAAATCAAGTCCAAAGTAAGTAAATATAATTGTGAAATTCTGGTAAAATAAAGAGTTGATTGTGACTTCTGACTAGAAAACTTAGTTTGAACCACCTTTAAAAGTAGATACTTGAGATATTATAGTATTTAAAAAAAATTATTCAAAAGTAACATAGAAATAAGAAGGAGTCGGCATCATATTTTAATTTTCTTTCCAATGATTTAATTGATTCAGTTGTCATTCTATTTTAATGAATGAAATAAAATCACTATAAAGTGTACCAAGTTAAAATTGTCTGAAAAACAACTCGCATAGTTAGGCGTGCAATGTTTCTGCAAACGTGACCAGTGTTAGGTCGAACATATTCGTAGTCATTCTTGATAAAGCTTGTGTTTAGTATGACCCAAATCTAACTGTTATTCGTTGTCAAAATTCAAGCTTTTGAAGTTTTCTACATTTATTTACAGATATTTCAGCATTAAGACTATCACTGAATATTAGGTTGTTGTTTAACGATTTTGTGTGGTTTTAAGTCGGTTTCCACTACAAACTGTGATTTGAATGGCAGTTATTGAAAACCAGGGAATGTTGTTAAGCTCTTTTATGCATGTTTAGAATTTCTTAGCCATGTGTATACATGATTTAAAACAGGACTGTATTCAGCATAGTTAGGTTTTTCATAACTAGTCCCAAAGTATTAGGAAACATTCATTTCGATCCACCAAGTCTTCAGTGGTATCCCACAAAATGTCACTTTGTAACTAGAACTTCTTTTTCGTTAGTTTGTTTACAAAGTCAAACTCTTAACTACAGAACTTGGTAAGAACTATTCAAGTAAGTTATTTTTAGTTCGATTATATATGTACTTTATTATAGCATACATTTCAACTTTGATTACACTGTTTTCTATGTTCATCTAGCATCTTCGAATAAACACTAATAACTATTGATGACCTTATCAATGTAACTTTTCAATCATTTCAGTCAATGATTTTCATACATTTTATACTGACATTCTTGGGTCAACATATGTTTTCATCTGATCGAAGTGTTCATAACATACACATATTTGATAATTTAATAGAATGTTACATTTCTTCTAGATTTAACAAGCTGAAAATAAAAGAAAAAAACTGAATTGCAACACAGTGCATTAGCTACTTCATTTCTACTTTTCCTAAAATGAATCGATGAATGAATATTGATTTCACTTCTGCTACATTAAGGATTATTGCTCGCTGAAAATTACTGAAGATTACATATCGAAGGTATATTCGTTAATATAGTGGTTATGGTTCTCATTTACAGAGACTGTTCAGTTCAGCTAAGTTTATTGAACTGCAATGCAAACTTTATAGCCAACACATTAATTTTAGATTAGATTTTTAACTTGATTAAGAATTCATGAGATGTTTTGTTGCAAATTTGAATGGTAGAATAGTCAACTCTCATGTTTAAGCATAGAGTTGATAGAGTTTAATCAAGAAATTAGCTTACTTCAATGTTTCTGTAACAATGATTTTAGTTTCAATGTATCAGTTCACTTACTGCTAGTGGATTTTTTCAATGATATAGTCAGCTATACTCAACCGAAGCGTGTAGATCATCTGATGTATCGGTGATTATCAGATAAATATCATAATTTTGACTTAGCATTCCTTCTGTATGATCAATGGGAAATAACTTATGTTTTAACGTCTTGTTAGAATCATATTTGAAAAGAAATGATTCTCAGGTAGCATTATTATTATTATTACTCCGATATTAACAAACTTGAGGTTGTTGACAAAGTTAAACACTCATGAAGTGTTTTTAACTGAATTTCTTCAAGGGTATCAAAGATAGAATATAATGTATATTTTAAAAAATCGTAGTTTCATGTGTAAACTTAAAATGGAAAAGTGAATAATTCATCGGAATAAATTTATCATATTAGATAATTTATTATCACAACACCTATCATGTCTTCACATTAAAACACTAATATACAGACAGATATAACATAGAACTTTGTACGTACGTACATCATTTCAGGTTGCCATACCGCATTAACACAGAGACGCAACTGTCAGTTCAAATCACATAGTGGCAACGACAGTAGAATTATTAGCAGTAATGGAGAAGATTAGGACAAACACTAATATAGATGGCTAAGAATATTAAATCATTATTTTCTATTTATTCTACAGACACATACATCGCTTTTATTTAATTTACAAAAAAATTCGTTACAGGGAGAGTTATCTGATATTTTACTTGTCAACCTATTGCTATGAACTAACTCTTTTTAAACTGAAAACTCTGCATGTTAAAAATGATTCATTTTTTTCGTGATCAATCGAGTAAAACAACAACGACCAAAACAAAAATCCAGCTTTACTTTAGTTTACTCTTATTTATTGTAAATTTTCACTGTGCTCAAATATATTGACAATATCTATCCTTTAACCATTATACGATGTAATTTTTTTAATACCCATACATAAATGAAGACAGTGGAATGACTGGCTATTCACATCTGAAATAGTACCAGGTAGTCGAGATCATTTATCCTAGTTTGTGGTTTGTAAATATATAAGTGTAAAGAATTGTGCACTCAGTCAAATACTATTATATATATATATATATATATATATATATATATATATATATATATATATATATATATATATGTCATTACGCACATTTCAAATCAGATAGACGTCCGTGAAAAAAATCCAGCTAGTTTTGTTTGTACCCATATTGTTAAAGTTTACACATTATCAATGAACTTGGGATCGGAAGTAATTTTAGATAAAGATTATGCGCATATATATATATAAATATATTTATTTATTGATTTCGACCTCGCACCAATGTGCGGAAAACTGATAAAACACAATGAATATGGGTTATGCATAACACACAGGTAATCAGTAGAAGTGTTGAATTTATTATTTCATTCCGCCTAACCATAGATAAATGTACATACAGTATCGTTCCACCCACTTACGCATTGATTATTATATCAATCCAGTACAACTACAACCACAAAATATGGTAACATCATCGGGAATAATATTTAACTTTTTCAACAGAACAAGTTAGTATTATCATTATTATTATTAGTAGTAGTAGAAAATATTATTTTGCACTTTGAATGTATACAAAGGTGGTGAAGATGATGAAAAAGTGAAGAATGTATTATATTCTTTAACTGATGAAATAATTTAGTTATTTAACAACTAAGAAATGACATATAGAAATATTATATTCAAGTGTTTAATATGAATGTTAGTTAAGTAAAAATGAAAAAAAAGGCAAATTTTACATAAAATTATCGAATTCATGTCAAAAAAATTAAATGAATTCCGCTTATCAGTATTTTGTAAGCAAATAATATCCTAACCGATAACAATCATCAACGTGTTTGGTGATTGGAATATAAAGAAACTCTGTATCCGTTCATGAAGTTGTAGAAGTAATGAAACTGAAACAGGCAAAACTGTTTGTTCAGTTTTCAGCATCACTATTTGTGGCTGATACATTTTTTTATCAAGTTATTAGACAATAGTTTACGAACCACCTCTGAGTAACGCCCAAGTGATTTTGAGAAACCTCAACAACTTACTACGGTCAACATTGGGCTATAAAATAGTGTTAGGAATTAGGAGTGGTTTTTAGAGATTAGAGTTAAGGGTAGGAATACAGTTGAGGCTTTTGACACAAGCTGACATCAGCTGTAGTGCGATGTATTTTGAGCTGAAATTCAAGAGTCGTGATCTCATATTTTACTGGTTTGTCTATAAATTGTAATCTCGCCTATCAGCTTGTTCATGATCGTATGCCTTAATCACGAGCCGATATAATAAGTTAGATCTATTTTTGATTTCAAATGTTGAAATGACTTACATACACCTCTAGAGGCACCCAGAAAGCTGAAGCGCTCCCATCTAATCATAGCTCGATAGAATTCCTAGAATATCGATGTAGCATAAGATGTTGGATGACGATATAACACTGATCATTAAGGATTAGAGGATTTTATATTCCGTTTCCAATCTTTACAAAATACTATGAACACACATATTTTCTCTGTACATTTCGGACATGTACTAGATTAGAGATTGCTTCTGTCTTTTCCTGCTTTCGATTTTCGACTTGAAGGCCACATATCTTGTCATTTTCATCATCCAAATAATATAACCGGTTTAACCACAAGTGAAGTTTATCAATCGTGTTTTCTTTTCAGTATTGTACTTCGTTTTAATCTTGCAAATGTTTAGAATAGATAAGTATAACATTCACACTACACTAGTTACATCCGAGTTGCATAAAATATGTTTTCCCTTTTATTATTATTATTATTTTATAGTATAATTATTTGATGGTTTTTTTTCAACGGTAAACAAAATCAGAACAGATTATCACTTACCAAAAGAAATTGTCATATGATCAAAAGAAAAACTATCCCCTTTTATTATCATAGTTAACTAATATTTTATTAAGTGTTAAATAAATTTGATTTTTCATTGAAGTGGTTAAAGGGAATACGTGATAGATCATAAAGTAAATAATAGTGTGGATGTTAATAAAAACTTTTTTTTCATTCCTACTTTTACACCATCCTTATTTCTCCAGTTTTTTTTCTTTTTCATGTTTAAGGTCATGTATTCTTTATTACTGTAATGATAGAATATTTTTTCAAAAGTACTATAAGTATAAGCAGGTCGTAAAAAAAGTATCTTGATCTATTTAGGAAAGCACTGATAAAGATATGAGTATGTGTGTATGAATGTATCTTTGTATATATTATTAATTAGAATCCTTTGTTATTTATTAAACTGACAAAAATGTCCCAATTATACTAAGTATAGTATATTGATATGTATGTTCTTAAAGCTTCCAATAAATACACTTCACTTACTATGAAATCAACAAAGTTGGCATCAGTAGTGTATTATTTGGCAAACACCTTCAAGATGAACTAAGTTAAGTTTTGACTGAAGGTAGTCAATTATGGAATCAACCGAGTATTAAGACAGTTAATCGTCAGTCATATTGCAAGATGATCAGAGTATGCAGCAAAAGGAATGCGGTCACTCCATCTGGACTGAATGAATGATACTTAGCTTGTAATGTGACATGAAATTCAGTGTTTCAGTCGTGATTGAATATTCATGACTAGATTGTTCTTAGCAGTACTGTACTATCTTATTTTAACCGCTAATGAAAGTCCCAAGAAACCAAGTATTTGAAATTAAATTGACTCATTTTTGGAATAAATTTTAAGAAACAAAGAGATGAGTTCTTTTTGAATAGATCATTAATGGTTTAATAGCGGTTGCCATCCCTAAAACTGAAAATTATGGTTGATGTAAGTTATATTAAAGCGGACTTCATGATACTTTATTGTTGTCATCTGACTCGAACGTTCAGTGGACAAAGTGTTGAACTATACGTGTCCCCTGTCTATTGCTGAACATACCAGGCAATAAATATGGTCAGGTTGTAGTATGTTTTGTCATTACTTAGCCTTCATGGCTTGTCCTTGCTTTCCGAAAAACTGATTAGCCCATTCTTTTCGAGTAACTATTAGCGTCTTTTGACCTTGTCAGTTATTCGACTTTACCCCAAGCTGTTTCTATTTATTGCGTTGCTTGCTACATTTATCACATGTCTAGCTTATTTTTCTCACATCTCATCAAATGGTGTTGGCTATTTCGCCTTTCCGGTTTCGCTTCACCTTTACGCTTCTCATTATTTTATCGTCTGCTTACGCCAACGTATGAAATAAACTCATCCAAATAAAACCACATTGGGTTACGCATTACCGAAGTCGCACAAACGGGGTTCGCCTAAAAATAATGTACAGAAATTTAAAGGAAGGTTTATTCCATTAACATGTCGTTTGTCCAAAATGGAGTCAGATCCCGGATCACTAAAATGTATATTAGAATTATCATTGAACTCGATTTTCACCAACAACAGGCAAAATGATTACGAGTACAATAATTATTCCATTTTATGTCACGGAGTCGCGAGCAACAACAACAAGCATATTTTTTAACTTGAAGTATAATTATTTAGCAAAAAACACATATATAACTCTCTACATTCACTTTAAACCAGCAGCGACCAAGACCAGTGATTTCTAATTTATCCATTTCAATCGATAACAATCATAATTACATTACTTTCCCTATATTCATCATTGACTAATCGTTTAAACGAATAGTTACTCATGCTGATTGCTACATCGCCACAGTTTGACCATGGTTTAATTATCATTCAGCATTGTTTTCAACTAAAATCATGCCTAGAATAGAATTGTAATTGTTTTCTTCAAACTACAAGGCAGTTGGTTCAATTTCGATGTTTATTTTTTGATGATTTTTTATCATAATTAATAGAGTCATTATTGGCAGTGATAAATGTCTTCATGTGTTTTAAAAATTCTCAACATCATTTAATTGTGGGCCCAATTGAAAAACATGGTTTAGTAAAGTTGGTTTGAATCTCATAACGTTTCAAGTGATTTTATTCAATGTGTAATGAATAATTATGATGGTATACTGAAATTCAAATTAGTAATCACCTGTGGTGATGACCTAATATAAACTAGTTTCAGATAATCACATTAAAAAATGGGTAAATATTATCAAATTGACAAATATACGCAATTAACATAAAGGAGATATTTAGAATGTATATATCTGTGTATGCTGATGAGTTAACTGAAGGTTAGTAAAGAAATAATGCTTTATACAGTATTTAAAGCTTGTTTTAGTGATACTGAATACAGTTTCCAGCATATTTCAGACTTATCGATTAGTTAGACGATGTGATTTGGAATGACGTACTGAATACGTTTATTTAAAGCAAATATGTTTTTTCTTTCGTAAATTATCAATAGACTAACAATGACTGTACTTTCATGAATGTTCATTACATTCATACTGTATTAAATTATAAAATACTTGTACTTATTTCCCTAATAAATTATCTCGCAATGAAAAACAAGACATAATAATCTATATCCACTATATTTTTTATTCTATAGTTTCTCTTTTAAAATGAAAGGATATGAAATAGCCTAGTTTAATACTAAAATGTTCATGAAAAAATATTTGTCAGTTAAGTACATTCAATACTCTAAGTTTAATCAATCAACTTGTCTTCCTTGTTTCAAAATGTGCGTAAAGTTCAGAGAGTTCAACGTTAACTATTTATTTTCAGATGTTTGCACAACACGTACAGAAAAATGTGACATTGTGTTTAATGATATTTAGTGAAGATTTAACTTTGAAATGTATCCTTTAATCATATAAGTGAATGAGTTTATGGTCTTTGTGCTACGAATGAAACAAACAACTTGAATTGTGTAATAATATCTGACTGTTATTGTATTCAATGTATTAAGTTCATGTTTTAATGAAAGACATGGTCGGTAATTTCAACGGCTTCAATATTCTATTATATGAATATCATATTAGTTGAGGAGACATTTTGGTGAATATTTTACCTGTGATGATACGTCAGTGCAGTAAACATAAGATTCAAAAGTGGAGTTAAGGTGAACAAATTATCAATTACAGTTAAAGTAAGAGAATTAATCAGAAACACCTAAAGTTTTCAAAGTTGTAAATGACATGATAACGTGAAAGTATTAGTACATTTCTTTTCACAAATGTTGTTCAAGGTAGAAAGTTATTGTAGATTACTAGAGTAGAATTTTATAACAAAATAAATAATCAGATATGCTGTTTGCTATCTACAATTCTTTAGTTTTACTTGCAAGTGACAAACAAATAATTTGTTCTGAGCGTAGTAATACAGTTTGCATTTTTTTCTGGTTAGCGTTCTTTATTGAGGGGGCAGAAACTTGGAAAACTACTAAAGCCGTCAAACAGAAGATACAAGTATTTGTTAACATTTGTCTAAGCAAAATACTTCGGATTCGTTGGCCAGACACCATCAACAGCAACCTACTGTGGGAAAGATCAAACCGAATTCCGATGGAGGAAGAAGAGCTGGAAGTGAATAGGATACACATTGCGGAAAGCACCCAACTGTGTCACAAGACAAGCCCTCACTTGGAACCGTCAAGGTCAAAGGAAAAGAGGAAGGCCTAGGAACCTATCATGCCAAGAAATGGAGACAGACATGACAATGAACAAAACTGGACAGAACTGAAAAGGAAAACCCAGAACAGAGTGGGTTGGAGAATACTGTTCGGTGGACTATGCTCTACTGAGGGTAACGGGCGTAAGTAGTAAATGAGTAGTAGTGCCGTTATCAATTCCTACTTTATTTCTATTCTATGCAACAGAAAGTTAATTAATTGAATTTTCGGATCGGAAGTATAATTTTCAGGCTATTCAAATACTTTTACATAATATGACTTCAACTGGCTATCACTATGCTATTATAATAAACGCTTATTACATTCATAAAGAAAAAACAACAATCAACTTTGTTTACACTACATATATCAACATCAATTACCTTGTAGATTTAAATTGATATTGGCATTACTTTCTCCGGCTGAATTTTTTGCATGAATTTTATACATACCACCATCATCTGGTTTCGGTGATACGATGTGTATTTCAATGATATAAACATCATCAGGTTGTTCTGATACTTCCCATGTACGTTTCCCTGGTATTTCATTTATTTCTTGATCATTCAAATACCATGTCAATGTGGCCGCTGGTTTCGCTTCTAATCTGCATGAAAGAATTACTTCACCTTTAGATTTATCCATACGAATTACTGGTTTCTCAAGAAATTTTGGCGCTTTAGTTGGTGTACTAAGGAAGCAAAATAAAATGAAAGTAATCAAATAGCATAGAAAGTAAAATTATCTTCTAATGTTTACAAAAAGTCTACTAACCTACTGAATGCATACGTTTAGTCAGCTTTAGAATACAAGTATCTAAGGACTAATAGATTTTATGTCAAAAGGTTAATTTGTCGATAAAATATTTGCTTTTAGAAATCTAGAATTTATAAGTGAATTTAAATTATATACATGAATGATTTCGAACATTTTTCAAAATTAGTTTATTATCTGTATCATTTTTAAATCTATCCCAATTGATGAACAAATGATCACTGTGGTTTGTAGTAATATAACTGGGGTCATTATGATGTTGTAGTTTATTTTGTTTTGGTCTGGTACCATCATTTACAATTGTCCAAAAAATGATCAAAACAAAAACTGTATTTCATGTACTTGTAAAAGCTTGAAATGTATACATATTATAATCTTTGAAGTTTTGAATACGGCATCTTTTGAAACTATTCAATACATAAATTATCACTCTTTTCTCGGGCGACAGCCACAATAATCATCTTTTATGAGAAATTAAAAATTTCACAGATTACAATGAGTTTCTCAATGTAAATATCTTAATTTTTACTAAGGCTAATGAAGTAACTGGTCTCAGCATGTGTTTTTCAAAAAGGAATGTATATTTAATAAATGAAGCAGAATTCACTGTTGGTATAAGGTTCAATTCGTTTAACACTAGAAACATTTCATCTTCTTGCTTTGTATAAGCTATTCATAAATGTACAGTGAATGTGAGAAAAACAGACAAAATCATTTTGCTCAACCAGTAAATTCATACAAGCATGGTAATTTATACCATCGTACTGATTTTTGGGTGAGAAACATATTCAACCATTAGGTGGATTTCTCAGTTCAAATCAAACAGGTTAACTATTCCTTGCATAACGTAATCAACGGGCAAAATGGTTGGAAATTCAATATACACTATCTTTTAGAAGATGAACACATACCAACTACCTGAAAACTGAATATTCGTTCATTTATCCCTTACATCCAAGTAATACAGTTTGATTTAATATGGTCAATAAGTTGAAATAAACTCAAATCAACAGAACTTGAACTAACTGTTCTCTTTTTAATAAATTTTATTATTCTTTTAAAGATCACCTTATCTATGCTTTATTGTATGTGATATTCTTAATAATTCACATTACTTTGTTTGACCACTAACTAACTTTTGAATAAGTGTGTATAATAAGTATGAACTAAAAAAACACCATAAACCAAAGATTCTCCGCGAACTGATCTTCCTGAGTACCAAAATCTACGTCATTAAAAGCTTGTTTGGTTTATGGGTTTCGTACCATCATGTCAACTGATATGTTTCAAGATTTTCGGGTACGCCCTTTTGTATGATATTCGTTTTTTTACAAAGTTTTGGAAATTACGATACCTAAATAAAATTAACTCATGTTGATATTTCATCGATATACTAATTATTGTTAATAGCAAAAATAGTAAGCTGTTCGAATTGAAGTATATTATTGACCCAAAGAGACTTACGATTTCGCTGATCCAATGTTCAAATTTATTGTTGCTGTCGAATCACCAAATCTATTTTTGGCTGTTACCAAGTATTCCCCACCATCGTCAGCTGTCACTTGGTTAATTTCCAATGTTAATGTATGTTGTTTACCAAGTGTACGGCAATTTGTTTTGTAACGTGAAGAATTTTTAATTTCATTTCCAGCCTTTGTCCACTGTATTTCTGGTGCTGGATCTGCTTCAGCTACTACTTCAAATATAACATTTTTGCCAGATTGTTTAATCTTCGGTTTATCTATAAATTTTGGTTGAATTCCTAAGTGAATGAAAAAAACACATTTAAGACGTACCTTTTATTTTTTTGACAAGTTAACATAAAAGGTACAAAATTTAAACAATGATTTCAAGTAACCATTAGTTCCCTTAAATTAAATTAGATTTAAAAGCTTACTATCAAACTTGTATGTCAGATATTCTTAATACTTTTGATAAAATGAACTCTCAGTGGAAACGTTCGAATTGTAAAACTGTCACCGATAAACCATAGTGTAGGGGATTGTAATTGTAATTATTTTTCAAAAGTAAACGGTGATTTCTTAATAGAGTAAATATCTGGTTTAAAACCAGATTGTATGTTTCCAAAATACAGTTTTTAAAAATTGTTATGAAATGAATTTGGATCTTTCTGCTTGTTCCAAAGTAGTATGAAGAAAAGCTTTCGATTGGAAAGTTATTAAAATTATCTATTAGTATGGGTAGAGATTGGGGATATGACTGATTTTGAAGGAGATAAGTAATGTGACTTCCACTATCCCTCTGACTCAAGACAGGATAATAGTCACTTCGTCGTAATATCTTGGATTACTACTATTGGATATCAGCTCAGCAGTCTGAGTTAAGCGTTTACTTAAAAGACAGAAGTTCCTAGGTTCGGTTCGCTGATGATGGATTATGGATGTGTACCGCTGAAGATTCCCATACTAGAATGAAACAACCGTTCATTGCTTCTATGTACTGAATGACTGTCAAACTTAGACTGGTCCATTATTTTAATGAAATACTATTTTGTAGTACTAAAGCGTTGAAGAGATATGAATTCATCAGATATGGTAATACCAATGTCAGATTGGCATATAAGTGGCAAATAGTTCAGCTAACTAAAGTCCTGCTCATATTATTATGGTGTTAACTGTCCTTAAGTAGTTTACTCAAAAATTCAAACGAAATAAAAGGGCGCTGAAGTTTTATCCATAAATATCAACACGTTAATCACTGACGTTAAGACAGATCACCTAACATTCAATATTATGTCATTTCAAACAATTGTAATTTTCAATATCTTAGCGGTTTTCAGACTCGTTTGAGCTTTTGCACTTAATTGTTCATTTTGTAAATTCTTTATGCCTTAATTTTTACGTTGATATGTAAATTTGATTTCATGCAAGCTAACATTTATTACTCATATTATCTTATAGAATTTTCTTGAGACCTCTTGTCGAAATGTACAAATCTCAGAATTCTATTTACCAAAAGATGTGGGCTTTTTCCTGTTTGATACATTATGTTTACAGATTTTGCTATTTATAATAATACACAAAATTTAAGGTTTAACTTAATGGGTCCTAGATTATAGCAAGTAATCAATCTCAATGTTCAGGATAACCAATCACTCAGTTTACTTATTTCTGTTTATCCATTACGATTCATGAACTCCGTCTTTAGACCCTTCGGGGCCACTGCCAGTCTCAAGCCCGAATAAAGGAGGAGGGTTGAGATGTGGGTTGGCGACCCCATCCTGCAAAATACTAACCTGCCAAAAAAACACTAACAAGAAAAAATAATTCAAACCATATAGACTCTGCTCTGGGAGTTAGAAGGTCTGCATTTAGAGGAATTATGACGTCTCATTATGAAAGCCGAGTTCCTGCGGAAGTTATGAAGCCAATAGCCCTTCTGTCAACCAGGGCCCTTCCACGATATGGGCAGCCGGGATGTTACATCCGTCCTCATACCCATAAAAGCACATGAGACCAAATTGATCACAATCAAATCCTTTCTAAACGTCCTCATAACTATTATCTCCTCAGCCAACTCTTCCTTCGATCGTTTATGTGCTTATGTGGTATGGCAACATGAACTGATGTAAGGACATACGTACGAAGTTCTACATTGCTTTTGATTGACTGATTGATTACAAATCATGAATACAAAGAAAAAGCCTAAATGCTTAACAACAAAACCATATACAGTATATACTTATCTGTTATTTACTTTCGTAAATTATATTTTTAATCTATATGTATATACACACCACTATGTGCTTAAGGTATAAAATGAAATCATTGAAATTATTTTTTATGAGAAATTCTATACTATGTACAAATTCATTATTGATATTATTCTTATTGATATCAACGAAATGATGAGTTATTTGCTATTTGATATGATAGTCTTGAAGATTCATTTATTTTGCGGCCTAATCTTATCCTTTCAAAAATTCAATCTCATTTCATGAGATAACAATAGCTAGCAGAATTCCATAAATTTGTTTATTGGTTAAAGTAATGTAAAGCAAATACGCATTTATGCAGGTTTTTTTAATTTTTACCAGTTTGTCCGGTAAACAGTTTTCAACTAAGCGAATCACGAGTAGATTTTGCAAATGGACTAAGCAGGTGTAATACAAAACGATCTCAACTTTTAAGATCCAGTAAAAATAATATGAATAGGCAGTGGATAAACTTAATTGAATTTTTAGATTCTAAAGCTTTCTTTAATTTGTTCAGTTGACTGAACTTACTGGTAATTCATAGAATCATCAAAAAGTGTCTAGTTAAAAGAAATACTGTAGAAAGTTCTTTGTCGAAAGACAAACACAAAACTTTTAATGTAAAAGAACAGATTATTTGATGTTTTTTCACTATATTCTTAATTTATTTACTTTGTGACAAATTATATTGATAAACTTTAATTCAGCATACAGTAAGTAATATTATTTTCAAATAACATTTATCATCGATAAAATGTTGACTTCTCTTGAGATTCACATGTATATACTAATATTAGGGTGAGTTAGTGTTCAATGAAATTCAGTCACGGATTTAGAAAGCCCATTAGGCCTTTTTCTAAGTTTCATCACTTGTGATGTGTGTAAAATATCTGTCTGCCAACTAAATAATGTGTACACTATATAACAGTATACTTTCTGACCATGAAGCATAATGATTGAAAGTAGAAGGTCGAAGGTTTTTTACTCTAAATTTGGTTACAGTAAGTTTTGAAAAGTAATATTGTCGTCTCAATTTTTAGACGAAATCAGTGTAGCTATGATTTTACTGAATCAACTGAAAAAAACACAACAGTGAAAGCAATATATGCAAGAAAATATATAGCCCGATCAAAGTAAATTTCACTCTTGAGTAGTAATAACTCCATGACATACACCTCCATCATTAAGGGCAAAATTAACTGAATAATGGTCATACAATGAACAGTATAGTTGTGTATTTTCTCTCGAAAATTATACAAAAATCTGTGCAATATTTGATGATCAGTGTGAATTTTACGGATATAAGCTAACTTCATAGCTAAGAAACACTGTTTCAGTGTAACTACCATATCGTAAAAAAATAACAGGACCTAAACACCCCTAGTTAATTGGTTCAAAAATTCTTGTTAAAACATTTTTTATATTCATACTTATTACAATAAATATTATATTATTTTACATATTGATCTCCAGACCTAAAGCATGAGAAGTGGAGTAGTTTGAACGTTATCATAATTATCATCGGAAACATTTACATCTATTAGAACACCAATAAAAGTCAATGTTGTACCATGAATTGCCTTATTGCTACTGCGTAATGTATACTACAGTCAGAAAATAAACCAATATACGGAATTTGAGTGGCAGTTTTATTTGTAAACTTGGAAGCAACACAATAAGTAAATCAGTATATAGTAATTTAAGTTCATCTTTCGACAAATGATTGAGTCGAGATTATGATTGCTCCGATTCAGTAAGGCTGGACTGCATTCACAACCGAATAAGAGTAAAGTTAGGGTATTTCGTCAAAAAGTGTTGTTTGATTTTGATACATTTGTCACATAAATAATTATTTAAACACTTATTTCTTCAGCTTCAATATATTCCTTAGTCAAATCATCTTGTAAGTAGTATCATTTTGTAAGTAGAAGAGAATTGCAAGCATTTCAATATTTCACGTTTAATTATATTCTTGTCATCTGGAGACAACATGATCTCTGATCAGACTTTCGGTTGCAATATCTGTTGTATTTGTAATGCCGATAAGGTTGCTAAATGAGCTTCTGTAAACTGAATTCAATAACCAGTATCCTACAAATTTAAAAATACAGTTTCTAAGTAATTGGGGAAGTGAATTTATGTTTAATATATCTATGACTGATGTTTTAGAAAGCAACATATTGATGAGGGTTTTGGGATCCAAATTGAGCTTAAAAATAATGAGATGGCCCTAGGCTAATTAACCCATGTGCTTAGTATTATTTAACAAGATTATCTGAATAATGCCACTATAATTTTTAGATAGAATTTTTTAACGGAAGTTTTCGTATCAAGTTACTGTACAAATACTTTGAATTTCAGTCTTCCGAATTATTTTTTAAATAAATCTATTTCTATATGCCTTGGTAATAATTGGTGTCGAATATCATAAAGCTTACTAACGCACTGTTTAATATTTCTGCTAAAAACCAATATAAATTGTAAACTAAGTGAAAAATATATACAAGTTGAAGTAATATTGAAATTATATACAATTGTGTAAATCTATCTAGTTTTCCTGTCTGATTGTGTACAACACGAACTGTTCAATGTGAATATTTATTGTATAATATTTTATTAAATACTAATCATTTGTCCAAAAATACAATTATCAAATTACATTGCCTGACTACAATACAAATGAGTAATCAATAAAATTCTGTAGATATAGTTAAATGATTAGTCACTGAATAGTCCAATTAGTAGATTAATTTTGATAGATTTACACACCTAATGCTTTATCAGTTAGTGCTTCATTAGAAAAAGTTCTTAGAAGAAATACTATATTGATATAAACCTGACATTCAATTTTAAGCATTTTCACCCTGTCTTAACAAAGCTAAAATTAAAATGGTATATTGTATAAATCTTTTGTTAAGAAAAGTAGTATTCTGTGACTATTGGAGTTCAAAAATATCTGGTAATGCTTGTATTACGGAGAAATGACTTCATAGTTCTATAAAATGGGTGAATGTGATGACCTCTTTTGCTACCCGTCCACCTAATTAAATATATCGCTGATATTATTAGAAAAAGTGATATTTCAGAATCCATCTGCCAACCTTCTTTCAAGGATAAGTTAATAAAAGAATGGTTTACTATTTCATTAGAAATTGAGCATCATAAAATGATCAGTAGTTTTATCTTTAACAACCAACAGTGATCAACTAGTAGGAACAAGCTTTAATTATATTGATTTAAAATTATCATTCGCGTTTATTTGATTTTCATTCTGGTAGCACTATTTTTAAGAAAATAATTTGATTCACACGATGATAAGCAGAAAATATTCCCTCATATAATTAGCACTTGTAGACTAGCATACACTCGATTTTGGACCTAGACTGGACATATCTAGATTAATATTTGGTCTTCTTATCGTAATGTTTGTAATTAAATAATTTGCAAGAACATCGGTCTACAGATCCGATTGGCTATTCTCATTATGAAAAACTGTTGATTCACCATATATTTAGATCGAATCATTCTATATACAATTCCTACCTTATAGAAGATGGTGTTATATTCCGTACGTTTTACAGTTGATAACTGTATCTAGATTTTTTGGATTACTTTCGAAGTAAAAAGACATAATAGAACATAGAATCTTATGGAGTGCAATACAATACCAAAATTCTAATTTAAAAGCGATCAAGTGGTCGGTTCTTGTAATACATATAGTATAGTACTGTGATCATAGCTGAGAGACCTTAACTCAAATTTTGTCAAGATTCTACTCACATATCAACTTCAATCATCATCTTGTTAACAGCTGAGTTATGTTTATGTTTCTCGGATAAACATCTAATACACTGGAACTCTGTGATTTTGTGTCTTCTAATCAAAAATAACAATCGATTGTTGTTGATTCAAAACAATGACTATATTCACCTGTTTTTATTCTGCATATGAGAACATATTTGTATTGATTGTATCGTACTGTCACGAATTAGCAATTCACTTATTGCTAAGAAAAAAGTGAAAACAACTTATTCAAAATCGAATGAAAATGACTTAAACTCTCTGCATTTACAAACACTTTGTTTTCTCTGCTTCTATGCACTTCTGTCACCAATTCTAATAACTCAATAATGATCTTAGTTCTAAGATTACTTAAGAAACTTACTGAGGACATCCTCTTTCACTGTGGATATTTCAGGAACACTCATGTTGTCTAACTACGTATTTTCCTACAAAAGTGAATACATTAGTTATATTTTATTTATATACTTAATTCAGATGATTGATTCAATTGTGTATAGCTTCATTTAATTATAGATATGGTTACTGCTAGATTACTTTGTCTCACTCTGCACTAATTTTATTTATGCCCATTACTAAACTCACAACTTCATTCAGCTTACAACCTTGTCTAAATGAGAGTATTTTCAAAATTTTGTAAATATCACAATCTTGAAATGATAGCCTGTATTGTTTTCATCAAAATTTTAACCCTGATTTCGGTTATTACAGTTATTCATCATTCACTAGGACTGAAATATAAAGTCTGGTTAGAATTTACTGTAAAGAATAAATAAAGAATATTCTTGCGTGTAAAAATGTTAAATGTTTTCTCACTTATGCATAAGTCTTTCTTTAAATTCAGTAATTGTTTGCATTATCATGTCATTTCAACTAACATTAATAAATAATCTTGACGACTAACGTAAAAAAATTGAATGTTGATGATTTAACTAATAGATGTATAAGTCACACAAAACCTAACGTTTCCTGTGTTTTAAGATGGTATACTACTGAATTTTAAGTAAGTAGTTTACAAGTCAAACGCTTTACTGTGGAAAATCGATTTGTGATTCGTATTCCAAAAACAATAACCCATCTGCAAAATATGGGAGTCCCTTCAAATTAGCTGTGCTCTAACTGTCTTCCTGAATAGGTTATACGTGTTATTGAACATTTCGCAAGGTGTGGTTAAAATTAGGTACCAGTTATGAATCACAACTCCTAATTAGCTGTTCTTGGCGATAAACTGATGAGCTAGACCTTAAGTGATTGGAGTGCAAAATGAATCGATTTCTTCTAGTTGCCCATAAAATATAATCATATTGGAAAAGAGAAAAATGATATAACTCAGTATTTCTCATGGCTATATCTGTTTGGTTTTACGGTACTGTAAATGTTTGTTCATTTTAGTAAATTAAGGATTAAGTGATGTTAAATATTGCTCGATTAAATTTAAACAAGTGTGAATAATAATCTCTCAGTACTCCAGTAATATAATTAATTATCAGCACATTCGTACATTATTTCGGTTTATTCTGAGGTTCAATCCATTCCTTATCTTTGGTCTTAGGATTTTTACTGGCATTGTTCGTTTCAGGGGCAAGTACCAGTATTCAGAAGTAACAGTAAGATAAATTAGACGCAATCCTCACATCTAAGTGCTTTTTGATTACTATTCATTATAAAGACATACCCATGACTAAGATACACCGAAATAAAAAGATTTTCTAGATGATTTCTTTAAACATTTTGTTCGATTTATAGAAAACGAAGAAACGACATTGTGTACAATGATAAAACTTTCTTTCGATACATAATCATTAACATTAGCGGTATAATCAACCAAATAAACAGACTTCTATAAAACAAAAGAGATCAAACAGTTTCTAACCGTCACAATTATTCAATTTTTGTAGCGGGTAAACTCGTTTACCTCGCAGCAGAAATTACGCACGTATTTACTGAAATGAATTTAAAAATTATACTGCCAACTTTGTTCGCTAGAGATGAAACAAAATAATTGGAGCCCAATCTTAACAGAGATCCTCCGGATGACAGTTTTATTTTTTCAACACAATATCCTATTTTTCAGTCAATAATTGATTGAAATATCTTTTTTTATTGAAAGGGTAATTATTACTAATTTTTCTGACATTCTAAGTTTGCTTAAACGCATCTGAATCCAAACAGCAGGTATTTTGTTTAACAGGTTGGATATATTCAAATTGCTAATACGCACACAGAACAGATTGGTTTTACTCACTCGTCGTTCAGGTGAAATGAGGTGCTAGTTGCAGAAGTCTCATGAAAGTGAGATAATTTTGTGCTAAAGGCAATTCGTAAACTAATAGACAAAATGAACAATATCCTTCGGTTAATTGTTGTTTTAGACACAATAATTTACATCCATCAAAGTTAATTTAAGCCAAAGCTCAAAACTAAATAAAGAATGGGTTTAAAAAGAGCAAACTAATAACACTAAGTGATGTGAAGGAAATCATGAAAAATATGGGTGATTTCTGTAAGTAGTACTAAAAGCAATATGTTACTTATCTGAGTGACGGGAACGAAGTAATTGAACTTAACTCACATTAAATCACTCTGAAATATGTTTTATAAACGTGCTAAAAGCAAGGCTGATTATTAGACTAAATGATTATCTCCTAAATAATAATTATTGATTAAATTTGATAACATAAATCGTTTGATTCTAGTTTACTTGACAAAAAATAATCCTGTTTTAGTTTGCAATTGAAGTCAAGAGCAGATTCCGCTGAAAGACCGCAAACTGAATGTGAACAGGTCATGTTAAAAACTACCGTCCTATCAATTTTATTGAAGATTTTCCTATAGAATTATTTAAAGGCATTTTTTTTAGTTCATGATTAAATATCATCCCTTCAGTGTTATTATCACACGGAGCATTCATGAAATAGATTGATAAAAAAAATTGTACACAAGTTTTGTTTAGACGGTAATTTCAGTATAAAATAAATAGTTTTATGCTAACCGAAGTGCGGTGTCTTATTTACAAAGTTGCAGTTAAACAAACATTAGGATTACCATAAAATAAACAGTTTTTAGCTGCAACTAAAGTTTAGAAATGTAAACTACCGTACCTAGGAAAACAAGTGCGAACAACTACTTAAAAGAATTCATCTCACAAGATACATGGATTAATCCGATTAAATAATTTAACATAGTAGAATTATTCCTTGCATCTAATTCGAATAACAAACAACATATATTGTGATTTGTTATTCAAGCGGAGATTCATATACTTGGCTTGTAGCCTTACTTTTTATGCTCAGTTTATAACGTCACCCCATTTGATACAAGTGAATTTAGCGGAATGGAGTTTAAATTTGTAACTCCCTATTTAAGAGTTCAATATTGTTTTCCAATCACCAGGCTATTTTACATATACAATTTAATTGATATACTGTGTAAACTACTTATTCAATATACTACTTATCAGTTGAATGCAAATAACTCCGTAGTGTTTTTATATCAAAGACTACGATCCTTTAAGATATTATAATTTAAAAACTAATTAAATTGTTTAGAAAATTAAACCAGAAAACTTGATACACAAAATCATGAAGCGTTCCTTATTTTTCACAACCAAAATATCCAGCTGAGAGAATGAAACACCATCACAATCATCCATCTGAGCTAAAAATTTTCTCCACCATCTCAAAAGTTAATCTCACTTTAAATTCATGAATAAATAAACGTCAATCTTAAGTCGATTTGTATCAATAACTTATTTAAAATCGTAATATTTCTTTCGTAACAAGTAGTTTTATTCAAAAAAGTTGGACAATTAGTTGATCAATACAATCCCAAACATTTACTTTGTGATTCTTTATTCAATCATTAGATCCAGCAAATGAATTAGACAATTATTTTTCATTATTAAACTGATTCCATTTCACAAAATAAAAAAAAATACTTTCATAATCAAGTTATATGCATATGTAAATGCTCACTTACCCGGAGGCATATTTAATATTTTTTATTGGTTCACTTGAATAGTTAGTTGACAATGAATTCAGACAATTAATTTCTCACTGTACAAATGATGGTGTTTTCTTGTGTTCAACTTTTTTTTGTGTTAAGATCGAATAGTCAACAGAATAAATCCACAATAAAAAAGAGAAGTAATTTGCGCCTTATTTCTCTGTATACTAAAATACACGAGAAAGCTTTGCTGAATTATTTCAGATTAAAGGCATAAGTGAATGTGCACCAAAGTTAGTTAATTGCTTCTTTCGAAATTGTAGAATTAAGAAATTTCTTGCATAAAAACAAAATTAATCTGGGTAAAACTTAATTAGTTATATATTTATATATATGTGTAAACGAAATTATCTAATATAATACTGAACAAATATATGTGAATTTGTGATATTGTGGTCAATTTTCTGATAACAAACACTTGAGATTGTTTTCATGTGACATGGTAGAATGCATTCTGTTAAAAGTCCAATTTTAGTAAAAAGTCTCTTTTCTTAAACATATATAGTATTTGATAGTAAGTTGTTTGGATCTAAGGGGATAATTATTGTGGAAATATGAAACATTTCATATCGTTACAATAATTATCAGCTGTTTAAATCACTGAAACTTTCTCCCACTAATAAAATAAAATAGCAAGCACCTTAATGACTATGAGCTGCTATAAGGAAAACAAATCAAATGTATTTATCATGCAAGTGTGTATGTTTGATATTGTAGGTGTATACACTTTATGTGCCTAAAATACTGCCTGTCCAAGTTGTACCTGTCTAGTCTAATTGAAGCAGAAGTGTGGGTTTAGGGATAAGTGTGCTTCATTAACACGTGGTTTTACAAACAGATTACATTAGATAGGCAGGCCGAAGTGCTGCAGTATAATAGTTAAAAATATGATTACATCGTTGGTTAATGTTTGATATTAGCTTATATAAAATTTAGATGGCGTACAACAAAATAATAAAGTTACCTTTCACTTTTAGGATTTTAAAATTCCTACTTGACCTTATCCCTCTCCTACCTTCAATCTTTACTTTTTTTGTAACGTACACTGATACACATACATAATTAAGAAAGAACCAGTCCAACTGTTGTACGCAACTAAATTTTGAACTTGGAATTTCACAGTACTGATTTTCAGTTTTTTTCAAAAAAATGGAGAAAAAAAATCATTACTTGATGTGATGATCAATAAATTGGTTTATTCATGGTTTATTCATATTTACATAGTTACAAGTCAATCTTGAACTTTTAAAAGAACTATGACGCTAAAATAAAAGAACTGAAAATTGTTTGTAAGCAGACTTCATTGATTAGATTAGTCAACTGAATAGAAATCACTGTCTTTTCGAATTAAATGGTGTAAATGTTCCAAGAGAGAGAATATTTCTACAATCATATAAACAGTAGGATGCTGATAATAAAAATGATTGTAAACAAACTTGTAGAACCATAAGCAGTCAGTTCAGTACACTTATGAAACGTTAAAAATAATAGTCGCTTATTATTTCTTTGTGAAATAATAAATTCTGAAAATTGAACTATCATTTGAGGAGAGATTAGATAACAGTTACATGGGAAATAAAGAGAGGTAACCATAAAAGATTTTAGGGAATGCTTCAATACATATTTTTTAGGTGTTTGAAGAGAAATGATAGGAAGCACTAAAATTAGCTATCGTACATGGTGATATCCACCGAGAACGAAAATCTACAAGTAACTGTTAATGAGGTCCGACATAATTCTCGGAAAAGTTAGTAGCGGCCAAGAAAACGCTTGGAAACATTTCAACAAATCAGGATAAAACAGAATGATAATAGATTTTACATAACCTTTTTGACTGAATAATTGACTGTTATATTTAGTGTAGTTATAGAATTTTCTAAATGACTAAAGTTACGATAAATAGTTAAATAGGTAAGTTATTTTTTGCTTCACTAAACCCTGCAGTAAAGCTCCTTCTTGCACTTCGAACACATTCACTTGTGCTCAGGTTTCTGCATAGATTAAAGGCAGCTACGAAATCAGATCAAACAGACTTATGAATATCCATTTAGAGTATAAAGATCACAGTTCTTCTAACGTCGGGTTTCAGTGACGTCTTCGACTGTGACATTAAGAGTTATACATATAAATCCAGAAAGAAACGTCAACACACATAGTAATAAAGATGTGACTTTTGGAAAAACGCCAACTAGCACAAACAGTGGGCAGAGAATTCTCTTTTTTATTGATTCTGATAACTGAACATCAGAAAGAATGCAGCATGTTGAGTCATTTACACTAGTCAGTATCCCGGGACGTCTTTAACAGAATTCTGTATGCACTTAGGTCTAACAACATGGGGATCGGTTAACACTGAGTGATAAATTTGTATTGAATGTCGCCACCATTAAAGATATGTCAGCAGATAATTATTTGTGCTTAGCAGTAGTTACTGACAAATTAGGCAACTGTAACCTCTCTTAAGGAAAATCACTAGTCTGCATGTACAGGAACACATTTTGTCATGAGCAGTTTAATAATCTAGGAAAACTACATTATAATGAATGGTTCTTTTTTATTTAAGTATAAAAGATAAAAGGAAATGAAGTCGATACTGAAATTTACATAATTTTTTAAAGCATAAATGTAAAGATTGATGAGTCTGATACCAATCGCAAAGTAAGCTGCAATAAGTCTTATTATCACAGCTATTAAAATAAATCAATCACTATGGTGGATTTCATGAGAGATTTGAAAAGGAATAAACATTTTCTTTAAAAAAAATTAGGTCCCTAAACTCTTCTTTCAATTAGAGTTATGGAGCTTAGTGTTTTTTGCACATTGAAATCATAAATCAATCATTGTTAGAGCACCAATAAAAACCTGGAAGCACTGGACGGCCCTTTTCGTCCTGGTTTGGAACTCATCAGCAGTGCGCATCCACGACTTCTGCACCTCGCAGGATTCGAACCCAGGACCTACGGTCTTACGCGCGAACGCCTAACCTCTGATTCACTGGGCCGGCATTCAACGGTATTAATGTCTAACTCTGATCAATCTACGGATTTCGCGCGACATCACCCATTTGTTTTCAGTGGTTAATGTAAACACCCGACAGGGCTGAACTCCACTGGTCACGTCTTCTCACTAGAACTCCGAGAATTCCCTCACGAAGCCAGTAACTAGTGAGCACATTTTACGATATTTTCAATTAGAGTTATGGAGATTAGTTTTTTTCACTAATTGTTCATACAATAATCAAATTCACTGCCAGTAAATTATTTCTACAACTCAAGGAAACCTATTCTATGATTAAGTTTTAGAATTATGCAGTGATTGCCAGTCTATCTGTATAAGAGAAATCCCTTTTTTTATTCATACACTAATAGAAGATGAGGAAATACTGAATAGGCGAATCGTAATTATTTTAATGATACCTTATCTATTTATTATGAAGATAGTTTCAATTAAAAATAAATGCACCTAAAATGTTGATAATGTGAAAACACGATACAAAATGACATTCAGGCGAACGTGTTACTTGTTGGTCAAATGTCAGTGTAATGCAAAAGATGAAATATTTAACCAATCCGTATCTTTGGTATGTGACCGTCTATAGTAAATTTGAAGAAATAGAGGAGTGTAATCCAAACAGAAAACGATTGTGAGACAAACAGTCTTACTTAAAGTAGAAATTCTAAATAATACAAATAGATTTTAATTGGTCTGAAATGAATATCTTTATTAAATACTAAATACACTATTTATTGATTATTAAACTTTATATTTTATTGTACATGCCGATGGTATTGATATAGGATACTATATAATAATTGTTCATATCAAAACACATAGGTCGTAAATGATATCTAGTGTTGGTAGTACAATGTAAAAACTCGGATCAAACCTCACCCTCACTGATCCTACTGATGTGACGGATATCATACAATTGACGTGCCTATTGATACTGGTTGAACAATGAACAGTGATGGTTATCATATAAACAAGCTAGAAGACCAAGATCAATGAAGTAAAGATCTAACACCGGTCACTGTCGGGCTGAACTGTGTCCTGGAGAGAAGATATCAAGATAAAGTTCTTGATATATTCATATTATAGGATCAGAAACGCAGTGATATAAATGTATTTATTTTTCGGTTGCCGATAGATCGTCTTAACCATAAAATGGTTGTACATAAAGATACTCATCGTATTATTTGACCATGATCCTATCAAGCTTCATTTAATCTTAATTTCAATCATTGTTTGCTTACTCTCTATCGTCCTCTTAAGATTTTAGAGAATTTAGCAATAATATGATATTACGCATTTAAAGAATTTGATAAACTTTATATACCCTTGAAACAATTCTATTCTAGATTGTCATTTTAAAAAATATAATCTTATTTACAGTTATATTAGAAATCTGTCAGCTACGACACTTACTTACTTACTTACTTACGCCTGTTAACCCCAATGGAGCATAGGCCGCCTACCAGTTTTCTCCAACCAACTCTGTCCTGGGCTTCCCTTTCCAATTCTGTCCAATTTTTGTTCATTCTTCTCATGTCTTTCTCTATTTCTCGGCGTAATGTGTTCCTTGGCCTTCCTCTTTTCCTTTTGCCTTGAGGGTTCCATGTGAGGACTTGTCTCGTGACGCAGTCAGGTGCTTTTCGTAATGTGTGTCCTATCCACTTCCATCGCTTCTTCCTGATTTCCTCCTCCACTGGAATCTGGTTTGTTCTCTCCCACAGTAGTTTGTTGCTGATCGTTTCTGGCCAACGAATACGAAGTATTTTGCGTAGACAATTGTTCATAAACGCTTGTATCTTCTGGATGATGGCTTTGGTAGTTCCCCAAGTTTCCGCTCCATACAGGACAGCTATCTTGACATCTGTATTGAAAATCCTGATTTCGGTGTTGATTGATAGTTGTTTGGAGTTTCAGATATTTTTCAGTTGTAGAAATGCAGCCCTTGCTTTGCCGATCCGCGCCCTTACATATGCATCGGATCCACCTTGATTGTCGATGATGCTGCCAAGATATGTAAAGATGTTAACGTCCTCCAAAGAATCTCCATGAAGAATGATTTGGTTGATGCATGTTGTGTTGCAATGGAGAATTTCGCTTTTTCCTTTATGTATGTTGAGACCTACTGCTGCAGAGTCTGCTGCTACACTGGTTGTTTTCTCTTGCATTTGTTGTTGCGTGTCAGATAGAAGAGCCAGGCCATCTGCGTCCTAGCTGTCCACTGATTACCGTGCTTCCCTCCAGATGCTGACGTCTTCATAAACCAGGCGATCACCAGGCGAAAGACAAAGGGTGAGAATAAGCTACGACACTAATGGAGATATAACTTTCTTAACTGAAATTAAGATAACTCTATCCTTTCAGTTATTATTACCAAATCTATTATCTTTGAAAAAGAATGAGGCAGAACGTTTTTTATCATTAATTCATTTTATTATATTTTAGAATCTGTCTGAATATTCTTGTTGTCTAAACTGAGTTTTGTTAAGTTTTAGTTGGCATATGTGCATCCTGTGTGGATTTTCTCCATATTTCCACTCTTTATAAGGTTTATAGAAGATATGTGTTATGAATAGCAGTCGAATCCAAGAAGTACATTTGATACTAATTGAAACTAGTCATCTAAATGAACCTTCATTCCAGTATGAACATTGACACTATGATGCAAAATTTTTAAAATATACTGAACGGTGTTCAAATATTTGTTACTTAAAATAGGTTAAAGTATGAATTATCAGTCAGCTTACATATGAAATGAACTCGTTTGGATATGTGTCTCATGAACACAGTCAGATTTAGTTGAATAGTGCAGGAAAACTTCATGTAAATAGTGCAGTAGTCCGGTATTCAACAAATAAATCAATGATGATTCCTAGTCTTTCAAAATCATCAACAGATAAGAAATTATGCAGCGTCTCTCTGGTTTTCTGAAGCAGTAGCTATCAAAAACCTTAAACCTGATTTGTGTGCAAAAAGAGACCATGATCAACTTATCACCTCGGTAATTATTATTATTATTATTATTATCTGTTATTGCCATTATTATTTTTATTTGCGTTTATTTTGTTGTGTAGTCACTGCTAAACTAATTCTTATTTTGTGTACACCAAAATCAGCTTTACATTCATTCATTTCTCGAAACTCAGGTAAATCTCTTCAAATCTTACTTACTTATTACTTAACCATTCAATTACTTCCACACATATATAGTTAGTTATTAGTATTTATCATTGCTATTTCAATTTCTTCCATGATCAATGTACATTACTTCATATTATATCATAACTCATTGTTACATCTTAGTACACGTGTGGTAGTTGGCACCTCATGAGAAACCACGAATTATTATGAATTTATATCATCCCACCTCAGCTGTCGTTCTGCCTTATTTGAATCCATAAAGGGGACAAACTGCATGAAAACTTCTTGTAGTCTCATTGCAAGTTATCGTGATAGTTCGCATCATGCAGTTGTTTTGGAAGGATCTTTAATATGGTTGGTTTTCTGAGACAGACAAATCATAATAAACTGTTTGAAACATTTGTAAACGATCTACAAGAGGCTAGTTTACAACAGTGCAAATCCAACCCATCAGCTGTTTCCTCTGAATTCACCGTTAATATGGGCTAAAAGCCCATATAACATAAGTAAACAAGGCAAGTCTATTCGGAAACCTATAATAGCCTGTCCATTCTTGTCCATATCATGTTAAAATAAATCACTCAGTAAGTACTTCAAGGATTTGGTATGTTTAGGGAAGAGAAACACTGAAAATACAAAAACGCAAACGGTCGTCATACTTCAGAAAGAAATAGTCACATTCGCCATCCTCACCGTTTGAAATGCCCTGCATTATATGGCGATTGCGGGTTTTCCTCATTTTTCATAGTATTTTTTCAATACTCCAGCAAATTCGTTTCAATGAACAGTGAACTACGCCCTCTTATAAAAAAATACGAGATGATCAGAAGTATTCGCCTAATGTAAACTTAATTCTGGCTTGTTATTTAATTTGATAAACGTTTCTAGTCCAACATGTGTCTATTCACACATAATTTTATTGTTTATTTTCTACCGTTCAAAACAAACTGCGTAGAACATTGAACCGCAATTCAATGTTTTATAGTAAGGTCAGGATTATTTAGATCCGATCATCGGTGGGGTCATGGGTATACAATCCACAGAAATTCAAAACTAAGACAAAACAGCTATCCAGTGCTCCCCAGTTGAAAACCCTTAACTAGCTGATGTTGCAGCGTTTAGTACCACGATGCATTTGTTTGATTCATCCTAGCTTTAGTACAGATTTCAATAACTCAGACAGCATGTGACTACTGATTTGTTTTAATCTCCCTTATTAACTCTACTTATTTCGTGATAAATTGTGTCGTCAAAACAAACTTTTGATATTCATGTCCTTGTAATTCTACGCACATGCACCTACTGTGTATGTCTGTCACTCATAATTTTTTATCCAATGCCTGTCTCTTCGTTGCACTAAGTATTATTTACTTTCAGCTATATTAACGCTTGAAACGATTAATTCAATGGTTTTGGCACGATCGCCTTTTCAGCAGCTTCGTTTCATTTTCCTACTTCGCATTTTTAGTTTCCGTCTGCATATACAGTTGCATGAAACTTATTGTGATGCTTAGAAGTATATGAATCAAGAATTAAAGATCTACACCAACGAATGTATTGTATTTAGAATTCGAAATCAAGCATTTCACAACAACAAGAAGTTACTAGTTCATTCAAACACCACATCCGCCACCGCTTAAATTGGAATGTATATGTCTGTAATCAGTTGTACGTCTTCTTCTCAAATTCATCCTGTGTCTGTCCGACAGTGTATTGGATAAAGGCTCTGTATTATCTAGAATGCTCTCATTAGTATTAGAATTAACAACCGAAATCGGAACAGACTCACCTGGCTCTTGGAATTGTATTTGATCAACATGTCGATTGTGTGTACTTAAGTCATTGATATCTAGAAGTCGCACCATAGATTTCCCAACATTCTTCAGAACAATCCCCGTGGATGGTCGAAGATCATTGCCACGATAATATGTAACTTCTGCAGACTCCAAACATCTCATATTCGACCGAAGAATTCTTCCTTTTAATAGTTTTGATGGAGTCTCTTTCGTCACCGAATGTCTGGCATTTCTATATTGCAGTAGAAAGGTATCTACTCCCCTCTCCAGCTCATTAAATGTTGAGGCAGCAATAGAATCACTCAACCTCGAATGCTGATTTTTCAGCTTATGACACTTTTCGCAATTCTTTGCTGTACGACAAATATCTGCATTTAATGACTGTCGAGAAATGTAGTCAACATGTTGAATTTGCTTGGCACTCCCGTGCTGAACCATTTTCATACTTCCATTGCACTTAGCACACGTGGCTTTCAAATCTTTAAGTACAGCATCAGAATTTTCTTTAGAAACTAGGAAAGACAACTCCACTTTAAGTCTTCTCAAATTCTTTAAACCCAGTATTGACAGTCCTGTTTCACTAACTAAAAATTCACAAGGTATATATGAGGAATTATCATCTCTTATTAGCAATTCACAACATCCTCGTATAGGCAGTTTGTGTCCAGTAATCCCCAATATTGATACATCAGTGGGTCGTATCACAACGTTCGGATCTAACGATTTCAGGTTCTTGAATGAAATAATGGACTCTATACTGCCTGTGTCCACAATAAAGTCATGAAACGAACCAAGTGATGTATATAGTCGCTTTTGAATATGAGCATTACCTTTCGAAATGGTAGTTAAAGATAAATGATCATTAGGATCAGCTGAATTATTGGAATCTAAATTACAAGCTTTAGCACTACTTGAGGCAAAATGAACAGTAGCTTTGCATACTGCTTGAACGTGTCCTATCTTACCACATCTAAAACATTTAGCATTACGAAATGTACAATAATAACGAGAATGAAGTTTTCCACATGATAAACATTTGCCAAACTTGGTCTCACCTTCTTGATTTCCTTTGTAATTCTTTTTTGAGACACCGTTCATATTTACACGTGAATAGGAACCACTGTTAAACGAACACAATTTTGATTGACCCTGAGATTGTATTTCATCATGACAACTAATCAAAGTATTGGAAATCTTCATCGACTGAATATCAAGTTCATTCAACGCCTCGTAGTTAATGCACGCAGTTCTAACATCTTGAAAGGAACAGTTTGACATTCTTAACAGCTCTCTTTCCAAACTAGGTATGTTAATTCCTGCAATTAATCGGTCTCTCAGCTGCACATGAAGTTGATCACCGAAATTACATTTGACAGCCTGTTTCTGCAATTCAAGAATGAATTCCTTAACATTTTGGTCATTTTGACGAATCATCTTATGAAATTTCGCTCTCTCACGGCATTCAAAACCAGGGCACTTTACATGATTCAATAATAACTCCTTTAGCATTGCATAGGGAAGTGAAATAGGTTTCTCTGGATATGCCAAGGTTTTCAATAAGCTGTACGCTTCTTTTCCGATGAATGTTAGGAAATGAGCCACAATTTTATCATCTTTGACATCTTTCCTGGTCATACTCCAGATTTCAAACCTTTCCAAATAATCTTCAAAAGCTTCAGAAGTAGAATGAATATCTAGCTGTTCCATTACAAGTTCCATCGCGACGCCACTGTGATGCTTAGAAGTATATGAATCAAGAATTAAAGATCTACACCAACGAATGTATTGTATTTAGAATTCGAAATCAAGCATTTCACAACAACAAGAAGTTACTAGTTCATTCAAACACCACACTTATTCGGTTTTTGATTATTACCATCACACAAACGGGGTTAGACTGAGTACAATGAACAAAATTAAATCAAATATTTGTTTACATGAAGTATTAATCCTTGGCCTAAAATCAGAGTCAGATTTCGGGCTATCAAGATGTCGATCAGAGATTAAAGTTATCTTTGCATCACATCAGTCTTTATAATCAACCCAACCCTATAAAACAAAACTGTCAGCAAATAACTAGAAAAATCCATTATTCATAAGAATTTTGATTTAACTAAACCAATATGTATAGATATGTAGATAAATCTATTCAATTGCCTAAGAGAAACAAATCTTTATATGTATACATAAAAAATATTTTATTAAAAATATAGTAAAACTTTAACTTTTAAAATTACATACTATTTACAATTTAGAACTTCATTAATGAATCGAAACAAGTAAATAATTCCCACAAATTAATGTTGATCGTTTTAAGGCTATTTTATAAACATAACTAAATTCTACTCATGATCTAGAAAGAAAGTTAGGTATTTCTAATTGCACAATAAGTAAATATACATTGTCCGCACTTTTACAGAGTATATGAGTTTTTTGAAAGCAGAGATCGAAATACGTAGTTTCAATATTATTGTTTTAAAAAAACAAACATATAAAGATTGTCCAGCAGATTGGATAGTCAGCTTTCAGGAGTTACTGTATTCGAATAATGATGTATTAACACACTTTTACTTTTCATGTTATTTCCCCTTTCTTTTAGTTCTCTTCACCGTCATGACGATGCAGCAATCAACATGCATCTATGGAATGTCTCTCATCACATTGTACCATTACTCACACATTTGTGTTGGATAGAGGTTTATGGCAGTAACAAAACGCTTATTTGAAATTTTGGATGAAAGTTCTTTTCACAGAAACCTGATATGGCAGTTACTTCGAAACTTGCAGTAAGATGAAATAAGTGATGTAAACAGACATATTGCAACTGTTAATTTCAGTATTATTCTGTGGCACCAACAGGTCTTATTTATTTCATTCTAAGCTAACGCTGACTATCATAACGCATTAGCTGTAAAACGCACTAACTTTCACGTAGCTTACAAAGAGACCATCAATTGTTATATGAATGTTCCATTTTTAATGCTTAATTCATAGTGTCGTAATTGGCTTTTCATCTAGACTTAAATACTTACTTACTGTTCAGAGTTTGCTAGAAATTATCAATCGAAAGGAATACTATTCTGCAACGTTTTCAATAAAATTATTACCAATACTAAGGTGCAATGTGATGTTCAGTTACTTCATACTGAACAAGTATTGATCGCTCTACATTTCTAAGCGACTTCTAAGGCCTACAAGAAGAACGACTTCAAACATTAGAGACATGTCTATAAAGGGAAAACACAAAATGGGATGCATATAAGTATTTCTTATGACTAAAAGACTTTATTTCTTGATGTAATTGCTAAACGTATCTCGAGTGAAGCCATGTCGTCGATTAATATTGTGCCTACTTTGACTTGTAAGAGATAGGTTCGAAAAGCTATCTTGAAACTAGTCAACTAAGTTTATTTGCATAGAATAGAATATCCACCTACAAACAACTAAATTCGGTGGGATCACTTGATGCGCTAAAAATACGATTTAGGGATTAATGTTAACAGGTTACTTAAATAAACAATCGTTGTAGGTTTGCGAATAATAGAATTTCAATTCAAATATTTAAGGTTGTTCTCCGGAAAATTAGCTTCGTTAAATATGCTTGGCTCATTCAGAATAATATCAGTAAAAACATATTTAAAACTGTGAAGTGACAGACAGAAAGCGCTAAAACTATTCAGCAATCTACAAACAAACGAAACAGTTCGTCTACATTTCCGAATGCGCAGTCCCAAAGTTCCGTTAGTTCGAAAACAATAGTTTGTTTCATACTCCCAATAAGTTTCTTGTTAGTGAACATAACACTCGTTTTTAGAAAGAATTGCTGAAGTGTTCTTCATAACTTTTATTTGAAAATCATCTACTATTGATTTCTAGTGTTATGAAAACATAGTATTTCTACTTTAGATTATTCGTTTAATTTCCTTACATTTGACTATACTGTAGTATAGTTGATACATCATTAATTTTGTCCTGAATTGTTTTCGACATAAAGTATCTTGTAAAATCAATGAGAGCATAATTTCGATGCTTAACTACTGTACCTTGAAAGAATTCATTAATGCCCTCTCGTTTTGAGAAATTCACAGGATGAAGATGTATGGTAAAATACATATTCATTTGATATGTAGAATTAAATAGCTATTTGTTACTTTATATTTTGGTTACATAAAAGAGACGTCTATAGTTTATGTAGGCAACATTATATTATTGAATTTAAATTCGTCTGACATACAATAAGCTGCAGCATTGGTAACTATTGTTTAAACAGAGCTGATACGATTTGATTGTTACAGATTTTTTCAGTAGTGTGTAGACTTGATGTTAGTTGATCTACCCGAATAATTCTCACTCTCAGTTTGCAGAGTTAAAATCAATACAAATGAAGGAATTCCAAGGCAATTTTTAGTTGCAATGCTACTACATATTTGATATCCTATGATTTTTGTCCTAACCAATTTGACTATCTAAATTTGAATATTCATTTTTAGAATGTGTAATAGACTTTTATCCTTCTGGAGGACGATCTAAAACCAAAAAGTATTTAGCGGCTGTTTCATTTTATTTTGTGGCTTAGCGATGCTATTTAATACTAAACAAATGTTTTTCCAGCTTGTTTCCAGTATCAAGGGATTTGATACCAGTGAGTAACGTTGGCAGATTCTCATCGGATCCAACATCAGAACACATCATTTCAAATTAGTTATCAACAATCATTTGTCGTAATACCATTATCCTGGTGCATTGAAATTCTTTAGCGTATACAACCGCTTTTTCAATTGATCCATTTATTACATCATAGAAAGATGGCATAAACAAATCACTGTTCGAAGCGAAAGATTAAAAAGTCATAGCCAATTTGTCGATCATAATTTATTTAAATAGTAGTCAATGAAAAAAAAATCCAATCATTCTGATTACAAGATCAACTACTTACTACTCATAAAATTGAGTAGATTGTTTGAAATTAGTATAATATTATACAAGAAAAACCAGTGAGTGATTGTTTGTGTTGTTATATTCATGAATTTGCTTATTTAATTTAAAAAAAAGAAAGAAAATTTGTTTTTTCTTCATAAAAGCACAATTTAAACACGTAAATTAAGCCTTGCTTTATCCAAAATATCATTTTGAATTTTCGGATAATTTGGATAGATTGATAAAACCTGAATTATAATATGGGGGATATTTTAGGAAAAGCAAAGGAAAGCAAAGAAAATAATAATAATTTTATTACAATTGAAGTAGAGTAAATTTTTTTTCTAAAAAAAAATGAATTGGCCTAATATAAATAATACCAATACAATGTAGAACAAAGGCAAATACATTCATATCTATAATACCATATACAAAAAATATCTATCTACCTCATGAATATGATAATATAAATTTTAATAAAACAGGACCATATGGTGTTGCTTCTTATCAGCTATCTTTTTAATACAAAAAGAAGAAATTGTGATCAGATTAACTGTAGGGACAATTCGGACACAGTTATTACCTACAAAATAGGATTACTAGAGGAATTATTTAAAAATCAAAGAATACTAGTCATCTACTACATCGTAATTTAGAACTTCACAGAGATACTTTGTCACAACAACGCCAGACAAGTTAGGTTGGATAAACCAAGTTGCAGTTCAGTCGTGTGTATTTCCGCATTCCCTTACAACATTAAGGTGGTACGAAAAATTGTTTAAAGATCAAATGTAATTGTTACAAGATTATTTTCTCTTGAACTTAATGTAAGTTTACCTTTATGTAGACAAATATTAGTTGCCGATAAAAACAAAGTTACGTAACTGTTAGGATATTCATCCAGTATCCTAAGAGAATTATTGATCAATTCCTATTGGTTAATTCCTACTGGTCAATTTTATGGTCGTCCTAGATATCAATTTCATGTACTCCAATGTTGTATCTTATTGGTCGTCTTAATTGTCAATGTCACAGACCTCGATGCTGTTTCCTATTCGACCTAAATGTATAAATACTCATTATCTGTAACGTTTTATGACCCGGACCCGGACCCCTAGTCCGGGATCCTGATTCTATTCTGGACTCGGACCTCGTAATTTCTAGATGCTTGTGGAATACAGGTTCTACTTCATATCAAGTCTTCTTATTTTATTGGATGGGGGGTTGGGACACTTGGATTTGAGTAGCGTGTCGTGTCTCCGGATCCTTTATCCTCGCTCTCGTTTTCCGACTAAGGTAATCTCGTAATAGTTCAAGCATATTAAAAATGACCTGTTTACGTTCATGCGTAACAGTTACACAAAGAATTTTATTTGATAATAAATTGTTTAACTTACTTGAAGTGAAACTTCAACTGCTCCTAAATAATTCCGACTTTTTAAATAATTATAAGCCAATTTATAACCTATATAATTAAAATAAACAGTAGTAAAAATACAACATTGTATGTTTTATACTGATCTAACTGGAATTTCAAAGCATAAAAATAAATAACGAAATATTCTTTATATGTAACTTAATTGTTAGACAGAAACTAAACAACGTAATTAACTGATGAATGAAATCATACTCTGTCATTATGACAAAGTAAATGTGTTGTGGAAGTAATAAATATGATGGATACTACCAATAAACAACAGTCTCATTTTCTGAACAGTGAACACTCACAACGAATTGGAATTAAAAGATTTTTTAATTGAATTTCTCTTGTTTTTGCATGACACTCCTGAGAAATGAGGACTTCGATATAAGGACGATGTTAGGATATTCATCAAATATCCTGAAGAAACTATTTTAAGTCTAATTCTATTAGTCAATTCATATTGGTCAATATTTAAGGTCTTCCTAAACTATCAAGTTCACATACTTTTAAATGTTCTTTCCTATTGGTTAGTATTCACGGTCGACCTAACTATATAGATCTCCATTGTAAAGATTTAGGCTCCTCTTCTTCTTCTGTACAAAACCTCTTATTTGCTGAGTGCTTGTAGAATACACTTTCATATACTTTCTATGCCATATCAAGACTTTTGATATCGTTAGCAGGGGCTTGGGATGCTCGGATTGGAGTAGCCTATCGTGTCAATGGACCACTCATCTTAGCTCTCGTTTACCGACTAAGGTGAACTCGTAATAGCTTCAAGCATATCATTTGATGAGCATAACAGACGGAACAGCATTTCAGTGCTTCCAGGTTTTGTTGCTGCTTTGAACTAGTTAGCTAGGTCGGCTGAACATTTGTAATCGCGAATAACAACAGAGGGAAATTGCAAACTTTCATGGATATATCAGTTGATTTGTTTAATTTATCTGAATTTTCATCTTATTTACAACAATGATACTGATATGGGAATGGCAACATTCATTGCACAAGTAGTGTAACTCATAAATATCATGCAGTTACATGAAGTTGAACATTTATAGTATAACAATATAAATCAAATAAATGAACCGTTTTTTCGTCATCTTCCCTAAAATATAGTATCCATTTCACATTCATCAAGTCACAAGCTTAGTTTTTATTCACTTCAGCAGTAGAAAAAAGCACCAATATATGCAAATATAGTGAAAGATATTCAGAAAGATATAGGCGCAAGCTCATTAAAATACACACAAACAAACAAACATAAGCACTCAATATGTAGTATTTCCAAGTCACTCATACAAGCACGACCGCAAAGTTGTTTTCCTTGCTAATAAATGTTGATTTTACAAAAAGAACTTTAAAACGAAGTAAACGAAATCCTTAAATATACATGAATGTCAAATGGTCTTTATAAGTAAACGAGGCTAATGCAGTCCTATGGGATTTGAAACGATGCTTGGAATTTTCGAAAGAAAATAATCTGATAAGGTTTTATTTCCATGAATATGTTTCTAAAAAACAAGTTAATTAGTGAATTATTATTCAAAGTAATTAATTATTAATAATTGAGTAAAATAATCCATCCGATGGTTATATACTTTTTTCAGGTGATAGAACAAAGGTATTCAAAGTATTTTTTTACTTATGTAGAATCTGGTTCAACAAAACTGAATATTACTTACTACGGTTAATTCATTTCTTACAAAACCTACAATGTTATTAATCAAATTATTACTTCCTGGAAGGTGCATTCACATTATTATATACTGAAATCATAAGATTAGTCCGTACAGAACTGTTATACATGCCATCAAACGTTACTGTAGTATGGTTCATATAGTATTGGCTTTTTTAATTAACCAGGTATTGAATTTGGCAGCTCTCTACTAAGTTCCTTAAGGCTTTTGAGGTAATATATGGTCTAGTTTGTAACTAGTATTGTATTACCACAAGTTATTTAAAATCGAATACCAAGTTTTTCAATGCGCTCAGTCGTAACGAAGAGATTTATCATTCACTTTAGGAAATAAAATTAACATTAAACGAAGATAAACGGAACGTTTTATTCCTTGTGTTTATGAATTTCTTTTGTTTAATGCACTTGATATTTCCTACAGTAAATCAGCTTGTCTTTAATGCTCATCAAATTAAAATATATGTGCTGTTAATTCAACCAAGTGTTAAATCAATAAAACATTCTAAATTATTAATATGAATTGTTGGGAATGCTAGATCCCCAGGAATAGCTTGGTAATCCTTTTATTTTGTATTTTATTTTTGGGTCAAAACGCCTTTTATTACATACAGTTTGTGTTTCGCGCATGGAAGGACCTTAAATTTCATTGGTTGGTTTTCTCTTGTAGTACGCTATTTCGTAACTCTTTTCGCACTGCATATATTACGCTTCAATTGAACTCTTGTTAATTTGTTCGTTCAGGGATGCTTGTAAATTATACAATCTTCCTGCTAACCTTGGACTTCTCGCTTCATCTAGTTGGGCTGGGGCGTAGAGATTAGATAAACTGTTCTGTTGTTGTGTGACTGGTTTACGTTCCCTTCGCTGATAGCTAGTGATATCTTAATTAGAGCAAGTAAGGCAATAATGTTCACTGTTTAAAAGGGTGTTCGACTGGAATCAGCTTCCGTTAAAAACAGCACATTTTTTGATTATGTAATTAGAATATCTCTTACCGACAACTGGGTTTCGATGATTTGAATTATTCCAAACATGTTCATAATACTTTGCAGCTTCAGCGAAATTTTGTTCTTTTTCCATGATTAAACCGAAATACTCAGAAGCTTTAGCGCTTGACTAAAATTAAAATTTAGAAACATATAAAACAACAGCGAAATAATTTCTTGACAAAATCTTTGAGTTCATTTTAAGTATTAAAAATGAAAAAAAGACTAAAGTTGTTATATTTTAACGGTTCACCATTGCATCGTTTGTTTGTAAAAAACGCTCTAAGTTTGTAGTGTTTATCTCCATCATACATTTTTGACCCTGATCTATCGTCCCGCTGACTGTGTACTTTATTAGGTTGATTTTCTGAGTATTACTTTGAACTTACTTGAGAATGATCAGAAAATTAGAACAGCAGTCATCAGAGTTAGTGTATACTGTTGAACCCACAAGGCACAGGAGTCAAGCACACCAGAGTGTAAGTTGATGGGCAATATGTGATGAACATGTCTGCGTATTTTATGAGTATCAATCAATATGTGGATGAAGTTATTGATTGTTCATGTTTACAGCTAAATGGAGAAGAGGTGAAGAATTCAGAAGCAGACATACTCTCAGTCATACTGACATAAATGTATACAAAATGGATCAAATAAAAGTGTAATAGATTGTTGTTTTATGTAGTCAAAATTTATTGAGAAGGCTAAGTATAAGTTTAATGTAAATTTAAATCTTGGTGTGAGTTCGGTATGACTGACGGCTAATGTTTAGTGTGACAAGGAAACAGCTCAGTATAGTACAACCATTTAGTTTCATCGCTTAAATACCCAGCTGTATCCATACATTTCTAGTTACTTCATTCTTTGATGATAATAATCTCATTTTGAAGACCACAGAAACGATATCATTTCCATGTTTTTTTTCTGATGAAAAGTATATTTTATTTACTATTTTATAGAATTCACAATGATATTATATCACCATAAAATTTTTACATATTTTCACTGATTGTAAATCTGTTATATTTATTTTAGGTACAAGTTTACTGATTATCAACAGGTATGGGCGTCTAACATATGGTTAAATAACTGAAAAATGAGAATTAAAGTAGACAGTGTAGAAATGGAGACACGAGTAAGTACTTTTGTACTATTCGGATGTTAAGAATTTAAGTAGATTAATTTCACTGAAGATGAAAAAGTGCTTTTTATGTGTTTGTTGATAGAAAACAGAATATTTTGATAGGTGGTTGCTTGAATGAAAATACTATGTAAATAACTTACATTCTTTTAACTTAACACATGTGAAAAATCTGAAAAGCTTCAAACGAGTTTCCGCATAATTCATTCACTGATGTGAGTGAGCTTTCTTGTGTTCTAAACGATTTGCTCCCAATACTTACAGTGATTAGAACGATATCACTGATAAGCCTAAGTTGAACAGTATACTCTGGGATACCGATTCATGGGTCTAGATGATAAGCGTTTGCACGTGAGATCGAAGGTATTGGGTTTGATTCTGCATGCGGATTCATTGTTGTGCTCTCCAAGGAGTCCCATACTAGAAAGAAATAGCTGTCTAGTGCTTACAGGTTTTCAATGGTGATCGAACATTGATAGATTTATGAATACTATGAAACCCAATAATCTCGACTATCATATACTGATATCAATATCAGTTCAAAAAATTATCATTTTTTCGATCAGTACAGAGTTATGCTAGTTCATGATAGCTATTCGTAAATTAACCCCCCCTCCTCTTATGTGTGACACAGTTTGTTATAACCTTGAATTCACCCTGATAATCTTTAAGCTATTTTATGGCCTAATGTGACAATTTCCTACCCTTACCTATTTTCTCTCTCCTTTATTCACTATTATCACCCTACGCTTATTTGAACTTTTATTTAATTGACCTTTTATTCATCTTCATATGTGTGTGACCAGATTGTTCGGAATGTATAGGACAAATGCATCACATTTTTCAGATCAATTACGTTTTCTGATTATACTATCAAAATTTATAAAAGGGGACTAATTGTTTGACCGAAAATTCATCAAAACGTTTATTTCTCAAAGTAAGTGAAATTCGAAGTTCTTTTGATAAGATGGTTAGTTACTGGGCAAAAATTTAAACTTATACTCTTTAGGTCGATGATCATAAGGAAATTAATTCGTCTGGGGTGTTTACAAATGGACGGAGTTTATATGGTTCTGTTCATGGTATTACTGATAACAAACATCATTATGGGCAAACCAGAGATTTCTAGTTTCAAAATAAAGAATGATTAATACAAGGCACATATTTTTTGTCAGAGTTATATTTATTTTATGTGGTAACGGTTTAAAAAATGAAGCACTGAGGTTTTTATATTAATTTCTAATACTTACCAACTTCCTACAGTGGTGAGAATTCATTTCATGCAGTTAACACGAAGTAATGTCAGTAAACTTATTTTGATTGGATTTATTGTTTTACGATGAACACAACGTATCAAAAGCTTGACTAATATGATGAAACGATAACACTCTGATAAAAATTTGGACATAAATTCACAGATGAAGATATTGATGAAAATAACATGCGCTCCTAACAGATAATTAATAACAAGTTGATGAATAATTCCTTTCATGATCATGATATCATATGTTTTTCATAACCTATAATAATTTCATCAAAATAAACGTTTGTAGTTTTTTTAGGGTTTCGGAGAACCTTGAGTTTCATTGACGACACTCGGGTACGAGGCTCGTGAGTGCGCACTACTGATGAGTCCCGTTTTTGGACGAAACTGCCATCCAATGTTTTTAGGTTTCTAATAGTGGCCCAAAACTGATTGATTCAAAACTTTAATGATATTTTAAAAAAAAACGTGTTCATAATATGTCGTTTGCTTCATTTTACTCAATTTATTAGGACAAAAAGAGTGGCACAACGTTTTAAAAAGATGATACAAATCAAGATGAACCAGATAATCAAAGTTGTGCAACGCTATTATTGTAATGTTTTTAAACCGCAGTCAATATTAACTCGTTTACCGTCTGGCTGCAGATGCAGCTGTAATTATTCAGAGGAGGAAAGGGAGCTGTTAAGATTATGAATATTTATTATCACTTATAAGTTAATGATCACAATGAAATAGTCTGCACAACTAAACATATTAGGTAAACGCACAACTGATAATAAGAATATAGGTGTATTAATAATGATAAGAATAATAAAAGTTCTAGTTCAGTAAACGAATTTGATCAACTTGGATAAATAGACTTTGAAGTGTGTGTAAATAATCAGATAGTGAAGAATAAAAACGGAAGAGGTGAATATTAACAAACAAGTACAGGATGTGAAAAGATTAGCGCAATCATCCGAACACTCATTCACTTCACGAAAGCTAGAATAAATCACTCAAGGGTGAACAGTATCAAATTTTACAGCTTAAGGTCATTTTGAGATGTGAACACTGTATGTTATGTTAAACAGTATAACAAAATGATCGATTATCGAAATCTTTTAGTTACAATAATTCACTTACCTTATTATATTTGAGACATTTTTTTAACAATTCTTGACAAAGTTCGAGTTTACCATTTTGTATATACATATCGACCAAAAGTAACCATGATTTTTCTAATTCTTCAGCATCCTAATAAAGTATGGAGAATTAAAAATAAAGATGTTTAAAAAATTCATTAGTAATAGCGGTAATACTGAAAACTGCTGAATAGTATAACCAACAATAACAACATCGCTGAGTAATTAACAATGAATAGCATAAACCGTTCTTGAGTCTTTTTTTAAAGTATTTAGAAATTTCGGCTATTCAAAAACTCAAAGTAGCTTAATGTACACATTCCCTAAAAATCTGTAATTCACTTTGAGGCTTACAGAAACATGAGAATTTAATTTGCTTTCTCTCCATCGTTTTGCATTATCAATCACTAATTTAATTTGATTGTCATGCTTTTGTTGTGAAAATTGCTAAGTATCATTGAAATCATGAATCCATCACTGTAAGAACACTACTAGAACCCTGGAAGCAGTGGGCGGCCGTTTCGTCCTAGTATCGGGACTCATCAGTGGTGCGCTCTCACGATCCCCGACCGTGAGAATCGAACCCAGGACTTTTAGTTTCGCGCCTGAACGATTAACCTATAAAGCACTTCACTAGTTTCCATATCTCATCTCAGTCAATTCACAATATTGTGTGAGTACACTTTTTCCATCATTTGTGAAAGATATCACACCTGAATTAGTAAGGTCGTAGATGTGCACTGATAGTAAGTCACATAATGGGATGAAACAAGTGTTCACTGCTTCCTAATTTACACCAAAAGTCTAGCTAAGACCAACTAGCGATTTAAACTATAGATCTTATTTATTTCATTTTAAATTTTACTCCAGTTAATAAAACTTTGATCTAAATGATAATAATGGTTTGAAGGATTGTATTTAATATAAGACTACCAAATTATCCATCCTACAAGATTCAGAGCATAAAATAATCATACTCTTATTTATTTCATTAAATAATAATCTAGTCTTAGTGATGTTCTCCTGCATATATAACAGTGTCACAAAGTATCATCCTCACTGTTGGACAAGTATTTCTAAGTTTGAGAAACTGCCAATTATAAATAAATTATGCTATTACTTGTGTTTAAGTTGCTTATGATAAGTAAAGCCTTTGAATCGAATTCAATAGTAATGATGTATAAAGAAAAAACGCTTCAAAGGAAAATTTTTTACGTCAATGGAAAAACAATACATGACTTGATCAGTTAACAGTATACATGTTGACTAACGCCTAGCTTAAATGGTGGTTACAAACAAGTTATGCAAAAAATATTATGGGTAAGATGCTACAAAACTGTTGACTAAAGAAACAGATATTTTTTAAAATTTAGTTCAAAATGAAACTGAATATGGAACAGTTTATGTAAATGATATTTCAAAATAATAATGTAGACTTAATGAATAAAGAATTTGTGCTTCAACTAGTAGGTTACAGAGTGACAACCAGGTGATATAATCAACTCTAATACATATAGAAAACGTGTGGTGCGAAATTGAGTACATGAACCTATACTAGGAAAATGAATTACTTTAGTAAACGTATTATCGATAGATAAAAATAGCAAACCACTTAGAGAATTGTACGGTAGTAGATAAATTCCATTCTTACAGTTGACAGGTCACTAACTTATAAACATCAACTTGATGAAAAGCGGTTGAGGTAAAAACCTATTTATCGTATACATGTGCAGACCAGAAAACCGTACACATTATGAACTTCTTCAGCGTTTGCTTGCTGACTAGCAATAGATAATAATAATGAGTTAATTCAATTAGTAAACATCAAAGATCCAGCTCACTGGAAAATGTGGCACACATACCCCACAATTATATGTTTCAAATATAATGATGGGCTGAATACATATTTCGGCAGCTTTTGAAGTATTTTGGAAATGACGTTTTACATCGCTAACTAATTTTAGTTGGGAAACGACAGGAGACTAAGAATGATTGAATGGCTAATTGCGTCCAGGACATTCAGGCCTCGGGACGAGTGCCCAATCTATAGGTCATTAATTTGGCTTCTAAAGTTTTATATGAATAGCTTTCGTCGGTTCACATTGAAAAACCACCATAATACTCTGTAGTATATATTCAAATATCGGTATTCAGGATACTCTTTGTAAACGTACAGTATTCTGAGTATATTTCAAAAAGCATTACCGTTTAATTACTAAACGATAAGTCGAATACACTGAGATGGAATTCAATCCATTCACTAGGTTGGTATAAACCAACATTGTTCCCTATAACAATCTGATAACGTCATCGAATTACACACAACTGTATCAATGAGTTTCAGAGAGATGAACATTTTGGATACCCAAGAAATGCCATTCCCCCGACCGGGGGTCGTGGATGCGCATTGTTAAAGAGTCCCATACTAGAATGCAATGGCCGGTTAAAGTTTCCGGGTTTCTAATGGTGGTCTAGCAATAACGGGTTCGCGATCGCAATGTAAAACAAGTAAAATAATTGTTTTTCAGGAACGTAAGACTTTGAAACAATCGTGTTTACAAAGAATTTTGAGAAACTTCAATCAATAGTTTAAAATTTGGGATTCTATCCATTGCGATCATTACAGAAGTCAAATTGCTAGTTGTTCATGTTCATTTTATGGAAGTTATTAAATCATCATTCCTTGTTATCTGATATTTCAATTAATTGATTAAATATACATAGTTTTAGCATCGATATTATCTTGTATTAGTTTCCTTTTTAGCATGAAAATAAAGCCTATCTTAATTTCAAGTCAATTTTCAGCATAACAGTGAAACTGGGAAAAAAAACTGACAACAACTGAAAATGCATTATTCACAATGAATTCTGCTTGTTTTCTCGAATGACAAGAGTTATAGCATCCGTGGGCAGAGTTCAAGTGAACAGTTTATTTAAATACTTTAGTTTCATTCACTTAACATCGATGATCGTCTAACCCACACTACAATCAAAATAAGAATAGTTCTTAAAAAGTTTGTATGAATGGAATGTAATAATAATAATAATAATAGTAATAATAATATTATTATTATTATTACTATTACATTGGATTATCTTCTTTTCGTACTAAATACGATAGAATATAAAAGTTGGATAGAAATAAACAACAAGAAGAACTATTTTCACCGTGAAAAGTTTATATATTTGTATAAGTATTTCGATATATTTTATAGCAAATTTTATGTGCAACCTTTTTTCATTTTAAAATATGTAAACAACATTGTGTGTGTAAACAAAATAAATATATAGCCGATTGCTTCATTGGAATTTTTCTATTCACTCTAAACAATACAACGTTCGACATTTGTGCAATATGTTCCATTCAAGTAGTTATTTATTTATTGGATATAAATTTATGTTTCAGCAAGTGTAGGAATCATAGAAAGTTTCATTTTAACAAGTAAAAAAAATTTACATTACTATAAATCCTCTTATACATACAAATGAATTCATAATGCAGAAAATGTTGAATCTTATTTACAACTAAAGTTAATGCTTCAATAGTGATTAAATATATCAAAGAGAAAAAATTCTGTGAAATTGTTCAAACGTAATAGAATACAGATTATGAAAGCTAGAAATCCTCACAAATTATCATCAATTGAAGAGAGAATGGACAGATATTCCATTCTATCTCAGGTCAATTTAGCAAGTTGCATCCACTAGCTTCACAAGTGATAGAACATACTATCGGATTTCATGATCAGTACGATCCAAAAATACACACTAGAAGTGTTACGCATGATGTTTCAAGCAAATCCGGTCGGGTAGAATGATGATACAATGAACTATCATCAAAACTCGTTCACTCGTCACAGAGTGATTTTAAATCTAAAAGTAGCAGTTATATGTAAATCAAATGACTATAGCCATCAATTTAATATTTATTTATTGATTTGAAATATTAGATGTGTGTCGTGGAACCAGGTGATTGTTTTACATGCATTTAAGAGAACTGGCTATAACTTGTGATGAATATGTAATTCAAGATTATATGGCCAATCAGGGTTTGATGATGACAAACAAAATTGATCAGTATCTTGTTTCTTGTAGTATTTTACAAGAGTACGATTGAACAGCCATGTTAGTAATGACATTTTATCTATATTCAATAGTGATTTCAGAGTATATCACATCTCAGAAATCTACCAAGTTGTACAAGGCACAATAGTTTTTTTTAAAATACATAGGTTGCAACCAAATTCAATTCTGAGTGCATTGTGTCCTACTGTTACGTTGAAAACAAATGGCATGAAGTCAAGTAACGAAGGATGTATTCGTTTAAAGGGTTATAGGTAAATAGTGTAACAAAGACATGTAGCCATCCTAAACCTATGTTTTTAGGCAACGTTTCCTCTCTCCACAGTACCCTTAACCACAATCAGGAAAAATAGTTTCTTATTAATAATAACCATAGGTGATCAGCACTTCTTCAAATCAAAAAGCTGTTTTCCCGTTTACGATTGAAATTTAAAAATGATTTCATTACCATTTATAACTAGATTTATTGTTCAATGTCTTTTTAAAACTTCATCATCAGTCGAAACATGATCCTATAAATTTATCGTTTGGTGAAATGATTATTAGCTCAATGATTGCGTACTGTTTTTTTATCTTTTATTCTAAGTTATTCAAAGTATTTTCTTTTTAAAGTTAATAAAACTATTAAAGCAAAGATAAACTATTGATCATTACAAATTCAATGACCACGAACAAATATTCAAAACGAATCAAAATAATCAATTAGAGAATGGAAATTTTACTTGAAAATTCCAAGGTACTTTAGCCAATCGCTTTAATTGATTTCTGGCTTTTTGACTTTGTTTTAATTGGATATGACAAACGGCTGCACCGTAAATCGGTGCCACACTGTCCGGCTACAAAAGAATCCATAAATAAGAAATACATGTTCTGGAACGAACAACAAATTTTAATTCTTCAAGAATGTTTACCAATATAAAGGTACATGATTTAAATGTCCCACGATTAAACTGATTTAAAACGTTTTCATTGATTTCGAACTCGTAGAATTAGTTATTTGGATAAGTCAATGAATATATTATATTCTGCAAGACGTAACATTGAAATTTCAATCATCAATGTGCCTAACTGTAATAACATGAACTCCATAAAATAACTAATTTAGTTATTGGTTAAGGACAACAAACCAAAATCCCTTATTACATTTAAACAATTGAGATTTATAGTAGTTAAAAATAACTGTTAAACAAATCTGTGAGCAAAATTATTAGGCATTATTTATTTCAACTTCGAGCGTTGAATCGAGACTGAATTTATTGATAATGACATTGGCGTAATTTGATTTTTCCACTACATTTCTTATGGAGTACTCTTGAAAATTCACCCATTTTAGCATTTCATTTCTATACTTTGGAAATTTTCGCTTTTTCTTAAGACAACGCTTTCCCACAAATACCTGTTTTTCTTTTTTTTTCTCTAAATTTAAGGTTTAGTCAAGTAATTAATCACTTAAGTCACTTAACAGGCCCCCCACTAATGTTTGATTAACTGCTGTAAAATCTGTATCGACTACGTTAAGGTCTTTTCTTAAAAAGAATCAAAATATTTTAATTGTAAACAGATAACTGATATTCCTCTAATGCTTTTTTGGAATAAAAATCACTGATATAATAGTCACAAATTAAAACTATGCTTGAAACTGAACTGTTACAACAAATATAAAGTTGACATTTGTGCACACGAACAACTTGGTAAATACTTTCCTACCTTAATGAAAACCTATAGAAATATGAGATTTAATTACAGATTTTGTTTTATGATTGTTAGTATAATAAAGAAAAAGCTGCCATACACAGAATTCTCTGTTAAGAATACTAAACATCAGAATTTGGACATTTAAGATATAGATGAGTTTTAACAAATATTGTTGAGATCATGTACAATAGGATTCTTCTGATTACTTCTATTTTTCTGGCATATCATTGCTTGAATCAGACACTGGCTAGTTTTACAACAAGTTGTTTTCACATTGTTTTTATTTTCACAATCTTGGAGTTCTACAACTAGTACATACAATAAATTCTGCAGCAGTAAGTCTAAACCAAGGACAGATTTTAGATAGAAAATCATTTAAAAACCAGATATCATTAGACGGCTGTTTCGTCCTTGTATGGAGCATTTCAACAGAGCTCAGTCATAATCTAATAGCAGTTCAAACGCAAGAGTTTCAGACCTGACTGTGTCCCTTCATTCATTTAAACAGCATCCATCTAGTTATTGAGATGTCTAACTTTGATCGATTCATAATAGTGAAGAACCACATTCCATTGCTGTTGACCAGTAACTGCATCACATCAATGGTAGGTTTAAATTAGTCACCAGTGAACAACTTATTATTGTTAATATAAGATATTTGTGAATTTGCTAGCGAAATGCAATCAGTGAATCGAATTATCGTTTTGTGGATTTTACAGTTATATTGTCTGATTGCAATATGAATAAGGAGAACAGTCCACAAAATAATGTAAAGTAATATGAAAAACCCAAAATTGCAAAGCAATCAAAACAATACAGTAAATCCATTCAGAGTATATAGGAAATAATAAGAGAATTATTTTTATAAAAAGAAAAACACATAAAGAGTCAAATGTCATGTAAAAACATGACGTGAATGTAACTTATTATACACTTTAATTTATCACTTCTCTATTCAAAATAACTTACATCTTCATGTGACATTTCAGCGAAAATTTCTAAAGCAGATTCTAATCGTGCCTTGGATTCTGTTGTCAACAGTAGAAGGGTTGAAATAAAACGATATCGTCTTTTGAATTTAATCACTTTCAATTCCTGTATAGATAAAAAACAGCAAGAAAACACAATGGAAAAGAAATTAATGTTACTGGAAATTGTGGCTTGAAATTGAAACTGATAAATATTATTATTATTATTATTATTATTATTATTATTATTATGTTTTAGATGGAAGTAAACGACAGCTTTAAAAGTTCATATTCGATTATGTCTGTGGCAAAGAGTTAATATCCCGATATTAAATAGCATTATTAATTATTTGTCACTATTTCATAAATACTCTACTTACATATTTTGAATTGGTGTTACATTTTCTTGGTTATCACAAATCCTTATCTTGGTTTACTAATTAACAATGCAGAAACATTAGCGTTAATCATGCCACTACAATACCGCTCATCACAAGGTTTATTGTTCTATCAGTTAGGATCAACGTAAAGCCTGGTACAATTGTGGGTTTGCTGAAGTTGCCGATGAGTAGTAATGAATTAGCAATGATAATAAAGAAGAATGGACATTGAGAAGATGCGAATGAAAGGAAACTATGATTCTAAAGGTTGATAAATGTTAAGAATCAATACGTCTGTGCCGTTGCCGAAATTCTAAGTTATACCACTAAACGTTTCTAACCACTGGTGGGGCTTATATCATGAATACGTGCTAGGTGATTTATACTTGATAACACGGCTTAATTCAGTCACTTAATGACGCCTGGATTTAGTAGCTCCTCATTTTTGTGAATCTAAAATTACTCGACCAAGCATTGACCATCATGGTAAGCAGGATTTTGAAACAAAATAGACTGCTCAATCATTCTGATAACAGTCAAAAGCGAATATAAAAATCAGCCGCTGATGGGAGTTTTTGATGTGACATGCTTCATTGTTACCTATCATTCCAATTACAGGGAAACATCTAACATTGTCAATAGACAAGCATAGTAATGAGAGGTTTTAAAATGAATATAAGAACCAGTGATGTTTGAAATAGATGGAGTTCCAAACGAGAAGTTTATAGTATTAAATGTTTAGTGATCCAAAAGTTTATTCATCAGAGTAACTGGGATTTATCAGCTATGATTAATTGTGGGCATGTTTCGTTCTCACAGCTGAATGTTTTGGTTGTGGATCTTTCATTTTTCTTCTGAACAAAATCATAGGCACATAATTCAGCTATGATTTATCTTTAATTTTCAGCTGTAACCATTGACGAAAAATATTTACTCATTGTTAAAACAATAGTCAATAATTTTGTAAGTATAGTGACAAATTGTCTGAATAATATTAGATTTACAATTTCAGACCAATCGTTAAACTTTTTTCATTTCATACTTCTCATCTCCTTCAACTTAATACAACATAGTTTAATTCATTATCCGTGGTAAGTATTTAAGATTATCACTACAAATATTATAATAACGAGTGGTTCGAAATTAAGCAATCAACTTTTCTTACCTTCAATAATTGTTCAGCTGTTTCACAACCAATACTGAAGTTTTTGGTTAACTCTTCGTCATAATTAAAATCATTTGTATTATTTGAGTTTTTATTAAGGTTGTTCGATAGTGAAATCGGTTCAGTGCCTAGTAATTGATTATCTGGATTAATGCATATTTCAACCATTCGATAGATTGCCATCTCTGCATAATCAACATCTTTTCGACATCGATTGAAATAATTCAAAGCTACAGATGACTCGTTTGTGTAACTAGATCAGAATAATAAGTTGGACCAAAAATATAAAACTATGAATTATAAATTACTTTAACAAAAATGTGATGCTTGGCAAAAAGTTGCAATGATTTTTGTTAAACTATAAGCAAGTATTAAAAATGAAAAGTCAACCCTAATTTAGTGATGTCTAATTATTTTACAAATTTTTACTTGAAACAATAATAAGTAATGTCTTTAATACTAATATAAAAAAGTTCGTCTTACTGACCTATGAAAACTTCTAGTTTTACATCTCTAAAGTTAGATCACGATCTCGTTATAAAGATGATTTTCCAACGATTATCATGAAATATAAATCGTTAATATATTTTGCAATAGACACACACTGGTAATTAATGAGGAAGAAAAACTTAACTGAATATTACGTTCTGACCTAAGTCGAAGACTACACTGCATGATATAATAAGCCACCAAAAAAAACATTTAAAAACTTAACTGCTCCAAGTCATAATATGTAGCTGTTTTAGATTTTCATATTTAATAACAAGTCATACGAAGTTAATCACTAAGAATCTCAAACAAAGATTTCTAAAAATTTATTAGGTTTTACGTTTTAAAAGTAAATTGTCTATTGAGCACACCAAAGTCGATAGAATTATTTTTAAATCATGCCGCTTACGAACTCCAACACACATGGTTTTAAACACTTCAACCGTCAAAGATAACGCAGAAAGAGACCGTGCACAGATAATCGAACGGCTGTAAATTATATATATATATATAATGATTTTGAATAATTATTTTTAGTGAATGCCTAAAATAGCACCAAATAACAATAATAATGTGATTACTCAATATTTCGTTTGATACAGTAAAATTGTAGTGTTCAGTTACAATCATTTCCTTTAAAAGTCAGTTTAATGAAATTTCTGATTATGTCATATTTTGATATCTGTATCTATCGATCACTCATAGTTTACGAATTCTTCATTGATCCGAAACCTGTAATTAAATTGACCATGCCAAAGCGAAGCAAGGGCAGAATTTCGAAATACACATTATGGAAATCAGTCAACTGCATCACGAAGCAAGCCCTAACTTGGAACCTTCAGAGCAGAAGGGAAGGATTTAGACGAAGGAACAAATTGCAGCGAAAATTGGAGAGAGAAGTCGAAAGAATAAACAGCAACAGGGTATAACGGGAAAAGAGAACTCAGAACAGAGTTGAATGGAGAGTGGTGGTCTGCAGCTTAAACTTCGTTAGGGGTAACTGGCGTAAGTAAGTATGTAAGTTAGTATTTTATTCATTTCAAAGACGGTGAAGTAATCCTTGCAATTAATTTTATAGTCTGTGAAGATCAAATCAATCTTTAATAGTATGTTACACAAAGGTATTGAAGAGACTAGTGAAATAAAAGAATCCCATTTGCCACTCACAATTACAGCGTGTGATTCATATCATTAACTGCAATACATTTACCATGGAAATGAGAATCCTAGTTACTTTTAAAACTTACTTGACATATAATACACAATTTTTAATAAATTAAAAATATTTTTCACAGTTTATTTTGCTTACAAATGATAAAGTCCACGACAGTAGTTCAAACCACATGAAATTTCAGCTTGAGGATCAAGTGATTTAGCTTTATCTAAATACTCTGGGATACCTGACAATAGACCGCATCTCCTATATGTATCAATCAAACTTGACAGAGCTTCATAATTACCTAAATCAATAATAAGGTAAATAAACAGTAATATAATAATATTTCAAATACATGAATTTTAGTAGAATAGATGCACGATATTTTGTATTCCGAAATATTATACTACTATTTTATTCAAAGTAATCTTTACCGCCTAGATGGGAAGCCATGTATGTGTGAATGCTTGATGTGTGTGATAATCGTAAAGTTAATGACGAGAAGAGTTGATTTACATGCTAATGAACTCTCATCATTAGTCATATCAAAATATACATTCATGTGTAAATAAAGTTATATTAACAAATACATATACAAGATAGAATTATTGTGAGTAACAAACTTGAGAATCCCGATAAATAATTTATAAAATGATTGGTGATATACTTTTATTTTTATCTCAAAATCAACTACTAGGGTCATGTTTTAAAAGTGCAAATTACTGAGCAGTGAATAGTTTATCAGCTTACTAATATACTAACGAATCTTCACTAAAACACAATGAAACTTTACACGAATCTGTTACGTTGGTAATGTTCAGTTGCCTAACAAGAAGCGTCATCGCATCATTGTGAATTTAAGCATGTACATATTACTGATTAGTCAACTATATCACTTGGTTGCGCTGCTAATTCTATTTAAAGTTGGAACAATAAAAAAATGTTAAACTTTGAAAATGCAAACACTACTGAATATTTGATATTTTAGCAAAACTCCTTTCGTCACAGAGAAATTCGATTCAGTTTTTCTTTATAGAACGTCATAATATCAATCGGCATAAGAGAGTTGTGTAAAGTTTTAGGATTTGAAAAATTTTCTAGTTCACTTTGATCGATTTTAACAACAATCATCTGCATGGACTATTACAACTTACATGGATTTTTATTCAAAACATATTCTAAGTGTTTACTTGCTGTTTCAAAATCACCTTTGACTATCATCAGTCTAGACATAAATATTGCAGCCAATGGTATATTGGACATATAAGTTGATAGAAAAATTGAATCATTAATCTTATTGTTTATCTGTGCTTGTTTTAATGACACTGAAGTATTATTTTTCACTGAATTCAAATCACTGCTGACATTTTTCATTAGATATTCATTAGTGAAAATCATCTCAATTTCTTCCTTTAAAAAAAATTGTTAAGACAAAAAAGAAAAATGCACTATACATTTGAATAAGATTAATGGTTAATTAATTCACGAACAATAATTACACTAACAGCAACAACAGAAATCGAATTTGAATAACATTTTTCTTTCTAAAAATAAAAGATATTTTCAGATTTATTCAGTGTTTTTTTTTCTTATGTTAGAATTGTAAAGGTCGAATAGTTTCTTTTTATGTTCAACGTAACACTCTAACAATGCTTCATCATGATTAGCCATTACAAAAGACTGTTCTTTTCAAAAACAACAACAACAACAACTAAAAACCAAAAAAAGCAATTGATTACGTATACTAGTAGAACTACTGACCAACTCACATTGTCTATGTCTGCCAGACAATTATTTGGCTAGCAATGGACTTCAATTTAGTTAGACAGAGAATGGTGATAGTTCAGTGAAGAATGGTGAATAGTGTTTCCCTGAAACTATTTTCAATTTGTTTAACTTAATTTGGCTGACAAGAATGACAAGTTAAGAAGCCATTATGACAAGTCTTATTTTATTTATGTATATTCAGATGGTGTGACTATATTTAAAATTGTGTAGTAAAGTCTATAATTGCATAAAATCCTATCGGATTCAAGTTAAACAGTAGAGAAAAAACAGAGCGGTATTTTTTTCACGTTCGCCTACATAAAGAATGAAATATTCTGGTAATCTTTAAGGAATGAGTGATGGTGCTAATGATATGATTTGATAGAATGGATACTTCATAATGAAGTGTCTCACCAAGATCGATAGCAAAGTTTTCTGAGTAACATAAATCAGTTCTTGGTTATGGACTTTGATATTCATTTCAAACAATTCTAATCCTGTTAAAGCAACAAAATAAAGTTTGATATTTTGAATAAAAGAAACGACACGTACTAATGGTAGATTAAGGAAAATCGAAAGAAACATTATTTAATGCCAATGTCTAAGGGTGATAATGATTGATGTAAACGAACAAAAAACTTCTATAAAAAAACTATACAATGAGTTCATTGATCTGACATTGTATAAACACAATCCTATATGTTACTTTGAATGCGATCAGTGCTGTAGGTATAAACAATATAGCAATTGCAATGACGAGATTTGAAAACAGAGACGTATCATAGTTTTATTCAAAATAGGTTAGGGGACACTAAGTAAGCCATAACCCCCTAGGAAAGAATCGCATAACACTACATACAGTTTATTGTATTACAAAGTTGGGATAAAGCGGTGAGTAATGCAGTGTGTAACAGGCTTTTACTTATGATTTACTAGTGGAATTTATTTCGGAATAATCAAGTTTAGGCGTATTCACAAACAAATTTCTCTGATTATTTTAGATGCCTAAATCGCCGAGTTAACCATTTATATTTGAAAATAATTGCTATTTTGAACTAATATCAGCAGAAGAAACAATGAGAAACGTAGATTATCAAACGACTACTTCTGTTAAGCTTTGAGGTTATCCTGTTGTGTAATTCCGTCGGCGAAAGAAAACAAGCAGAGTAAGATCTACGACTTGATGAGCTTCACTGTTAGCAAATGGTCTACAAAGAACTATAGATTCAAACTCAGCTATAAGCCTAACCACTTCATTTAAGCCTTATATTTATGAATTCATGCTAAGTCAAGGCTAAGAGATAAGTGAATATTGTTTTTGGATAACCGTTATTGACCAAATAAGGCTCAGTCGTCTATAAGAAATATACATATTTATAAATTTGTACACATGTGAAACCGGTTAGCTAATATAACTTTCTGCTCATTACTTGTCGTCTCACTTAAATCGCATACTGCGTTCGAATAACGAAAGCGTTCAAATCAGTATCGAAATTTGTTAATTGCAAAACATAAATTTCGGTCTATTTGTAGTTCAGCACGAAACATGATCCACTGTTATTAATGAATCAATACTACACTTCTGACTTCATGGATATCACAGATCACAACCTTTCACCAGAATATCAAAAAATCCCCTAAAATTCTAACCACGGATTGAAGAGATAATTGTGATTAAATTGACCAACTTTGAAATATTGTATTAATTAACGAATGCCTCATCACAAACCAATGTTATCTGGAGTACCATTGAAAACTAAGAAAGATTAAACAGATAATTCATCTGAGTCTTAGGGCTCATCAGCATTGCATGGAATAAAATTACTCAACACCCTCTCTCCCTTCCAACTTATTAAATTCTATCATTGAGAAAAGTTCTTCTTGTTATACAAGCACAGTATTACATTTAGCTAATTAAGTTTGATTTAGAAATTGTCCATCTAGTTTAAGTAGCTGCATTTAAAAATCGAATGAAATTGTTTTACTATGAGAATCGAAACACTACAGTTGAAACAATTTATACCAACACTAGTCAGACAGAAATTAACTAAATAATACCCTACTGTTGACAGGAAAGTATCACCATATTGTTGACTCAACTTAAAGCTATTATAGTTTAGTATCATGACAATTCTTCATAGTTCTTCTGATGTCTTTTCTTTGAGTCTCATACAAGTAGTTTCTTTGTTATTGCATTGATGTTTTAAAGAAACATTTTATGAATGTTTAATGAATTTCGTTATAACGATTTTTGAACGATTTGTGAGTGATATCATGGAGTCAAATTTTTTCTGTTATTCGACAGAATGTATATGTAACTAATAGCTATGATCGTACAAAATAAGCATAAATATCTTGTATCATATTTCAGTTTTATTGATTAATTCATCGTATATGTATTTTACAATGATCATTCCCTCATATTACAAGTCATCCTTATATCACCCCCACACAAAAATGTGCAAATAAGAAACTCATACGCATGAAATATAATCATAATTGCACTACTAACTATCTGAAAGGATACGGGATAATAGAAATGAAGCGAACCAAATTAGAACGAATATCTCCCTCCAGGGTAGCATTTCAACATATACAAAGCTTCAATTAATTTTTAGAAAATATGTAAACGTATATAATCCCAGGAATACAAACTAAATGTACGTGTATTCTATGATATGTGTTTGTTATGTTTTTAAATAATGTTCTTTGAAACTATTTTGTTTTTAAAACAACTACGTTCGAAATAAGGCAGTGTGAACAAAAATACCTTCATACGGGTTTATTTTAATTAAGTTCTATTTATTTTATTCGTTTACATTTAGATAAAATAGTGTAAAGAACAATCACAACACGATAATGGTTTCGGTCTGGTCTGTTTGGTTGGGTTTTTGTTCAACTTAATTAGGATTAGGTGGGGAGAAAAATTGGACAAATCAATGTAGAAATCGTTTAAATACTTCTAGTTAACAATACTATTGTTTAGCCTTTAATTTTTTTTTCTAAATGATACTCGAACTTTTGTTCAACATTGAATTTTTTCAATTTAATTAAAGTCTGTCAGTTAGTTAATGCTACATGCTATTTGAATAATTGAGGTTATGGTATGCAGATTACAAAGCATAAAACTGTTTAAACGATGTCTGAAATCGTCTGCACGATTTTCTTTATGTTATTCAACAGTTCGAAAAAAAATTACATTCAAATAGTTTGGGCTTAGATTTATTTTAACCATTCATGTGATACAGTCTTCTCGTATTTTGGGGGTTAAATGAAAGCAAATAGATGATAGAAATGTTCTTACTAAGATAAACGACGACATAGATGATTAGATTTGACAGATATTAAGGAGAAAAGATGGTCTTCCAACTCTATCAGATAAAAAGCTAAATCACATAGTAAAAGCTTTTAATTATTTAGATTCCAGTACGCAGAAACAATTATTTCTAGGCACGGTCTGGTTGAACACTTATTAAATGTAAATGTTTTCCTGTCAAAAAACAAACAAACGACTTAGATACAATGTATGTCACATGGAAATATATATACTTATATGTGGAGATGTAATTGCTCGGCGTAAGCAAAACAATTTTTGCGTAAATGTACCAATTAGTTTAGCGAAATAATCACACAGTGTGCATGTCGATTAAAAAAGAGTAACACTACAATATAATATGTTGTTCGTTGTTCAGATGAAAGTACAGTTTTGTAATTTCGTTTACTACTGTTCTATATAGGCCCACCCACATATCAATTCGTTTATCACAAGAAATGTTTTTTGTTGATATCAAGGAATATGTTTCTTCATTCATATTGCAAACTATTCATACAATACCAGTGTTGAATATGTTTAACTTCAATTAATTGGCAACATCGTACAAACATGCTAAAACGAAACGTTTGTGTAGTCATGCTAGGTTTTTAATGATTGGGTAGTCCAGGTTAGTTCTTAATGAATACTATTTAATTCAAAAATCTCTACAATCCTTCTGTATTGTAATTATTAGTTTGCTACGCAGCTGAATTAAATAATTTAAAAATATCCTCAGCCTAAATACGAGTAAAGTGTGTGTACATTTGATAATCACGATGTAATGTTTTTATGATTCTTTCACAAAATGTCCACAATTCTCTAATAATTTTTTGATGAAATGTAAGGAAGTCTAGTTTGAGGTAAAGTTAAATAAATTCTAGCGAGGTTAAAATAGATAATTCTTGATCTTTCTTGAAAATAATTCAACTATTTTTTGTGTAGCAAAACAAGAAAAGTAAAATATTGATCAAACATTGTACTGCTGCCTAAGAGAATCTAGTTATCTAACCACAATATGAACAGAATGGCACGAATTCAAGGGGATGAAATGCGTAAGTTCAGAGTGAAGTATTTTCACAGATTACTTTTCACAGATATCACAGGCTTCTACATTTCACGAAGCAAAGTATAAAGTTCACTTCATAATAATATTAGTTTAAAATTAGAATGTTACTGGACATTATAGATAATAGTTAGTAAGTGTTTGTAAAACGAAAATTTATTGCTTGAAAACATTATCTTCTTGAAATGCTAGACCATGTGTACCAGACAAAACACGAACATGTAATCTCATAAAAAAGAGAAAATGTTTGCGAATGTAATCTGCTCACATAACTGTTGGATAAATGTCATTCTAAAACCAATTATGAACGCAGCTTTGAGTCACACATTCATTTCGTAAAACCAGCAAGTTTCAAACCCGTGAAGGTTATTAATTCCTTCAAGAATGAATCTAAACTCTACCAGTGAGTGGTAACTTGAACAAAATGTAGGTCCAGAATTTCCAGTTAAGTAACTTCAATAACTGAACATGAAAATGTCGTGATGGCGTTTCTGAGTCTCTCGAATCAATGGATGCAGCGCGATTTGACTGGAGGGATTTGATCACCACCGGTCATGACTTCTCACTAGAACTCTGAGAATCTCCTCACAAAAACAGTCACTAGTGGGCACATGGTATGGTATTCATTAAAGGGTTGTAGAGATTGTTGAGTTTGATTGTGGAAATCACTGGAGTTACATCTTGTCGGATAAGAGGCAGTCACCCTACAGAAGACAATGAGTAAGGTCGCGGAATACCATCAACTGATCGAAGTCAGACATTAACATCGTTGGATGCCGACTCAGTAGTCAAAATGTTAAGCATTTGCGCGCGGGACCAAAAGGCCCTGAGTTCGATTCCCATGTGTGGGGATCATGCACGCGCGCTGTTGATGAGTACCAGACTAGGACGAATCGACCGTCCTGTGCTTCCGTGTTTCCAATGCTGGTCTAACATTGATCAATTCATGATTTCAATGAAAATTATCATTATTATGAGCCTGAGTGTTGAACCTCCGATAAAAATCAAAATTAATAATGGCATTTCTATAATAAACAAACAACAGACAATTTATTCATAGATTTCATAACATATGGTGTAGGTCAAAATATAGATTCCATAAAGTTCATATATATATATATATATATATATATATATATATATGCATGTATGTATAATATTAACTTTATAAATGTGAAAGAATCAAATCAACTAACATTCATGATATTATTTGAATCATTTACATCTTGTTTTTCAATTCTCTTCTATCTTTCTCTCTCTCTATTACCTTTCTAAATACTGCATATCACACGTATGAATATTGTTCTTTAAGAACAATAAAAAAAAAACGATGTTGGCTTTCTTTTTTTTTCTCTTTAATTTTCATACTTTGCATCGCTTAATGGAGTTTTTTATTTTTTTGATTTACCCACTTTCATGTACTTCATTCAATCTTTCACTTCCTATCTTTCTTATTCCAACTTATTTTCTAATGATTATTCTTTTCTACAATATTATTATTATTGAATGTGTTTTGCTGTAATGTGTGTGCCTACGAAAAGTATTCATTCTGACACATATAACCTAAATGATGGTAATGGGTTGAAAAAAAATAGAAGGGAAAATGGGGATCAACATATATATAATTATATATATGTACATATATATATATATATATATATATATATATATATATGACAAGAAGAAGAAATGCTGAATATCCCTATCTAAAAATGAATGTCACATAGTGTACTTTTTTTTTGCACCAATTTAAAAATCATACAAGGCAAAAGGAATGTACATTCCAAAAAAAATGAAATAAATTGAAAATACAATATAAAGAAAACAAAAGTGCTTTTTTTCTTTCGTTTCTTACCTGTAACTGGGCTAATTTGAAAATTTCCTGTTCACAATTCACATAATCCATTGTATACAAGTATAAATTGATCAATTGAACAATGGCTTTAGCTTGAATATTAATAGCTGATATTGTTATATGATTGAATTCATTGTTATGCTGCATTGGATTGGAAGTGTTTAAATTCACATTGTTGTTTTGTTGAGTGGGAAGGGATGTTTTTAAATTAGTTATATTGGATACATGTTTGATAGCCTCTTCACAGAAATCAATAATCTTAGTTAAATGCTGTGATAAACTGGTGTTTAATTTATTGTTAGAATTTGTTGTTGCTTGAATGTCATCATCTTTAAAACGATTCGTGTTAAAATAATCACCGCATTGAGTTTGAATATCTAACATATAGACGGATGCTAATTGTAGAAGAATTCTAGAATATTGGCAAAAAGTTAGGGAATTTTAGTATTTGTGAAATTCAATTTAGAAAACGAAGTTTGTGGAAAAAAATTACTGGCTCATTGAATCAAAGTTCTCTCTTTGGATTAAACTAGTACTTACTGCTTAAATACTTAAATCAGTAGAAGTTAGATAGTACTACTATGAACGAAGATGATATTAAAAACAAGTCTGCAAACAGATACTAAGGAATGTGACAATTATTTATTAATGTAGCTTGTTTACAGTTACATTAAAATGGGGACAAAATGAGGAGTCATCTGTTGAAAACAATGAAAAATCTAATAATAATAGGCCTCTATTTTTTTTGAAATCCAGCAAAATTCAATTAAAGGGTTATACGATTAGATCACTACATAATTAACTGATTTTCTAATATCATTCCAAAGTGGTTGGAGTACTTTCAGCATGGGGTTGTTTAAAATATTGAATTTCATTGAAATCCTGATTTCTGAGTGCAGGGTCATGGATACGCACTGCTGAGAAGCTTCATACCAGAACGGAACGACAGTGTACGTATACTTCCAAGCTTTCCATACTTATCTAACTTAGATTGCTTCATGATTTTATTGATTAGAGTACCTTTTCAGAAGAAACATTAAGGTATAGCTTTGACAACTGACACTGACTTCCCATGACTTACAATTCTTGGTCATCTAAAATTGAATTACTATTTATGGTTTAAATTAACATTCATATCACTATGCAACTGAAAATAATATTGCATTGTTAATCAGTTCATGCATATTGTTAGTTGGTTAATTAAATTAATAATTATCAACATACGGTTGTGTAAATTGTTGAGTTTCATTGAAACCATGAACTGATCAATGTTAGACTACGATAGAAGACCCGAAAGCATTAAGCTGCCGATTAGGCCTTGTGTGAGATTTCCCAGCAGAGCGTATCCATGACGACGTGCACAGGAAATGAACCCAAGACCTTTGGTTTTACGCGCAAAATCAATCGACACACAATATTGCTCCACCTTATCCATTGTGTTCGATGGGTAACCACTTCACATGCAACACGGCTGGCTACCAAAAATCAGACAATGCTCTCTCGAAGCTCGTCAATGGTGAGCTAAGGATAGCAATCATTTTGCATGATAGTCTAGCATTGGTCGGTTCATGATTTCAGAGAAAATAATAGTTGGTTTTGATAGAACTAGGAGAATTGATAACTGATCAGATAATCATGATAGAAAATTTTAGGTTTATTAATTGTTTGACATAGGATTTCCTAAATGGTTTGAGAATGACCGTATAACGTTAGTGCAGAATCCAATCAGCTCGTTAAGTAAGTCGGATTAGAATATACATGTATCATCACTTCCGCACTGAATCCATACAACATACATTTTCTTGTGTACTTTATGTTTATAAAATGGTTACAGTCGATCAGTCAATTAGTTATCTCACAACTAATATCAATCAACATTATTTTGACTTTTATTGAAGTAACTGCCTTGGTTTAGTTGATTGAATACTCTTTATCAAAGCGATTCACATTTAATGCAGCAAACCTGTTCCTTAATTACAAAACATCTCTTTTCAATAAGTGGATTGATCTTATTTGGTTATCGAATTCTATACTTGGTGATGAGTAGACTTTCGTTTAAATAACCTTGACAGAATCGATTGCAACGAATGACTACATTCCTTCGATTCGAATACTGTAGTGTCAATAAAGTACATTAAGTAGCAGATTTTGAAAGCAAAGTATTTGCAAGTATTTTGAAAAGATAATTTTCACTGTGGAATTATTTACACAGAAATTATTTCTTAGAGCATTTAAAGGTTGAACAATAGTGAGATTATGAGCAAATATCAATCTTAGAATTAATAACTGATATTTGCCGATAATTTGTCTGGTTTGGGAAAAAAAAGCAAACAATTTATCAGTCAACTTACTCTGACATACTGATCTTTTGTTCATTTACCACATCGCCAACTTCAGTAGTCTGGATACGTTTAAGTAATCTTGCTTGAATTGACTTCAGACTATTTAAAGTAATAATTCGTTCGTCAAGTTTATCATTTTCAATTGTTTGTAATTTGACTAATAATTTTAAACCATGACATAATTCTTGTAGTTCATTCATATCAGAAGCTTGTGGAAGAATTAGTACATTTTTTGAAAAAGATCAATAAAACAGGATGAGTGAATATTATTTATGAATGAACTAAATACAACGTCAAATGAATTTCACCACTAGGAAACAATATAGAGAAAAAATGATTAATACATCTTATGTTATTTAATATTTCAACAGAACAGTATTGAACATGAAGTGAATTTTATTACGTTGGATTATCTAGTGAAATTACGTAGAATTTTAAAGAAAGATATTTCTCAATGTAAATTGATACTAATTGCTGAATCAATCGAAACCGAAGAAAATTAAGTCACTATTTGATATTATTTTGTATATTCTCACAAGTTCTCACAGGAGAACATAATGCCTAACGACCGACTGCCTCGACGAACTATGTTTTGTAGTGTAGGAATAGGTTGGAAGAAAGTTAGGGGCGGCCAATCCAAAACATGGCAGAAATCCATGAAGTCATTGACAAGTGGACTGAGTCATGTCGTTAGTTGTCGACTACGTGGTTGGGGTCTGCGAAACGATAATAATCGATGGTTAGAGACCTTGAACGACATGGCTCAAAACCGTTTACAATGGCACCGGTGCATTTATTCTTTGTGTTCTCTCAAATCCTAATCTTCTGGGTTCTTCAACACCTCTAGTTTTGACTTCCTAAACTTATCTCACTGAATCATACTTCTTGAATAATATCTTCTAATCCTAACCCCTCCGATTACTTCGAATACCTTTACTACTTCTTTTACTATTGGATTTGAATTGACAATTATATCTCTGTGCTGATGTGGTATGGCGACATGAACTGATGTACTTAAGTACGAAGTTCTACGTTGCACCTGACTGACGGACTGACTGGAGAACATAATAGTGAATTGAACTGAATACCAATTAGATTGCATATTGTGTCTCAAATTAAATTTTATTTCATAATGGATTAAATTAAATTCTTTCAGACATTGGAATTCAAACACTCACTATCACCAAAATTGTTTCCTTCTTCTTAAAGTAATATTTTATTCATATCAGTACAAGCAAAGGCTTTAGGTTAAACTAATATAACAGGAAAATGTTCAAAAAGGGATTAATGAACAGCCGATAAATAACGATGCAATGGACAGCATATATATATATATATATATATATATATATATATATATATATATTGCGTGTGAATACTTGGTTTTTAATTTTCGTCACAGAACCTTAGTCCATATTTTCATATTATTAATAATACAAAGATTCAAGGACTAAATATTGAAACAACAAGCAGTAACATGTGCTTAAAAAAAGTTATGAAAAGGTATGTACGAACATCTGAGAACATAAGTACACGCACCAAAAACGATACAAATGTTACGCATTATGATCAACAAATAACTACATCTGCAATAAGAATGTTTATTTTTAAAAAAATCACCCACAACCTTCAATAATCAGTTTTTAATTTGTTGGCTTAGTAAAGACCAACAGCTAGCAGAACTACCCACTAAAGGCTAATCTTTGCTCTGATTATTCTACAATAACATATAATCAGTTAATATTGAAACTGCTCACGAAGCAAATAATATCATGATCGATAAATATCAAAACCACATCAGCCATTTCATGAGTCTAGAGACGTTTTAGATTACATCTTGAGTGTTAGATCATATCTATGAAAGATTTTAGGTAGAAAGAATTAGGCAAATATACTGATCATGTTAAAGTATCCAGTTGAAGTCGTTCTTTATTTTGCAAGGTGAAATATGAGTTATTAAAATATAATATTTCATTGTTAGCTTATTATTTGTAGGGGTTTCAGGGGCAAGAAATCAAAATAAAAATCAAACATCACATTCTATTTGGTTTCTGAATAATTTTCAAAGTCTACATGGTTTATTTATATTTAAAAATGACCGATATTTATGAATGCGGTAAGACAGAATGAACTGGAATAAGCATGTACAGTTGGTGCTTCTGAGTGGCAGTTATTTATGCATGATAAATCTTGCATATAAATAAGCAAGATATAATACATTGAGCTGCTAAAAATAAATAAATGCATATTACTCATTCTGAAATGATATGGTTCAATATTCTAATACAATAAAAGTTAATAGAAGAGAGGTATGTTAGGTGGCACTGGACGAGCGTTTCGTCTTAGATGGCACTCATCAGCTGGATGTAACTCATTCTCAAAATTGATGTTTACTCCGGGACTCAAACTCAGTACCTTACACAGAAAATGCCAACACCTTATCCAATTAACCACCCGCTTGTGCAATGAAGTGAAGATTAATTCTTATGTATTGCTTGTTTGAATATTTCCATTCAGAATTGCAATTGATCAGTTCCTTTGACATATATCCCAAACATCAGTGGGAAGATTGAAACAACGAATACAAATGAAAGAAAAGTTATCTTTAAAAATAATGACATTTTATAACAAACGTTTGACTGACATAACATACATTTTTTGTTATTGTCCAATCAAATTTGTAAGCAAAATAATTGGAAATAAAGCAGTTCATACGTAAACTTCATTCAATTAAAAAAAACATAAAAATTGTAATGACTATAAGAAAAGTTGTTAAAGATCAAACAATTATAGGTGGCCGATAATGAAAACTATGTAATAACTTTAAACACAAGAAAAACAATTGTTAGATTAAAGCAGTTGCGGTGATCTACAATTTTACGTAGGATATCATAGAAAAGGAGTACAGTTTTGGCTCTTTGGAAAATAGACTGGCTATAGATTTCTCACTCATCATCAACTGCTTTGAAAACTGGTGTGATTGTCTTATTCAGAAGATAGTAAGTCGTGGCCAAAACAGCTTACTGTTACGGTCCTTAATTTCAGCCTCCAGAGATACGTTAGCCCCCTGAAGATTGATAAGTCATATCACCGTAAAACTTCTCTTGAGGACTAACTCATCTTCACCATTTACTATTTATTCACAGAAAATTAAAAATGAATATCGAGTAGAAAGTATACATACACAGAATAATTTTTGAGCTCAATAGTTGACTTTATAACTCTGCTAATACAGTTTTAATTATTGATGAAAAATTAGACAATACATATACCATAATACAAACGCATTGTTAGTTCATCTTACCAGATTGCATAAATTCATCAGTTAACATAGAATTGAGTAAACGTCTAGCCTTTTTCAATTGTTTCATATTGATAAGTAAATCTGCTAGATCTAATCGTAAACTATTTTGACCTGTTTTCACTGCAGTCTCATAATATGATACAGCTTTCGCGTAATGATGTATTTTTACAAATGCATGACCAATTTTACTGGCTAAACGTAAATCATTAGGATTTTTACGTAGAATAGATTCATAAATTTCAATTGCATGTTCAGGTTCTTGAATATTCATATAAGCTTCACCTAATAGAAGATAAGCTTCATTTGTATCTAATTTTTCAGCTAATTCTCTATTGGATAGAAATAAGAGAATGTTTGAACAATGAAATAAAAAGAACAAGAGAAATATAATTTTTTTACTATATCATGATGAAATAAAGTCTTTAGTCTATAAAATTAACTCCAGCTGAATACCTCCCAGGGTTACTTTCGGTCCTTAGCCCAGGTAAAGGAGAAAGATTGAGCATTATGTTTGCAACTCCATCCTAATAAAAAGGAACCTCAGTGGGAGAACATCAGCCAGTCTATGAAATTAACTAGTTTCATAAATTTGAGTTTTATTTTTCACATTGCATCCGAAAAGGATATTGAACGTCGTTAACTGACAGCGTTTATCACAGAGTATAGTGAAAAAATATTAATTTAAAAAGATCTATTAATAAAAACCAATAAAATTGTTTGGTAGTTTGTGAAAAATTATCATCAACTGTTAACAATAGGAATAAAGTTCATTGTAATATAATGTTTTAGATCCTAAATAACGTAGTTCACAATTAGGTATCGAGATGTAAACGTGTTCATTCTTTTAAATAAATTGAATTTTGAATTTCACCGTTACTTCCCACGTTACATTTTTCATTGCCTTTAGTGTTTTAAACTACATTTTCTATGTTTAGTTCTTCACTTCAACTCGATGGTTTTTAAGTAGAAAATTTTGATTTGATTGATACTTGAACATGGGTTTGGAAAGCAAAATTATGCCATCTATGTCGATTGACTTTTCTTGCTTTAAGTACTACAATTTTCAAATTGTTTTTTTGTATACAGTATTAAATTATTTTTAGAAAAAATTCTAATACAATTAGTTATGTGAGTAAAATCAAGAAAAATCCAGTTACAGCTAAATAAATCTAACAAAAAATCGGCAAGAATGACCTAATTAGAGAAATGGCATTTTAAATTGATTCCTAAAAATGTAAATCAGCACGTAGACACCAACTTGACAGACATTAGTACATCAGAAAATTTTTCATTTCTAATCCTTCAATAGAAGAAAAAATTCTGTTTCCTTTATTGGGTGGATAAAGCGAAATTCCGAAAGAGCAGGATAAGGTTATGAAAGTAATCAATTTAAACCAGGATCTTTTGAGAATCATTAACATGCATTTTTCAAATCTTGCGTATAATGATAACTTTGAACAAGTAATATAGTGGTAACAACGATATGAATATCTGAATTTATGAGGATTATAATATAAGCATAAAGATGAAGTTTTCATCAGAGTTTGATTTCGTTTCAAGAAAATTTGACTCCAGGAAAAACTGAAAACATTAAGGTTGCTTGTGTCCAAAACTAGGGCAAAATAACCTTTTACCATTGTTCGATTTTCAGCAGTTCTTATCAAAAGTCATTGTTTTTTTAGGGAACATTTTGTAAAACTTTAATGAAAAATTAGACAGAGATTCAAGACATTTTCTACAATTTAATGGAATCTGATTAGTAAAAAAGCAACGTGCATAAGATGCGAAGCTATCTAATTAGATAACAATAATAATAATATTCCCTTTTCTATTTAGGGTTTATAAAAACTAGCCCATGTCTACCTTTCATAAAGTTTATTAATAATTTAACCAAAAGTTTACTGATTTACGATACTTCAAATTATTGTTAACAGTCTAATTATGATTCATAACAATATCGAAATCAAAAATAAACGAGGCCGCGTATTATTCCTCTAAAGTGTTTAGACCTGTTTGACATTGAATGCATACAAATATTAGTCTTTGTGTTACAATGATCACCTTGAATTTAGGTTTCACAAGTAAACTCTAGAGTTAACCGTGTAAAAATCACTTATTTCGTTAAAAATGATCATAATAATTATCTCTGCATTAGATTTCAAACTTTTGGAGTGCCCCTTCTGTGAGTAAATACCATCCCATTATCTATCAATGATGATCTTTAAATAAACTATAAAAAATCGAATACGGTGGTAAATGTTAGCTTTCAAATTTGTCTGACAAAAATGACTTGAATAATTCTGAGAAACGCTTAATTTCTATAATGTCAGGTGATTGAAAGTAGTCAGGAGAAAATTCTGGACCTGGGTTTCCTGTTAGTTGATATTATTAGTTAGCAAAGCATTCTTGGGTTCAACCATGGATCCGCAGTCATGTCGATAAGTTTTAAGGTCTAAGATCGCACCACTCACTGAGTTACTCTCTACATATCATCAAAATTTTATATTACCTGTAACAAGCAATATACAACTTCTTCTCTTTTCTATGATGTAAATAAATATTGGCCATATGTTGTTGTGCAGTTATATGATATGGATGATCCGGTTGAATTTGTCTTAAAGTACTTAGAGCTGCTTCATAATTATTTTGTGCTAAAGCTAAATTAGCCATAGCTATTGTAACTTGTGCAACTTCTACAGTTCCAGCAAAAGTTAAATAAGCATCTTGTAAGACTTTTGTAGCTTCATGCTATGATCATAGAAAAAGAGAAAAATGTTAAAAATTTCAGTACTCATTACTACTTCTTTAAAAATCAAAAGAAAAACTAAAACATGGATACTATCTTTTGGCTCTCTTAATTAGTTGCAAGCAACATTAAATGATTATGACATTATCTACTGCTCTTCAAAAGGAATTATGAAAAGTGTCCGAAAAAAACAGTATGCAAAACTGGTTTCAATTTACAGAAACCAATGAAATGAGTGGATAGACTGGAAATCAGAAAGAGTTTGAGAAGTACATTTGCACATTAGCCAAGAAGAAAATGCAATATTTTCCATTCTGAGTTTGAAAAGCGAATTGATTTGTCTCAGACGCATGCCGTGTAGAGCATTTAATTAGGGATTTTTTTAACCCAATGCATCAAAGAGGAACGATATGGAAACCTGTATGCAGCTGCAATAAGTCATGAGTTACAGTCACATAGTAAACTAATCAAACCCCAAAGCAACCTTGTTCAATTTCTGTTTAACCGGAAGTTAAGTATCACTGTGGATGGTAATCTGGTAACTAGATCATTTTATGACTGTTTCATTTACAGAATGTTTATTCTTATCTAACAGTTTACCATAAAACCATGGATGTCTGCGAAATAGATATCAGATGTTTGCAACTACCTCGTCTCATATAGTAAATATCTGTTTAATGTTTGACTAACTGGTATGAAGTGGTAACTTAGCTAAGTGCACACGTAAATTGAAATAATCAGAATAAATGTGGTTTACAAGAGATAAGAGAGATTATGTACTATAAATTTGGATCTCGCGGATAAGTGGGTATTTCAGCTGAATGAAGAAGAGAATTTCGGTCTCTAATTTCTTACAAATATTTCAAAACAATGTATGTCGCGGGATTTAGCTTAACGATAAAAAATCAGCATTTAATGATCTGAGATAATATTACAAATAAACTGCAATTAAGAATGTGAACCACTGATCTCCAACTAATTGGTCTACAAAATAATAGGCCTGTAGAAAGATTTGAATGGAGTGATACAAACTAAGTTGCGATGACTGTTTACTGCTTTTCCAACTTTGAATAGTTCCCAAGCTGAAATCATTTTTTGTGGCTTAAACTTGTTTGTAATGGAGGCTATCTGTTGGTTAACCTTGTTTACTTGATTAAGTGAAGAAATTACTTTGCCGTTTTTAAGTACCAAAACCTCTTTGAAATATTAACAGTACTTTGACGATACTACTCAAGTCCTGAAATTTATTCAATATCTTCCTAAATAAGACAATATTATTCAAATAAAATCAATTTGTGATTACCGTTAGATAGGGTCATTTAAATTATAAAGATTAATTCTAAAAATTCATAGCATGCCAATGCAATTTTCAAACAAAATTAAGGAAATGAATGTTACAGTATACTGATGAACACAGTGGCGTTTAAATTTCAGTCGGAGTATTTAATGAAACGTTTTTATTAGTTTGAATCTATTTAAATGGGATCAGTGATATACTTGGACTATAAATTTCTGATCACAAGTGCTTTGGAAGCATTGTTCGTGTAAGTGGAACAACCAAGGTTCGGCACAAGTTACTAGACTAGATGAGGCTGTAAATTTTCATGTGTTACTCTTGCCTAACCACTATCCACCTCACTGTGCGATGTTAGCTAGTTTAAGAGTGAGTTGCAAAAAAGCTCGAGGTAGATTTTGTTCTCACTTTATAAAGCCATTGATTATTAGTCCAAGAAGCGTAAATAGATTAAAACCGTTTGGTTAGAGTCTACACAATAACCACAATCTCTGGTTAGAGACATTGTACAACATGGCTCAGAAATGGTAACACTAGCATAGTGATTTCAATCTGCATCGTTTTTAGATCACGATCTATGGCACACCTCTCAATATTCTCTCTTCAAAAAATATTCCCTATGTATGCTCTTAATTGTGATCAATTTCAGTACATTACTTTGACTCTTTTTACTATCCATCCTATTAATTTAATTTCATCGTGCTCTTGTGGTATGATCACTTACGTTGGCACCCATTTTGCAAGATTCTACATTTTCATTAAGTAAATAACTGACCGGTGATAACAAAACAGTATCAACTAAACTATACTGTATCAGCAATCAGAACAGTGAGAACAATTCAAATTTACCAGAACTAATCATCTTTAATGAACCAGATATTTAAAAAAAAACCCATAATCTTACTTGTTCCCCTAAAGTTTTGTATGCATCAGCAAGTTCAGTGTACAGTGAAAGTTTGTCAGATGGTGTTATATTACCAAATGAATAATCAAAACCATTCGATTTTAAAGGTTGTGAATTATTTGAAAGATTTGCAATTGCTTGTTTTAATATTTGTACTGATATTTTAGCTGAACCTTGTCCTTTCATTAAACGTGCACGAACAAGTTGATATAATGGATGATTACGTACTTCAAAATTATTTCCTACACCAGTTTCTAAAGTTTGTTCAGCAGCTTTTAAATTTGACATATAAAGATAGATCTGTGAAAATACAAGTGAAATCAAATTCAAATATATCGGTGAAAGTTCATTGTATTTATTTCAATAACGGTTTTAGAACAAGTTGAACGCATAATAAAATAAATATATTATACTATGAATACTAGGTAAAACGTCACATGAACAAAGTACCATACACGAGTGGTAATACTACAACGACTGAGCGTAAAAGTAGTATGCAGTAGACATGCAGTGTAGCCCTGAAGTTATGGCTGAACAGAGGATTTTCGGATACGGAATTATGGAACGATCTGGGTGTTTTGAAAAATGCAAATGAATGGTGTGCATTTTTTGGCTAGTAGATTGTGTTTACAACATTTAAAGGCTTATCTGATAAAACTTACTGACCCACTTCATCTCTGGGTTTCAAATCCTATGGTATTAGTCAGTTTCCGATAGTAGTCCCCGTTCAAGGAAATGAAATTAAAAGAAGCACAGAAAATCAGTGCACTTATTGGGACTTTGTATTTCCATTTAAGCATCAGGTACAATGTTTTACTAATAGTTAAATAGTGAAAATCATAAAAGATGAACAAAATGATATTAAATCTGTATTTGTAGGTGAAGTAGTCTCTGGAAAAATTCGTATTTACTCAGAACGTTTCAAGAAAGCAATCAGGTAAAGTAATAGAACACATCAGAAAAAATGATTCATTAAAATTAACGTAAAGTGTTTCAAATGAATATTTTATGTATGAAAGATAATTTGTAGGATTATTACTATTGTCAAATAGCTCAATGATTTTATGAAAAGCATCATTAATGGTAAAAGTCTATGCATCGATTCATTTCCTTAACGACTGAGTTACATAAGTTTAAAATCTATTTCTGAAACAGTAGAAATAATCTTATTGAAGATTTAACAGCTTTTAAATAATTATTATTTAGAAAAATTATAATTAAAAATCTAAATTGAATAATGAACAACGTATCTAAAAATTACAAATACTTTTTTTTACGTATGCATACCCCTAGACCGATCGGTGATTCCGAATATGAACAGTTGCATACTACTAAAGTAAGAAAGAACTTTTGTGTAGGACATTGATATTATGGGTTGTTTAAAAATCAGTACATCTCAACAGAAACAAATCGAAAAGGCGTGCAGACTGAAAGCCACAAATCATTATTTAAAGAGACAATGTCGAAGTGAAGTATTCAAAGGCCATGCAGGACTAGTAAAAGAATTTTCAACATAGAGAAAAAACTTCACTATTTATTCGATTATAATAATGAGACTGGAAGTATAGTTATTTAGACTACGTTTTTATATTTGAATTTATCAACTCGAATGCTCCTACAAAACTGAACGGTCCCCTAAGGCCCATGGAAAACTTATATACTAGATCAGATAAAGGTGTGGCTAAAGTTCAAGTAACTCAGTCTTAAATTATTTGCCTTACATTTGGCTATTCAGTTCAATCGATTTTTTATTTAACTGTGAAAGACTGATCAGAATTTACTGAAAATAACATTCTTTGTAAGCTTTAATAAAATGAGAATTTTCAAACAAAGCATGTTTTGGTAACAGAATGGACGTATTAGACTTTAAATGAAAAATCGTAGTAACTGAAAGTGATTAATCCAAGATGTCCACAGTAAAATTACCAAACAAAACTCCATCCTTTTCTATACGTAGACACTACACCTACGCAAATTGGCATTCAGTCCTACATCTAGAGTGCAAACACACTACACATGAATGAGACAAGCTTTCATCGGTGCGTATGTATATATATATTTGTAGATGTATTCACCGTAAACTTTCTGAATTCTCCTACCCTCACTCATATTTATTTATATATATGAATTGAATACACGACCATATATGGAAAAAATACTATTCTGTAAAACTTTCACTGCGTCACGATTCCCTCCGCTTATTAATTAATAGACATTGAAATCAGTAAATTTTAGTACCAAAAAAACTATTACACTATTTATTGTAACTAATTTTATAAATCATTATCTTCAATACTTTGAAGAAGAATAGACAACTTACATTGAGCGTTGAGTTTTTAGAAAATGTTCAAGTGCGTATATATTAAATTTGTAAAACAACCTCAGTGATTGTAAATTTAGAATATTTAGCATTTTGCCCAACATTCTAGTAAAAAAAATGATATAATCAAAATCGAATGAAAGTTAACAAGCTTACATAAGGTTTAGTTTATTAGTGAGATTAGACAAAGTTTACTACTATTTCTAACAGGATGCAATAAAATATACGCCGATATTTATGTGTTTTTCAATCAGCAAACTTCTAACAGTTTCATTTCATCCTTTTTAACATTTAGCTTTATGATAACCATGACCTAATAGTAATATAAGATTTTCGCCAAGATAATTCTTGTTACATTATAAGCATAGAATACATATTCATACAGAACGTCATATGCCTCAGTCTGAGCATGATTTACATTAGCCGGTTCACATTCAAACCACAAACAACATCTGTATCATCATAGTTGAAATCACAAACTGATGTTTCAGCTAGATCGCCACTAAAAACCTCAAAACTTTGGATGGCTGTCTCGTCCTAGAATGGGACTCTTCAGAACTGTGCATACATGGCCTCGTACACGAAAACTGAACACAAGATCTCCAGTCTTGAGCTCAAACGTTAAACTTCTAGACAACTAAGGCCAATCCATGATGTCGCTCTACCTTCATCAGCTAGTCCCTACATCGTTAGATAATCAAAGTTGGTGCAAGTTAAACTGGTAGATAATATAGCGCACCAGTTTCATACTTCTAGACGAAAGCAGAGAAGCATATTAAATTCTCAGCATTTCAAAACCCTGATATTTTCTTGTTGAAGCCCCTAATAAAGGATCAGATGTGATTAATATCAAAATTATGATTGCAAATGTACGGCATTATCCATCCTCAGTAATGAGTGAATTTACGTATGATGTCTAATATGAAAGTGGTAGAGGTAGTAGAAGTATGAGCAGTGGCCGGAAAGATTAGGGTTTGAAAATGTTATTCAAGGAGTATAACCTAGTAAAACAAATTTTAGGAGAGGATGATGCAGGTTACAAGGAATTCAGATTAGAATTTGGGAGAACACAAAGAGTAGATATCTCTAACCATCGGTTACTATCATATAGCGGACCCCAGTCAGATAGTTTACACCCACTAACAGGATTCAGTCCACTTGTCAGTGACTTCAAGGATTTGTACCATGTTTTGGTCTGGTCGACCCTAGCTTTCTTCCGACCTACTCCTACACCACAAAATATCGCTCCCCGAGGCAGTCAGTAGGTGAGTATGCGTAGCAGATGTCCCAACCATCTGAACTGATGAAGATGCAGTACTTCATCTATTGATTTTCCATCCTTACCTAGTACCCTGTTACTAACAACTGCATCTCATTCTCGACAGTGTGAAACAGCTACACACAAATAATATTGATAAACAGAAACTTAACCTCATAAAACTCAAGGGCTACGAATACCCTCATTTATATGGATTACCAAAAATTCATAAATCAAACTTTCCTTTACATCCAATTTTATCCGTACGTCGACCGTCTAAGTATAACCTGGCTAAATGGTTGAAGAAATTGTTCGATCCCATTCGAAGACGCTTATATAAGTATTCTGTGAAGGATTCTTATAAGTTGGTCGATTATATAAGTTATATTAATAGCAAGGAATAAACAAGGTGTTCTTTTGACGTTAATTCTTTGTTCACAAATGTACCTTGATATTTAAGTGACTACATATCTTTGAACAGCCTTAAACTAACTTCTAAAAATTCTCAAAGATTTAATAATATTATTCACTTCTATTTTGGAGGTGGACAATTTCACAAGATTGATTGTGTTGATATGGTTAGTTATAAACAGCTGATGTGTTTATGGTACATAATAAAAATTTATCTAAAGGCCTAAATAAAGATAGGTAATTTTATAAGAGATATGTAAATGATATCTTATGATAGTTGTTATAAATAGGAGGACATGAATCGTTTGCTCAATAAACTGAACACTCCAAAAGCACTACTAAAAGGAGCAGAAGAATCAACTTTCTTTTCAAGACATACTTAATAATAAGCGAGATGGTTCAATCAAACAACCCATTTCAAGGAAGCCAACTTGAACTGGTCATAGTTATTATCCAGTTCAATACAAAAACGGCTTGGTAAAAGGACTGTTTAGTTGTATCTTGTACAACTGGTGCAATTAAACATGAAGTTAGTTTGTTGAAACAAATGCTGATGGAAAATGTATACCCCGGAAAAATCCATAAATCGGTAGAAAGGTCACAATGTCACGGACCTATTACATGTTTAGTGCAAACAAAGCCTGTTTATATCACTCTGCCATTTAGAAGCAAGTCAAACAGCCTTACATTGAAAAAAAGCTCAAATCTTTTATCAATAATGTCATTTGTAAACTGACTTCATTTTTTGGTTCTCTGAAGATAAGAATTGCCCATTTTTCCTATAATTTTAAAATTTTGATTCTTTTCCTTGCGATAACATGGTTTTTCACATGACTGTCCTTATTTTGTTTTAATCACTATACTTTGGCGTCCACCATATTGAATGATTGGATTTTTGATTGTAATTGTTTGATTTGATTATCCATCATGGATAGAAAGTATATTTTCTGCTTGTCAGAAACATGTATTGCTGTTAAAAATGTTGATCACTGATTTTCTGAGTAAGTTGACAATGCTTTGAATTATAAGATATCGTTTTCTGTTCTGTAGGAGACCATTATTGTTTTTGATCCTTTGATTTTACCAATTCTACTGGGCATGAATAGGACTGCATACGTTTATATCCGAAAATATTCAGGTAATTAATATATTTTATATGTATATTTACACCTCTATAGTTTTTCCGTTGATCTTCAGATGTTTGGTTGGGGCATTGCAGATAATGTGTCGAAGGTGTACAGAACATTATAAAATTATGACCTTCTTCAGCATCACTTCTGGTTTAATTCTGTGTGATGACTGCTCAGTGTAATATTAGTTTGTATTCAGTGAGATGGTTTACGAAGTGCAACATTGATTTTATGTCAGCGTGACGTTGATTCAATATCGTATTCTTTGAATTTAATTTAGTGTGAACTTTGATGGACATCATAAAAGAAATGTGTTTTCTAGTACTTCTCTGTATTTTGCTTATATAATTATTTATAATGACTTGTTATCAAGCGTGTAAAGTCAATTTATAAATGAGTATATTGTCTTAAGCAGTTGACGTGTTTTGGAGGGTAGAATAAGTCTCCATCCAATTCAGTTTTCGTGTTCTTATTTACGTTATAAAGATTACTTTAATTTTGGGCAACAACTATTACAGTAGTATATATATATATATATATATATATATATAGTAAATATAAACGCATATAAACACAAAGGTAGCCAGTTGGCAAACCCTGGACCTTTGTTCACTGATAGTTGACATTCTTCAGCAGAGTGTACCTGTGATCTTCAGGTAGCAAGCTACCTTTGGGGAGTTCGGTACTTCTTCATTCAACTTCCCAATCCGGGCCAGCACCGCTGAGGTACTTAGGCAACATGTGTTATCTTGTAGGATTGTAATATTTATAACCAAATAATCATCAAACCAATATCATGGTTTTTAAATCCTTATAGTGAATAATGAATTCTGTCGATGAAGATTCAGTGTTTCTACTGAACTAAGTACCTCGACATCTCATGCACCATGATAAGATGTTAAGGTGTTGGATGTAGTCGACAGGAAAATTTAAAATGCATTTTTCTGGACAACATCATCAGTGCAGTAGAGTTAGTCCTGTAATTGTTTCCAGAGGTTAAAAAACGCAACTTCGTCATAATAGCTATGTACATTTTGCACTAACTAACCAGCTTCCACTAGTATGCATCACTTGATCTAGTCTCATAATGATTCATATGATTTGCATCATATTCACTCACAAATGTAGGATCCTACGTTATGAGGTATACAGTGTTCTAAAGTACTTTATTATGTACAAATTAATGGTAGGAACGCATACCTCAACCATAAATCAAAAGTTTGATATAAATATAGACACTGAATTATGACTGATCAGATGATCTGATTAGATAAAGCGTAAAATTGGTGATTGTCCGCAGGGAAGAGGAATCAACTTGTGATACATTCTGATATGTTACTACCACTCTTACATCAATATTACTAAGTGACTGATCAGAAAATAAAATAATTATTTTAAAACGTAATAGTAGTTTTTTTTAAAAATCAACATGTCAACTATTTCATAAATTTTTATTAAAGTTAATGCTTATTGATAAATTCTATGTACGTAAAATTTATCAAGTTAAGAATTATCCTAAAAATATACTATCAAATACTCTCCTTCTTATAATTTGTTTAAAATGCAAATTTTAATGTAAATCAGTCTACTTCTAGTCTACTAAAATCTTTGAAATTATGTCAGGACAAAACTGAACTAATTTTATGTATGATGTAAACCCGAACTGCAAAATCTGTTATACGCATGTACAAATGCAGTTTCACGGGATTTATCCACCAATGAGACCAAACTGTCACCAACTTATAGATTATAATCAGTTTTTACTACAGATCAACATGATGTCTACTAAGAGAATGATAAGAAAAAGAATTTGTTTTACTACCAATGATATTTACAAATTCCTTAAATATTTTCTGAAATTTTACTGAATTTATCAAGATAAACTGGTTTTCTTCTTTTTTTTCCTTAAGATTCAAATGTTAATCATGATGACAGTGAAAAATGAACATTGACGGTCTGTGTGAATATTTGTGAATATTTGTGTCCTCTAAATATTATTGTTATACTGAATGTTGAACCAGATGTTGTACTTTTTTTTAAATTGCACATATCACTCACTCATATTATAAATGTATTTAATATAGATGAATATTATAAAAATATCATTGAAGTTTACAGAATTAGACCTCATATGGTGTAGAAAGGATATTATCTTTTCGACATTAGTAATATAAACATCCAGAGAAAACATCTTAATGAAAATGCAAACACAACAACCTTGTTGAAATAAAATGTAGTTTTTGTGAATTCTTATTAAATTTGCTTTTTATTGTCAGCATGTGGATTCTAGAGATAACAGAATTTTATTAGTTTTCATATCACAAACGGATCTAGCGCAGAACATCATTGAAAAGCTGCAACTAGTGAATAATCGTTTTGTCCTGGTATTGGAACAGCAAGCATCCACCACCCCGTATCCTGAATTCGAACTCGGGATATTCGATCTTGCGCTCGAATGCGCGTATGTTTGTGAATATAACTTCTATCGAAATGATGTAAGAAATTGATTTTAAGAGATCTTTAACTGACTGTAAACATTCGATTAAAGATCTTGGTAGCATAGAGATCATTCAAGTCACCTTTTGTTCAGTTCCCACGATTCATAATAGTTTACTCACACACAAATACATGCAAACATAACACGAAATTTTCAAGGTTTTTAGTGAACTAATCTGAAAATATAGGGACAACATATATGGTTCCCATGGTTCTCATGTTAATTCGCAAATAAAACAAGTACATAATTGTTGCACATTTGAAACCATCCTGTCTATCTATCCCAAAGAGCATTTAATTACGTTCGCTTGAGGTTATCATGAGTAGTATAGGAAATATACAGCTTAAGTAAATACTCTTGATGTTGTTGAGTTTTCTGAACTACATAATGCAATGGTAGAGGTTTCATTGTCATTCCATATGAAATTATCGGCGCTTATTTCTCAATTCTGCATAAATCAAGTACTGGTGATGTTGTCCAGGCCGACTATAAACGCTCTATAACTAAATCGTCTGCTTTGGAGAACTTATCCAAACCAAAACTAAGATACATCTGAAATACGAAAACTAGATTGACAATAAAAGAGGTTTTATTGAAAACTTTAAAAATATTCATGGATAATGATGTTCATCGAGATGTATTTTTTGTTTTTCAAATAAAGCTCTCTTCATACATTCATTCTAATATCTGGTTTTTTAACACAACAAAACAAATGAAAAGTTCATCTCTAAAAAATCTAATAAATCTTTAAGTAACAGTTTTTTTTTCGCTAACATTTTTGCACATTTATTCACTGGTAGTGAGTCAGAGTTTAAAGTTAACCATTCGCGTTCATTTTTTTAATATTGAATAGCCTAGTCTTTGGGTGTATATTTATTGAATGAAATCATATAATTTTCGTTTAGCTTATGAAAAATAAATTTTAGTTTAAACACAGGTAGAAAAAAAAGAACACAATCAAATCAATATTAACAAGACAAGTTAAGTGAAGAAGCATTTCTTGATAATTAGTTCTTCATAAGAGCTCCACATTAACTGAATAACAGGTTAACACTAATTAGATGATGGTAAGTCAATTTAACAATACAATAATCAGTTAGTTACATTAGACTTGAATAATTAAAAGTGAATTTTCATAATCAGTTAATTATTACAAGTAGTTATATAGCTGATTATGAAAATCCTCCTTAGCTGCAATTTTTTGAATTTTGTGTCAATAATGCAATATCGTGGACTGATTGAAGATAGATATTAGCATCATTGAATGCCGATTCAGTGGTCTAAAAATTAAGCATCTGAGAGCAAAACCGAAGGTCCTGGGTTCGATTCTCGTGTGCGAGGTGATGTATGCACACTTCTGAGGAGCTCGATACTAGGACAAAGCAGTCGTCCAGTATTTCGATGTTTGTAATGGTTGTCTAGCTAAAATCAGTTTGTCACTCCAACTGTAGAAATTATTTGACTGTTAAACTGGCTCACCATTTATGACAATTATTAGAAGAAATATTTCTTGGGACAACTTGCCTTTTTGAATATATCAGTGTGAATACCTAAGGAACTGAAAATCACTATTCATAGGTCATATTGATGCATTTGCTTCCCTCCAAACTACTATTCAACTTGACGTGTAATGCTATCATCTGTTATAGAGATAAGCCACAGGAAAAATTAAAGGCTTTTATCCTAAAAGACAATATCAATCAACTCAGTAACAGAGTTTTATCTTGATCAACACGACAATTTTATTACTTCTTGAGATGGTGGAGAAGATTTGTAGCTCAGGTGGATGATTGCGATGGTGGTGTTTGGTTCTCTGAGCTGGTTGTAAACAACGACAGGTTTAAGGTCGACAGCAACCAATCAAGATCGAGGTTAGCAGAACAAGCTACAGGTCAAACGTGGAGAAATTCGAATGCTTCACTTCTATCTGAAGTTTGTGCTGATAATGGTGTTCAGAATAACAATCAAAGCTCTACAACCAAAACACCCAGCTCAGAGAACCAAACACCACCACTACAATTAATACTTATTGATTGGTAATCATAAAATAACTAAAATTGGGTGTGGTTAACCTATAGTCGGTACAGTTCACAGTTCACAGTATTGCTACTAATGCTTACATACTATGCTTCCCTTGGAATGTTGAATAGTTTACTATAATATGTGCTTAATAAATGCTTCCTTCGTCCTGTTAATGATTTGTGTATGTTAGGGAAAGACCATCAAAACAAACCAATTGTCTAATGCTGATATTATTGTGAATGATGCCTAGGAAATCAAATCAGTTAGTGGTATATTCAGCTTTAAAAATAAATTTAAGAAATATTTTATTTTATTTTTTATTGTCTACTATTGTATAAGTGTATTTAGATCAAGCCCAAGTTTCATATCAGTAATATTTGTCACGAAAAAAAAACAAACAATTTATTGCACTAGTTGTGTATATGCATAAAATCAGTTATCTAAATATCCATTTGACGTATGTGATTGAATGAAAGTAAAGAATGCATAATAAATCATACAATTTAGGAATAAGATATATGAAGTATGTGATGAAAGGTAGTCAAAGTGGTATTCCATGGTAGATGAAAATCATTAATTATGTTAAACAGTTTATAGTTTTGCATATTTTGAAAACTCAATATTAAACTCTTATAGACAAAATAATTTCACATAATATGGCTGTGCCAAATTCTACAAGCTGTTACGAAAATACAAATATTAACATACTGCTTATAGTACGAGTGATATTTCATAGGAGAGGTAATATTTCTAACAGAAAAATGTATTTAATACAGAGGAAGTGAAGAAAACAATTAATGTTTGCGATAAACAAGACGAATGAGTCAGCTGTCTGTAGACTGGACAAGTGCAATCAAATTTTCTTGCAGTAATTAGAAGTGATCAGTGTTTAATAAAAAACTCGGAAAAATGGACATTTTTAAGAAGTATTAGTTGTTGAAGGGTGTCCTTCTTTCTGTAAAAAGTTTACTGATGACCTAGTCAAACTTAACTAAACCATTATTGTAAGAACGCGAGACCGATGCAATTCAAAAAGCTTGTAACCCAATCAAAGCAATCCATTATTGTCAGTTCATTGTCTGATGGTCGTTTTGATTACACTCAAAAACGCTTATCGTAATTCTTATCATATACAGTATGATGACAACTTCTGTGTATGTTCTATTCTCCAAGTACTATTCCTAGCAAAATATAATTTCAAAGGATAAAAGTTTCAGTTAGTAAAATAGACCTAGGCACCAGAACAGGGAAACCTTACGACTAGGATTAAACTAAAGCTATCAGATGGCAACCAAACTAGTCAATAAATATTTTTTTTACAGAAATTCATATTGTGATATTTGATAATCAGTGTTGAACTCTTATTTTTTTGGTATCCGATAAACATCACGATCAGTTATCATTAACAGTATGTCCAATGAATCAAACATTAAGAGATTTCTGCAAGTTTAGATTAACTTTGTAAATATTAGAATTTTCAAACAAGAGATCAGGAAAAACAATTCAACATAATCATTAAGTTACGCATTTTTTTAAAATTGATTAGCAAACTAAGGTAAAATCTTCAATGCTAATTATTCATCAGTAATAAAATTGGTTATAACTCTAAAAAAAAATGTAGTACAGTTTGTATAGATCTTACTTAGCAAGTATATTTGTGCCACACGCATCTCTTTAATTAATATTTAATTTTTATGCTTCATTTTGTGCATATGTATAGATGAGAATCAACTAACTAATTTATAATTGGTACCATTCTACGAATTAATTACTTTAAAACATGGGCAAAACTATCACTATTCTTAACTGATGAAAAATTTCAAAAATTTTTTTTTGTAAGTTAGTTAACATTCCAATTATGTCTATGTTGTTCAGCCAATTTTTTGATTTGTTCCATCCAAAACAACAGTTATCTATCTGATTAACTGAAATACACCATTTTTGAAAGTGAAATGAGAAAAATGTAATGTAAATACAGCCTACTACTTATATTTGTCATTTTGATGTGTTCATCTAAATTTAGTTCTTAAGATAAGACTTATGAAATTGTTCAATCTTTACAAAGAAGTATGAAATCATGATGAGAGTGTAACAGCAAGTTCTTCAACTTTTTTCAGTATACATAAGAGTGTGGATTTACGAACAATAGGATAAGTTTTTTTTACTGAGAATATTATAAAAAAGTTACAAATAAGCTATGTTCTAACAGATTGCTAGGAATATTCCGAAAGTTGAAGTTCTTTTTATGTGTACTGAAATAACAGAGACTATTGCCTTAGTTGTATTATCTTAAAGAATGTTAATTTGTTTTGTGTTCTAAGGTCATTCAGCAAACTCTATTTAAACACTAGTTGTACCATGATTTTATCGCTCTATTGAAACAGCAAAAGCCACTAACCACAGATTGAAACTTGAAGAGAAAAAGTTTGAAAAAGAATTTGCTTTATCCCGTTGCATTTGGTTGAATCACTTTCTTTTTCAATATGTGCTTTTATACAGATGATGTACATGCTCCGCCTTCCATTGCTTTAATTATGCTTGCCTATATACTTAAAATTTACTAGTAAAATAAAATTTATCCCTTCAAATTAAAAACTGTTCTAAAATACAATAGCTTATATACTTTTGCACACATATTTCACATAAGAAACGATTATTGGATGAGAATACTTGATCTATACATCATTTAAAATATTCTGAAAATATGACACATGATTAGTGAAAAGATAACATTAAACTATGAGTTGTACACGAATGGATTAAATGGAAGTTATTGTAAAGAAAAATACATCATTTTATTAGTCAATCCAAATCTTAATTAACGTTTACTAAAATATCTTATCAATGTCCTCACGAATGAAGGATAAATAAGTGGAGAGAGAGAGGAGAAGACTGATTACATATATAACCACTGTTTTGACAGGAACTAGGATGATTAAGAAATAACATTTAACAGAAACTATTGATCAAGGCCTTCTTGTAGACCACCTCCAACCACTTAATATCTTAAAAGGTTCTTTCCATTGTTGCATCATTTAGTTTGGTGATACATCGCAACGTCTACAGTAGATTTTAATCACCACTGACTGCTTGAATACGATATTACGATTCTAGAAACTGAATCTTGATAAGCTACGTGACATTAACCCATCAAATTCAGCTTTTAGTCACTTTGTCTGTAACGACTAACGACACTACCTAGCTACCCAAACTGAAAAAGGTGTAGCAAGAATGGCAATTGCAACATAGCGCTGTTTGAATTTGAACACCTTGAACACTAAGCTATCACTCCACAACTTGATAAGTTAAGTTATACAACGCGTGAAATATAAATACAGTAATTACTTGAAGAATAAAATTCATAAAAAGTCTGATTTTGACTAATTCATACTATATGTTCATTTAGTTATATACTGATATTTAAAATCATCAGTTATTTGATACCCTTGAAATAATCTGAATGATTAATTTTTCACTGCGAAACTTGTGTGTGAACAACTTTGGGCAGCTTACTAGGAGAAATATTAAATTTATGTGATACACTTTGTCTAGTAATATACAAGTTTCAACTATCCTCTAACTATTAGTAGTCTATGCTACAAGACATCACAGATACAGTCAACTGAAATATTTTTTTAGCTTCATTGAAAATTAATCTAACTCTGTTCCCATGATTAATTAATGGATCAGTGAAAATGAATGAATTTATACACTGTGTCAATGGCGAATCAAATCAAAATTGTTTGACAACTTATAAAAAAGAAAGATAAAACGAAATGAATTCAAAAGAAATACTTATAAGTGAAAACAGTAATGGAATATCAAATGTAAAGTTGGAATTTATTGAATTTCATGCATAAAAGTCAATTCATTATTATATTACAGATTATATACGTAAATACAGTGGAAATTGCTTTCATTACCCTTTTTTCTAACATACCAATGAGTTTTTCACTTCCTTTTAGTCAAAATGTAACTTTTAAAACTAAATGTTTTCAATGTAAAAGTCATTTTGATAAAAAAAAAGTGAACTGATGAATACAATGTTCATTCTGACTTCTTATTATAGATAAACACCAAACATTAATGTCATTCTTTCATGATGACGGAATGCTTACTAACTTTGTGACTAAATCAAAAAATCACAGTGAAAGACTTTTATATAGCAGTAGTTCACAAGCCAGAAAAAGATCAATTGTTTGAATAAGGTAGTCGAATCATAAATAAAATTGATCAGGTAGCTTCAAACAGTACATATCGTGCTACGAAGTTGTTTTCACTGTACACTGCTGAATAACACAAGTGAAAGAATCCAACTACACACTACATATTACTTCCAACTGTTTGTATCAGTTTGCATGAATATGTGAAAGTGTAAATACTGAAAGGATAGAAAAACGGACATCTTTACGCTTTGTTGACCACATTCAAAAGAACTTATCCTCTAGAAAACAATCTAGTTATTGTAAACAACAGAACGTAAGTTTTGTGCTATGAAAAAAGATCATTTTTTGTTGAGTTTAAGTATTTTTCATTTTGCTACTTAAAAAAAAACGAATAATGTATATGACTAACAAAAGAGCAAAGAAAATATTATTTTTCATTAAAATATTAAAAAAATGCTTTACTCAACTCACTTGAGCCATCAAAATATAACCTTCAAGAAAAGATGGATTTAAATTTAAACATTTTTTCACATTGGACATTGCAACCGTAGTGTTTCCCAACATATAATGAACGTATGCCATCAGGTATATTCCCTTTAGAAAACCAGGAGCTGCAAGTGCCAATGGTTCTAAAATACGCAAGCATCGCATAAGAACTGAATCATCTTGATGATTCATGTATACCATATCATTAGATATTCCAAATGTACTACCAATATTTGGAGGTTGAGGTGGTGCATGGATCAGATATTCACTGATAATTTGAACAAGAAAGTCTGGATTCAACTGTTCATAATATTCAAGGCTCAAACTGACATTCTAAAGATAGAAAAGTGTTTAACATAACATCGTAATGATAATGATATAAATTACATTTAAACATCTTGTACTACTAATAAGTAGCTTGAATTTTCATAGTGAATTAACGGAGACAGCCAACATGTCCATGCGGAAAATGAACTAGAGTAAAAACAGGGTTCAGTCATTATATGTTGAGAACTGTCCAACTGATAGGTTTTATTGTCAATTTCAACTGTAGTAAACTAACTTGAAAACACTAAAAAATATACCTACCCCACAGGATTAGATAAAATATAGTTTTAGAGTACTGTAAAAACTCCTGTTCTGTACAAGTTAAGCTCACCGTTTAAAAATGAGTTTAATTTACTCTTTCGCAATAGCTGATTAAATGAGACATCAAAGCATCTAAATAATTATTTGGAACAATATTAATGTTTCTTCAACTGCTAGTGTGAATTACTTGACTATAGTGTAAATTCTATAATCTTTACTTCGTTTTACTCCGTTCACTTGTCTTTCATTTATTCCGGTAAATCTTACATATTCCATATTCTGTTCAAATAAGAAACTAGCTCAATCATTATTTTTCAAATCAGTTAGTTGTCACTTTATCAAAATAGCCACAAACTTACATTAGATAAAGCTGGATGAAGTCAAATTGTTGTAAAAATGATGGGACTTTTCTATCTACTTTTTCATGATTTCTTGAAGCTAATGTGTACCCCAACACTATCTAGACATGAAAGGTCTTTTAAAGAGTAAACTGGGTGGCCTACGTTATACTTGGCCTCAACCTATTTATAATAACATTACCAGTACCATACACAACTGCTAGTAATGTTTCGGTGAAACAAGCATGTATTCGGGTAGAAAACATAAAAATGCATAAATTCATATTATTGCCTACCCGAAGTTTAGAAAGTTGCAACTCCATAGCTTCATTCAAAGGCATTAGTATCTGTGACATTGATAAGCCTTGTTTGCGTCTAAGTACAGAGACCATATAGCTCACTTCCTATACAGTAAAATAAGACATAATAAAAAGTTAATGAGGAAATATCAAAATTAATTTCAAGTTCATGAAACTGTCATTCAAATTTCAGTTAACCGTTTTATTTAGTGCAACATATGAGCAATTTACAGCTGTTCGCTAAAAATTTTCCAACTATCAAAATATATTATTTCTGTCTTCTTAATTTTATCTATTAACGCAAACAACGTTACACCTGACAAGTTGTCAGACTTCATATAAGCAATTTGGACTAACTTTCTGAAAGTTATATAACTATAGCGCATCAGAGCCTGATGTTTTATGTCGCTTAAAGTTAGTGTTGACCTTCTAAATCTTGCTACAGGTTTTAAGTTGGCTCCATTGTTCAAAGAAGTTCATTGTATTTAGGTCCTACAAACTTCAGTTTTAGAAACGTAATAAATATCCACTACTTGAAATTCTCCGGGTTTGGCTGGTGAAGCTGTCTAATGGATTTGATGCAGGGTTTAGATAACGTAAGGTGACAGTTAGAGGTGGTCAACAGTAAACGGTGAACCTGCGTTTCGTGCTATCTGGAACTCACTCTCAAGATGTCAATATAATCTTGAGAACGAATGTTCCTTGGTGGATTCAATTCCGTGTCACCTATCTCCACAATTAGAAAAGCTGCCAATGAACAATCCAGGTGGTGAGTAACCACCTGGATCATAAAAGCCTCAGAATTTCATTTGAATTATGATTTTAGGAGAACGTGTATGCGACATTATGAGGTTGAATCTTTAGTGCTGGTTGCACATAATATAGAAAATGACGTCTAGTGAAAGAGGATTAAAGATAAAAATAGAAAAATTTCGGGTTGCTTGTTCATAAAATGAAATGCTGTTGGATTGCTGTTTGAAAACTATTTTGTGTTATATGTCCCTTAGTATTATAAAACTTATTATTTTATAACCGAATAGAAATAAATTTAAAATAACAGTCAAAATGAATTGAATATTTTGAAAATAACAATTGATTCTCTTCACCTCACTTCACTTCACTTCCTAGTGGAATTTAGTGACAAAAAAGCAATGAAGACTGATTTTATTAATCAGTAAACTTCATTTAGAGAGGAAAAACGACTATCTATACCAATCAGTTATGTGTAAAAATGTGAAGAGAGAAAACGTTTGTGATAATCGCAATACATGACTCAAAAAGTAAAGAATTCATTTCCGACAATGGATTTGTGTGAAAAATGTTATACTATATTAAGTTATTCATTAAAGTGAGAAACAGCACAGTTGAGTCCCTGTTTACAGTTTTTGGTTAATTATGTTTACAACTTAAGGTGCGTAGTGAAATTTCATCCACAAAGTTATATATCGATGAGCTTAAAAGGCAATCAGGACTCATTAAGTTACGGTTAGTAGCATTTGTTTCCCATAGAAGAATGCCTTTTGATGTTGACCCGCCTCAGCGTAGTTAAAATACCGAATGTTTCTAACATTTATGTAAAATAAATAATTTTCATAATAGAGATACATCGCTTCTCTTGCAAAATGAGCCTAATAGGGTGAAGTTTTGGCTGCATACTACCTAAAATCCCCTAAAAAGTCTTTCTTTTATCCGAAATTGCTTGCCAAATAAGGATTAACTTACTGCAGACCTTCCAGTCGTTGGTTGTAATTCACTCAAAAATTCTAGTTGTGTTGAAGCCTCATGTAGATTGCCTTGAAGAAGTTGACATTTAACAACAGCTGAAGAAGTAAATTTATAAAGGGCAATGTGACTAAACGACAAAATTTTACCGAAAATAAAAATATTATCGAATGACATCCATTTCAGTCTTCAAACTATACTTTACCATACTTTTAAACTTCACTTAGGTGAGTTTTCAATGGTAGACAAATGAACAGAAGAGATAAGACGTTTGGATTTCATTATAGAATGGATAGATTTGTCACTAAACCTCCAATCCGAGACATGCGTTTCGTCATCTTTTGTACTAGTCCATTGAGTGTAAATACAAACCAGTGTTGATGTTCACACAGGGACTTTAACCCAATAGTCTTTACTCTAAGCAACTAAAGTTTTATCGATGGAGCTATGGTTTCCAGGCAATAACTCATAAGTACAACATGTTTAGTATTTATAACATCATAAAAAATCTCAGCTAATCGTGCTGTTTATTATTCTGACGACAGTTTGATCAGTGTGTTTTGGCATATATGCATACAGATCCATTGATTCTACAAAATATTTATTATTGATGGCCATGCCAAAACAATCCGCACAGGATGCACACGTAAAAAAAGAATGGTCGAGATAAATACGGAACATCAGCAAAATAATAACTCGAATCCATACCACTCATGATATAAAACGTCTGGATGTTTTACAGTAAATATATATTCTTAAGAATAACGGCCTCCAGAGTTGGTTACTATAGATTCTAATGACATTAAAACATGAACATATGAAGGCGGATTATTACCTTTAAGTCCATCAAAGCTTGTTTCGCACAAATTTATCGCACTTCGATAATGCTGAATTGCCTCCTTTAGTTTACCCTGCATGAGAACAATATGACCCAAGTTGATTAGGTAATAATGATTTCCAGGAGTCAGTTCAACTGCTCTTTCACATAGTTCCTGAACCTTTTGTAGTATTGTAGGCTCACGACCACACTGAAATAATTATATAAAATACTTTATTTTAGACAAACCATACAGCTTTTGGCTTTTTGTAGTTCATAAGATTTCAGTTCACATTAAAATGCTGGGTTTAATCTTCCATTGAATGTCGAAAGTATTTTGCGAAGAAAATTATCGAAAAACTTAACTGGCATTACAATTAGTAAGTACTCTTTAAGTAAATGATGAATGTTCCGAAAAGAAATCTGTAATAGTGTGGCTTTCAGAGTATTTTTAGTCTTATTAAAAACCCAAATGGTAGTGTTTTATTCTGAAAGCTGGTAATGAAATTTTTGACGAAAAATTAGCTTTCGTTTGACAAACTTAGAAGTCAAAAATAATGAGCAATTCCAAACCATTTTTCAATAAAAAGACATCACAGTACTGAATTCATAAGAAACTTTAAAGTAATAAACAAGTTTTATTGTATACACATACATAATCTCACCGATGCAGTTTAAACACCTGGTTCTAATGCTAAACAAACTTTTGCCTTGTTGTTATTAAGATCAATGGATTAGGTATCGATTCATTTACTAAGTAAGCACATTTTCCCCTTGTTCATTTACATATCATTTCAATTTGTTGGATTTTTAGATAATGATGATTCAGAATGGTAGATAATTGAGCTTCTAGGCTTTTGTAATGTGCTTTACATGTTTTGTGTGCATGTAATTACTCGAATGTTTTATGATACTCTGTGGGCGATTCTATGTTTATTCTAAAATACCACTCGATCATTAAGTTAAGAAGTGAAAATAATGAATTAACGTCACTAAAATTTTGTATCCGCATATCGTTTTTTTGACAGACTTGCTTTCATTTATGTTAGTATGGAGAAAGACGTACAAGACAATAATTTCGGCTTCTGTACTTGTGGTGATGCTGAAAACTAACCCTATAGGCGTGAAACTGAGTAATAAGTAGCAAGTGATATACGATATATATTTTTAAGAAACTTTAAGAGCTGAGCGGTATTAGCAGAAACATTACAATCAGAATTAAACTTACGATTGAAGATATCAGTCTAGAAACTAAAAAATACTGGTTCGATGACTTTGGTTCTGATGTTTCAAGTGCTTTTGTGAGTTCCTCCAGCTTTTCCAGTGCCTAACAAGTAGATAAACTGTTTATTTAAAGCTTACTGCACTACTGTTTCCTTCGTAACACAGCAGACACAAAATTTGAAACTTCAACGCCTCTATACACTTAGGGTCTATCGACAGGCATCTAAATCTTGGTGCTGAAATTTAAAACAATCAACTACCTGATAGCTGTATCTGAAGCTAGTTCCCAGTCTTGAAATACAAACTGAATCCGCATCTTCTCAATCAATGCAGGGACGTAGTTTGGAAACTTTACTACCACAATATTGACGACTTCCATAGCGGATGAGAATGACTTGGAGACTTGTAAATATTTGATTTTACCCATCAAACACTCAATCGACATGGTTTCCTCGTCACTAATCAATAAAGTTACAAATCGAATCAACTCATACTATTCAGATTCATCAAAATATTTCAAAGCCTTCCTGTGAAAATCTTCATTGTCAGACACTAATCCAATCCATCCATTCAGACATAATATCTGAAAATTTTTAAAGGAAAAATTGGTTTTATGAATAAATGTTAGTCAACATGCCTGCCTCGATTGTGGATTGCTTTTAAGTGCCTTTTCAGCGTATTCTCTGGCCTTTTCGTATCTTTTGAACAAAAATAGTGATAGAGCACCAAAATAGAGAGACTGTAGGAAAAAAAGTCAATGGGTAAAATTATTAGGGATAACTTTATCAGTAGCATGCTTCCTGAACTCTCTTATCTTGTTTTCACATTCTTCTACTACATCTTTATCTTTAAAAAGTTAGAGATTATTGACATTTTGATCGAAACTACATATTTCTGGCAGTTTCTTATGTAAATGTGCAATACATATTAGGGCAGCGAGAGAAAACTCTTCCTTGGTCTTGAGCTCATTGAAGTGCTTTAGAGCATCTTGAAATGAGCCTAAGAAACGTCGGAGTTAAACAAAAATGTAACCTTCTGCTACTAATAGGACACCAGTTAGTAGTTTGATAAACGGATCGTTCGAATATTTATTGTGGGCCGAGTTTAAAGCAACCAAAGCATGACGAGGGTAATCTTCAAGCATGTAATATAAAATATTAGCCTGTTTTAGTTAGAAGAGCATAAAAAACAACCATAAGTTCATCATCCTTGAGTATCATCCTGTTACTATTCTGTTAAAATATCACCAGTTTCTCAATCTTATAATCAGCCCGAAAAAACAACTTTTAACGTTCTGTATCGTGTCAGAAAGACAATTGACAGATATTCAACGCCTCAATAAGCGTAATATTTTATTTGTTATTGAGTTCTTTTACATTCAGGAGCCTGTGATACCAGTATAAAAAATCGTTCAATGTTGACTGCCTGTTAGTTACTTTGGATCTAAGTATAGGTTTAAGAAAGCGGTTCATTGATATGAAAAGTTTTAGTGCTTGGCTTTTTTCTCAGTAGTTGAAAGTTTTGGAATCTTAGCGAATGATAATAATGGAGGACAAATGAGAAATCACCTCGAGTGATTTTCCATGTTGCTATTGAACTTGGTGTAAATATCGAGCTTACCCTAGGGTTACCAGCGGTGATTTTTATCACGCTCTTTTCTCGAGGTTAATTTCACGCAGAATGAACTCCTTTCATAAAACACTTCACTTGTACTTCTGTTTTCTTTTCATTTTCTACCCTTTGGAGATCCTAATTTGGATGTTATTAAGAATTAAAACGAAAAATTAACCTAGTAGAATGGAGACTTTTGTGAGCGCCGTTATAAATCTTGATTGATTCGCTCATAATTATTCTCTGTTAGAGTGTGAAAATTTTTTCGAATAAATGAGAGAAAAATCTAACAATTTAGAACTTAAGGGAAATAAATAACTGCATTGAGGTCAACAGTCTGCTCATCTTGGCTATTAGTCGGCGTATTTCCGCCTGTAGCCCTTTCCGAGTTACTGTCGATCCAAAAATCGCATGAGGCTAGCTGGATCGGCGTTTGATTTGCAGCTCCATTTCATAGAAAACGAAATTGCTAAAAAACGCTAACCGTAAAAGTTAACCCAAACCATTTAAACTCTGCCCTGTCTTAGAAAAGTTATCAAGTCTCATAATGGAAGCCTAGTTCCTTCGGAGGTCACAAGGCCGATGCCTCTCCTCACAACTGGAGCAACCATTACTAAAAATACATGGAATGGATTCACACTGTGCCAGACCAGGAGAGTTATTCAAGTCGATGCAGAAATGAAAAGGTACATTCTGTTGATATTTAAAATCAGCGAAACACATTAGATCCGTGTTGGATCAGCACGAAAAGCGCTGATGAGATGGAAATGTTATGGACCCGAGATAACCAAGGCATCTTTCAAAACAAAGAAATATCGGATTAGAATAAGTTTCATTCACAGCGACACAGCTACCATCGATAACAATGAGGATCTGATGACATCATGGGACGATGTGAACTGGGAGAAAGGAACGAAAATGGTGAAAGATTCGTGAACATATGTGTTTTTAATAAACTAGTCATAGGCGAAGCCATATTCCCACATAAACGCATACACAAAGTTACATGGATTTCACTGGATCACACTACACAGAATCAAACCGAACAAATCTGCATCAATAAAAAGTTATGAAGGACCATGGAAGAAGTGAAGACCAGATCCACTGATTCCACCTAACACAGAAGCAGCATCCACGAGTCTCCCAGCCGGTGTTTGCCCACCAACATTTGCAGAGATCACTATGGCCATCAGACAAGTCAAGAGCACCAAAGAAGTGGGACCAGACCTCATTCCAGCTGAGGCATTGAAAACAAGCATAACAGTAACTGCGAAGATGCTTCACTCCGTTCTTAGCAAGATTTGGGGGAAAAACGAGTCCTAACAGACTGGAAAGACGGACACTCGATCAAGATACCAAAGAAAGGCGATTTCAGCAAGTGTGAGAACTACAAAGGCATCATTCCGCCATCAGTACCGAGGAAAGTCTTTAACAGTGATGTTAAATATGATGAAGGGCTTCATAGACGCTCAACTTAGAAATCAGCGGGCTGGATTTCGAAGGATCGATCATGTACCGACCAAATCAGCATAGCGCGGATTACTGTGGAACAATCCAGTAAGTGGGACTCACAAATTAACACCAACTTTATTAACTACGAGAGAGCACTTGACAGCATAAACAGGGTGACCCTATATAGGCACATGTAAGCACACTTATCCATACAAACAGAACAAAAGACCTTTGTTAGTTATTTTATAACTAATTGTAGTAATGTCATAACTAACCAATCAGATTGGTTAAGCGCTCACCACGTCATATAGTCCGACCAGTCTATAAACTTTCTTTATTGTGAATGAATTATCGATTGAAGGATGTTATTATTTTATTGTATATAGATGTGACTCATGTTTTTATTCATTTTCTAAAGACACGCTATACTGTCCGAAACAGATAAAGTTTAAAACCACATTTTCTTCTGTTAACTATAGTTTCACTCTGGATTCTGTCATCGGCGGCATTTGCGTTTACGTTTTAGAATTACATCTGTAGGACAAATTAAATCCTACAACCTTGTTTGGTAATGTGAACCTGCAGTAGTACGACTACCTAATCTAAAAAATTTCGCGTCACGCAACTGTTTTTCAGATTCGTCCTATCAAGACAGCTGCTAAAGTTTCCTTCAAGAACCATTACAGAATACCATGAAGGTGATAACGGAGAAGTATGCCCAAACCATACTATCTCCATTAAGTCTCGCTTTTCTCAAGTGCTGAATGGCGAATGTTAATACTCATAATTATTCCATGCTCATCTTCAGCAACACTATAGTTCAGAACCGGTTTCGTTACAATGCCAAGAACGTCATCTCACAGGTTTGAAGCAGTCCGCTGAGTTTAATGTAGGATTTTTATGACACCATTAGTCTGAATAAATCCAGTGCATAAGATAATTTCTGCTTTGGACATATTGTTGGCATAAATCTTAACATAGTCGAAAATTCCTGAGTGTCCTTCAGTTATCTTTACATATGGTCTTAATATGTCCCGAATAAGTTGAGGCGTTTCGGTTGCAAAATCTAGTTAGATCGTCCATAGAATAATAATATTCTCATTACAGTCTACTTCGGGATGTTCGAATATGGATGATGCACTGTCACAGAAACGTTGGTGGAAACTGATGAATGGTTTATTCTGTTGTTATCGGTCTGGAGGTCATACTGTAGCGTCCAGTCTAGTCAAGTAGAAATAAACTAAAAAACACATTTTATTTACAAAATATGTGTACAAGATTTTTAGATATCCGTTCGCATTGCAGTGTGATTCTTCGGTATATTCTCTTAAACCTCTTATGGTCCTCAATATACTCTGGTCGCCCCAAGCATTTCGATCTTCAGACATCACTCTGGTAGCAGCTTCAGGGCTGTGCTCCAATACATCCTAATATATCACCTTGTGAGTAGCATTCAAAACATCACTATCTGATAGACCAAGAATCAGGGATCCTCTCAATATGATTGTGTCTAGTTCGCACAAAAAGCGCTAATAAGAAATATCAGTACGCTAGATAAACTTTCTTCCTCGAAAGTAAAATTTTAAATTTTTTTACTTGGTCATGAACTAAATTATCTTTTAGAATTTGTCTTCTCAGGAGTTCAATAATGTTACAGAAATGGTTGAACTGTATTTATAATCGATCCATCCAAAATCGTTATCAATTGTTATGTTGAACGCGTCAAGGCCATCAGAGCCTTTGGCGTTATCTGTTCGTGGTCGACTGTCCGTATGACCGAGTACAAGTTAGTTGTTGTTGGAGGTAGGCTTTGTTTTATATACATAAATATCTGTTTATTCAGCTGGCGGAGTTGGTAAAAGTGCCCTTACTATCCAACTTATTCAGAATCAGTAGGTTTTTTTTTATTTTTTAATAACTATACCATAGTTTTGTTGAGGAATATGACCCAACGATAGGTATAGTCAATATAAGACTAAGCATTAAAATTTTTTGCAGAGGACTCTTACAGAAAACAGGTGGTGATTGATGGGGAGATATGCTTGTTGGATATCTTAGATACTGCTGGGCAAGAGGAATACAGGTAACTTAAAATACAAGTTTATACTCCAAACAGTGCTATGAGAGATCAGTATATGCGTACTGGGGAAGGATTCTTATGCGTTTTTGCCGTAAATAATCTGAAGAGTTACGAGGATATAAATCAGTATCGAGAACAGATTAAAAGAGTTAAAGATGCTGACGAAGTCCCTATGGTCCGTAAGTTAACTCGATTTCTTCCCATTCGATTGTAGTTGTTGGGAACAAAGTTGATCTCACCAATCGAAGTGTTTGTACGAGAGAAGCAAAAGCGTCAGCCGACTCGTATCGTATCCCATATTTTGAGACCTCCGCCAAGACCAGACAGGGTGTCGAAGATGCGTTTTATGAACTTGTTCGGGAGATAAGAAAATATGTAAGTTATTTAAAAGTAGCATGATCTGCCATATTTAAAACGAGTTCTGAAAATTTTAATAGGCAAGTGTTTAATTTTGTAAAGGATCGTATGGGAGATGCTTTCAGTTAGTGATGTCTTTCAGCTTGGAGACTAGGAAGTTGTTTACCTAATGCAGTTAAAAATCTTGCACCCATCAGACATTTACTGTGGCACTTCGTATCGTAGTAAACTAAAAATGGCTAAAGCTGTCAAATTAAGACACCTTTATATCAAACATGAATAGCTTAACCTAATTGTACAGGATAATCCAGCCTGCCTGATTTGGGTATGAAACAACCATGATTGTCGGTCATAAACCTCTAATAATGACTCAGAGCCGGGTGTCATGATGCGCATGCACCCGTCTTGTGTTTTTCCTTACTTATAGCGTTCTGACTATATAGTTTTCATTCTGACACCATCCTAATGTCTGTTGCTGGGAATGGAATTGCTGGGCAATAAATCTTGGTGTATGATCCCCCGATTGCATCACGATACAGCCCTAACTCTGAACCTCGAGGCCAAGGAACACTGCACCGATAATTGGCGGTACACGCAAAAACGATAGCAGTTTGGTAGGACAGGAAAGCAAGTCCCAGAACGTAGTTAGTTGGAGAACGCAGATCGGTGTCCTTGACTATATTAGGGGCAACTGGCGTAAGTAATGATGACCATAAACCTGAGCTTCTCAAAGATTGAATATTGCAATCCTTCCTAAACGTGAAGGCACTAAGTGCTTAGCTCCCTGTCCTAGCGTGGTGCGCGCTACTTATAAGTAGTATATGACGCGAGTGTAAACGTTATGTCTGGCAGCAGAAGATGGGGGAAGATCAAGAAAGGAAGAGTGGGAACACAATGGAATTTGTAGGAAACGCATGAATAGTGAAATGTCAGACAATGGATTGAAGATTTGCAAATTAACGGTTACGATATGGTTTTCCTATTTTACTGAGTAACTCTGTAATTTTCGCTAAATACAATTCGGCTGCCCTCACCTGTGTTCTCCTTCACTACACTAGTAACCAAAAATCACATATCTAAGTGACCTATTTGTCAGTTTCTCAACGCGTTTGGGTAGTCATCGGCCAAATAAAGATTGGTTTTCTTTGATCCATTGCTGTTATTATGTGTCCTACTCATGGTTTATAGCCACGATTCATACAATAAGGAATATATCTGGGAAAATTTCACACTATCTCAAGTCACTAGTCATTAGCCCGATGGATCCATGTCATTTTAGAGAGGACAATCAATGGTATAAATATAAGTATATATTATTCATGAGAACTCATGTGGCTGTAATTGTCGACTACCTGGTTGGGGTCCGCGAGATGATAATAATCGATGGTTAGAGACCTTGAATGACATGGCTCAAAATCGTTCACAATGGCGCCGGTGCATTTATTCTCTGTGTTCTCTCAAATGCTAATCTTCTGGATTCTTCAACCCCTCTAGTTTCGACTCTAAACTTTTCTTACTGAATCATACTTCTTGAATAGTATCTTCTAATCCTAACCTCTCCGATTACTTCTAATTCCCTTACTACCTCTTCTACTATTGGATTTGAATTGACGATTACTTCTCTGTGCTGATGTGGTATGGCAACATGAACTGATGTACTTAAGTACAAAGTTCTACGTTGCATCTGACTGACTGACTGACTCATGTGGCTGTCTTGTTACAAACTAGCCTGTAGTCTTGCCTCAGGACATTATTTCCAATATTTCATGAGACACCAATTTCCTTTAGATCGACAGACTTTTTAAAGATTCCAGTATTTTAGAGGAGAATAAACCTCCTTTTAATGGTAAAAAGCATACTACTAATGCTTATCACCCATCGTTAAAGTTATATCATAGTTCCTGTCACGGGTAACACCATTATGAATGAGTTTGATTTCATCAAGTCATGTATCTAAATTTCTGATTTACTTTTACCAATTAAGTTTTGGTAGCCATTTGAAGGTTTCTATTGATGTTATGCTTCGATTTCGGATGCTATAGTTCATAATGATAAGCGCTGTATGCTCACTTAGGTATGGAAGCATGAGTTTTTTCAGCGTGACTTTAAAGATAACAAATAAGTAGTAAAACTTAGTTCCCTGTTTGTTAGTTTACCTCCAGAGTTTAGGCAATAGTTATTTCATTAACTAGTAGGCAGTGTCCATTATGAATGTCCCCACCTGCTGATTCTTCAGTAAAATGATAAAACTAAACGAGTGTTGTCATATAAATTGAATATCTTAACACTAAGTGTAGGTTAGTTATCTTAAGTGTTTTGCAAAACATTAGAATATTTTCGATGCTTATTAAAGGATAATTGGATCTGTGATAAATCTGAAGCCTGGACCACTATTTTCGCTATCTGAACCTCTATATGAAGTAGAATAACTTGTAATGATCCGATTGACTGAGAATCGTTGATGCCGAAGGCAATAGGTCATAAGTTTGAGGATGGGGTCAAATTATTGATTAGGGTTTTCCCTCAGAAACACTGGCGTCTTAAACGGTACTGTATCTTCACAAAAAAAGTTAGATAAGTTCTGTTTTGAAAACTGCAGACCATTTGGTCCCACTGACTTTTAGTGTTGTTTGTAGTTTGAGAAGTATGAAACCCCTATAAAAATAGCTTGGCAACAGTTCGTTATGGGTAGACCTTGGATCACTGTTCTTTATTGTATTCCACGGTTAACAAGACTATCGATAATAGTTAGTAAGTTTCCTGAAGTCGAAGTATCCTTCATCATTGTAAGCAACTAAATGGTATCAGTTATCAACTCACCTCCATCAAACCTGTGACTTCTTCAACTAACTCGCTTTTTATTTTCGTTTATTCCTGTTATTAACTATTTTCTAGTCTTATTTGCCACTTATACAACTGATGCTAGCAATCCGAGACTACCAAATATCGTTAATTTATGGAAATCCCTTCAAAGTTGCTCCACTAGTCGAAATTCTACAGTCCTGTATTCCAGATAAACAAATGGGATTTAAAGAAAACTCGTAATTAATACTGGAGTAGTAGTAGTTTTCAAACAATTAACCATCAGTAAAAAATTGGTGGTCCATGTTCCAAGCAAGTGACTGGAAGAACAATCAAAATTTCACGTGACCTCAGGTTACTTTCCAGTTGCTCAAATTCTATTTTCCATCAAAGTTATAGAGAGTGCAACTAACTTAAGCAGATCTATAGCCTCAGGTTCTACAAAGCAGTTAAGTATTATAATCCATTATTAGCTACAAAGTTGAATGCTGTGTTGGTTAGCGTCTGAGCTAAATGTAACTACAGCCGACGGTTATAGATAGCTGGGCATCTTATTTCTTAAAAACAGATAGATGATTTTGTGGTAATTAGGACAAAAATTAGTTCAACTAGTTTAGTTACTAGAGTCTCATCTTTAATAATCCGAGACTCAACAAACACGGAAACCAAAATTTTATGCTGGTCGGCATACCAGTGTGTTGGATCAAACGAGTAAGACACATATTTGGCGTACTCGTAAGAAAGTCAATAACACCACAGAATCAACCAACTTGCCACTATTACTTAGTACCTTAAGTCTAACTTCAGCATTGCTCACTCTATTGTCCCGTCGTACATGAAATGGTTAACGCACTCAACTAATTGCATATAATTTTTCTTGATGTGGATCTAAACTAATTCCGTAGACCGTTAGCCGTCAGCTCAAGCTTGACCGTTAGTGCCTAATTTGAGTCATGACAGGCCTCACGCACATCATCGATACACTTTATAATGGCACCCACAAAGTATTTTGGTTGATAGAGTCAAATCCGGTCTTAAGGTCAAGAAATACTGTTAAGTATTGGTAAGCATGAAGAATAATCAATAAAAGCCTGATTTCATCTTTTTGCCAATCTATATGGATTCTTGCGGCTTTGATCCTCATGTATCCAGCAGAGACTCAGGCAAACACGGATTCGCACTGAAATCTGACTAGTCTAAATATGTGCGCGAAAATCCATAGCTATTTTTTGTTGATCTTTTTCAACGATAGCTGGTGACAGTGATGTTTATCTGTATCTTCCGTTGATTCAATATTCTGGGTTGCCTATATTAGATAGTGTTCTGTGCTCAATGTTAACGCTATTGTCAGAGTGTGGTTGTTACGGATGATGGTCGTTATCTATTGGCTTAGGTGCCATAAAACCCGCTTAAGTATCTTCCAGTCTGGCTTAGCCACCGCACTTAGGTATTAATTAGTTTACTTTATGTGCTTCTTAAATTCCTTTTCACTCTCTTGGAAATTCATTCACTTCATAAATGATCGACCCGATCTATTTTCGTCACAGTTTTTTCATCGGTCACCTTTGCATAATTCTTATCTCTACCTTCTCCTTCTGTTACTGTATTCCTATAATCATAATCAAACTAATTACTATGAATGTTTTAGGTCGTAAATAGCTAGACAGAAGCCAGAGAACCTAGATAAGTGATCGTAAGACAGTAATACACTCTTGTTTTATGGTTAATAAGTCCATCAAAATCAAAGCTGCTAACAAATTTCATACTTGTTTTTGTGAAATAGACGTCTCGTACCAAACTACGATTTGTTATTCTTATTGTCTTTTATATCTCTGAAACCATAATTTTTTAATACTTATTAATTTACATGACTTTTGAAAATGTTTTGTAGAAAGAGAAAAAGGGAAAAGATCGTAAAAAGCGCAAACGAAAATGCTGCATTCAATAAACCAACTAATCTATTATATCCGGCGCCAATGGGTTTTGTTTAAAAACTGGGATTTAATAACAAAAGCGTCTGAATGATGATTATAATAGCTATATTTGTGAACTGGCCTTCGTCAGTGTCCGGTCGTCATAAAATTTTCGTCTGATTTAGCATAATTCGACATCTGCTCTAGCAGTTTTCTTACTAAAAAGTTACTTTAAAGAATTGTTTTATCCGTAGGCACCCACGCAAACGTACAAATGCTTTAACTTGTTTGAAATTTTGTATGAATTTTGTTTTTCTTCTAATTTTCTTCATATGTATGCGGTTTTAGAAATCATCCTAGTTATGCTTCCCCCAACTACTCCACGTTTTTTCCAAATTAATCGCGTTTTGTAAATGTTTTAATCGCTCGGCTAATCTCTGTTCTTTTTTGTTAGCGTCTTGTTTGTTTTGATTCAAGCTGCTGTACACAATAAGTAGTAAAAATAATGGCATTTTTGCACAAGTACAAGTTTTGTAACTTTATACTTTCCTTTACCATTATATTTCTTTTTTTTCACATAATTATTATTGTTTAATCTCTGAGTGTACATATATCGCTTTTTCCATTATTTATACTGTTGTTTTACGTAATATATGATTATGCAAAAATTGAAATGACTATTTCTGAATTATGTATTAAAAGTTGACAAACAAATATAGAACTTGATCGACAGGTAAAGAGGTAGATCCAACCAGTTTCTTTCTGTCAATATTACTATCTTCATATTCGTACGTATTCTATTGATATTAAGCCTAGTAAACCATCAGTTGAATCTTTCTATTTATCTGTCAATCAGTACTTTTGTGTCTCTGTTTATTTCGTAACTTCTCATCTATAAATCTAAATCATATATATTTTCTTGAATTTAAAGTTGCACAACCAAATATCAATGTGTTAGCTTGTTATAATAAATGTCTTTTTTTATTGATTTCGTACATATGCTGATGTATATTGTTAAATACAATAATTACAGTTGATTTTAATGAATCTCTAAAACATTGTTGTTCATAGTCTGAAATCCATTTTTTTACAGGCATGAATACTTTGTGCGGAACATTAAGATAGGATATTATAACTACTTGGTTAGAAATTGGCGTGTTCTAGCGTACTAAAGCATTGTCTTATGTAGTATTATCAGTTGATGTTATAGGTTCGGTTTACATAATTCCAATACCTTATTTTACTAAGTTCTATGCAAAATCTCATTGAGGCGTTTTATCCTTCAACAAAAGTGTACTTGTAAAGGCCTTTATTGTTTTATTCCTAACCAATTTGCTTTGAGCCTAGCATCGTCGGCTAGTAAACGTAGCCATTTTGAGAGCTTGTCCGAGTCCATGTAGTTTATTGGGAGTTCGTCATAATCCTTTCACTAGTTTTCTGCTTTATATTATTTCAGCTTAAGAGGTTACTTGTGTCTGAATCTTGGCATTTCTTGCCGTATACGCTCGCTCAGGTCATGTCAACAATCTAGGGACTATCAACAGTGTTCAATAATGGGTAGACAAATAACTTTGGTTGATTATGCTAAGTGATTAGTTTTTGAGTTAACTGTATTTTCCAAAGTAAAAATCTAATCTGAATGGTACCTAATTACAATCACATTCTCGTAGAAAACTAAACATGTTCAGTAATAATGTTTTGTAGTTAATTGCGGAATGTAGATAAGTTCTACTTCTTTTCTTGACCTCTGAATCATGCTAATCACATGTTAGTCTGAATTATCATCTTTTATGTGATTGGGATTCGAATCTGTCCCGCCTGTGATGTAGATGAGTTCCATCTCTCGATTGAATAGCGAGTATGCTGAGAAGCAGTTCTCTTTGTTCCACCTTGTGGTTTTGAAACGTAGCCTTTAAGATTAGAAGACATGCGAAGTTTATTAGTAGTTGATCATAAGTGTCCCCCAATTATTATTCATGTATGACAAGACAACTGAGTGAGCAATGCTGAAGTTAGACTTAAGGTACTAGGAAATGAGGGCAAACTATTTGGTTTAGCTGTCAGTCACTATCGAGCAAAGTATGTGGGATGTGTTACACATATTCATCGCAAACCTCCTTAGCTGTGTAGTGCTGGCTGAAGTAAGCCATAGAATTATGTCTTCGATTCATGGATTCAATGACCATTCTCCGCAGTCGTTTCTGTAGAATCATTCTACTTGGGGTTCGGAGGATAATCGTGACTGATCATTGAATTAAATGTCTACTGACTGTTTAGCCCTTACGTTTTTTCGTTTTATACCTATATGAGTTTTCTATAATTCCACCTCTTGGATAATAAAATTAAGTGATAAAAGCAGTTATCTTAAATTGTACTACCTCAGCATAAATTTCAAGTATTTTTAAACCATTAGAAAAAATTAATTACGGTATGGTAGATTGCAACAATTTCTATCCTAGAAAATGCACACATTGGAAATCATCTTATGAAATTAAGTCAGCGGCTGTACGGTGTTGATATACTGATAACTTAAATATCTTATTTCAATATTGTGAGTGCATAAAATGTATTCACTCAAATATAATTAGGGAGTCCGAATGATGATGAATGAGTGAATCATTAATGCATAATTGACTAGTCATAGAAAACATCTAGAGCAACTTGTCATCCTTTGTCTGAATTCGTTTTTGAAATTAGAAAAGTGATTGTTTTGTCTAGTTTGCATAAATTATGATAATTAATTTTGTGCAAATCCATGTCTCTTGCATTGTGTCCAATCGGAGGCTTGTCAACTATGTGTACTCGTATCTTAGCATTTTTGTTCCTACTGAAATTTGGATCCAATGCATTAGGAAGATGGATTATTTTGTTTTAAATGAAAGTTATCATAACAGAGTTTTCACTTATTGACATGCCGTTTTTTTTTTAAAGTTTTGATAATGATTTCGAATTGTCCATCAATATCTGTAATGTAACAAGTGTGTTAGTGATTTTAACAAATATTTGAATTGTTCAAACATTTGTAGTGATTCACATTTTAGTATCAAATAGTTATCTAGCTTTACAAATTATTAGTTTATGGCAACTAGTTTGAATAATGTCTAGTAGTGTAGATGTGAGTGCATATTTTGCTAATATTTCAAGCTTCATATTTAGCTGTACTTGAATTTTTAGTGTTAATATTTCTTCTGAAACTCAAATGTTAACAATAAGGATTTATGCATGTCTCGATTTGATTTATGAAATTTTCGAGAAAAATATTTGAAAGATACTTTTATTTCGTTCCTCACTGATTTGTTTTTCTATCCAATATTTATTAATTTTTATAGTGGCTTTTTGACGATGAAATATTATTGGGACACCATAACTATGTATATTAGTGGTAGTAGTAGCAGCAGTAATAGGTAATAACTGTTTAATCATTTAAATAAATTCATTCGAACTAAGTCTGATTAATGAACATTTATAAAATTTTACAATGCCGAAATGGATCATATCTGATCAGTATAACTAAATATATTTAAACCTATGATGAATATGAGTTCAATAATGTTGCTTATACTACATCTTATTTATCAGTTCAATCATATTAGTCCATATCCTCGTTATATTATCATCTACAAACTCCTTAGATGTTTTGTCGGTGCTTTTTACTTACATTTCATATATATATATATCTTTTTGTTCGAATAAATTGTACAGATTAATGTGAAGTTTCTCATTTCTTGTTATATTTGGTAATTTAGTTGAGTGTTAAATGTTAGGAAACTGTTATTTTGTAGTTGCATTATTTCTATTCAAATAATTGTGATTTTGTTGCATTTGAGTTTTAAGGCTTCTGCATGTTTTTTTTTTCAAGAAAAAAAATATCTATAACTGAAAATTTTTATTGCTCATAAGCAACAATTACAAATAATAATTATGTGGGGAAAGTTATACATTGATTATTTTTAGTAAACTATTATTCATATATATATATATATATATATATATATATATATATATATATATATATATATATATACGTAGAAAAGTGTTTGCATCTATATTTAGAACAATGTTAAAATTTAGTACGATAAAAAAGATGTTTAAACATGTCACATTTTATTTACAATTACAATTATTTTATCGTATACCATTATGTAGGTACATTTTATATTTGTTATTTTATCAACTGTGATACAAACGATCAGTTGGAATATTCTCAATGCAGACAAATTTATTCTGAGAAGCTGAGAATATCTTGAAACAATTATGTGGTTGGAAAAAAAAAATTATTTTCAATTGTGGTAAATTGATGATTTGTTCATTGACTTTAGGCTACCGTTGTTGAATCATGTGATATGCTTCCTCTTCAAGAAACTATCTTGTAACGTCATGAAAAAAAAAATAATTAAACTTGATCAGATATGTTAAATATGATACTATGCAAATAGTGATTCATTCATGAAATTTGATGTTAAACATTTAAAAGTGGTTAATATCAACAGGACTGGGAAAATTGCTTAGTTAAAAACAAGTAATAACTTGAGTACGTACGAATAAAGATATACTTTATGAACAGCACAGTTCATTTGATTCGATTCACTTAACCAACATTGGTGATATTCAGTACAGTAAAGTACAATTTATTGTATACTTCGTGCATTTGTTATCCTTACAGAATGAACAACAACATTAATGGTACACAATTGTTTGACTGATGAAATAATCTAAACAATAATTTGGGAGTGTTGAGTGTCTGTCACAATCTTCATCAACTTGGAATGGAAACAGTAATCAATATCTCGATTATTTATTCATAATATGTTACTTTCAGCATTAAAAATTACAGTAACTTTAATCGTGTTTTACGTAGTTATCATTAGGTTGAACGACTAATCTCTCTTTGACAAAAAATGATATTGATATCATTACTAGATCACTTCTATGTCGCGTGTATGATTGTTTAATGAAGATACCTGATGTTTTGTTGAATTTAGTATTAATTTTGTATTTTGAATTTCATATTTAATGACGTTATATCTTAATAAAAAGCTTATAACATATCAAGAATATAGTCACTAACAAATAAAAGCGAAACCGTTATAGTGGTTGGTAAATTTTTCTTATTCTATGTTGTTTAATGCACCAACCATATTATGAGATAGCAAAGAATTTCATAGGAGCGGAAACTGATTTCTCAGCATTTGTAGAGGAAGATAAATGACATCATTATTGGAAATACATTTTTCTACGTATATTTACAACACTAACAAAAATGGTACTGGATGGTGTTAAAGTTGTGTCATAAATTAATTCAGGTTAAACTTGTACTGCCCGATGTGAACTCAGCGGTTCTAATAGTTAAGCATTCACTGCCAGACCTGAACGTCATCCTTTGTAGGGTTTTTTTCCCCACTGCTGATGAATTTCATACTAGGATGGAACACCTGCCCAGTGCTGCTTGTGATGAATGTAACCTACAAATTAGAATAATCTCCGCATAACTTCAACTAAATTGTTAATATATTTGTTACTCAAAAAGTACTGAACATATAATTCTTCTTTGAATAGTGTTATAAATAATTTATAGTCAAGAATGAATGGTTGAATCAGAAATAACTTGAATGTCTATGTGTTAAGCTTGAATAGAATCCCAACCTCATTGATGTTTTAAAATAATGCTGTAGAGGTTGGATTTGATAGTATGAACCTAAGCGTCCTTTTTTCAATCTAGTAATAACAGCAGTATTCAATAGTTTATTTGATGTGACCTATGAATCCACAAATGAAATTGGTCATGTCCTTCGACTGTTATACGTTATATATATCACCCATCACAATTTCAAGTTACTTAGTTTAGTTTCCAGTGGTCACTGGTTACCGTGGAACCGCATCCCCTGACGTTGCTCCTCTGTCTTGTGGATTGAACTTCTAGATCAAAGGCTCTTCCAGTGACTTCTTGATAAGACCATATGCTTCGGTTTAGGCAGCTGCACAGTATCCTAATGCACTGGGAAATTCAACAGTTTGTGTTGTACATAAATATTTTAATGCCCATTTGTACCAATGATTATGTGTTCATATAAATAAATATTCAGTTCTAATTTTTAAAATTATTCGTTACGGAAGTTACGTTGCCTACATGTCTGTAAATAAATGTGCGTAACTTAAATTTTCTGCTAATGTACATCTCATAAATTCTTATAGTGAATTAATCAATATTTTTATTTTATTCTAACTTATCAGTAATATAAACAAGAAGTTCTGTTGTTTATTCTCAATCGCCTGTTTACAATGTTTCTACTGTAAAATGTAGCTTAAACCGATTGCTGATTAAGACATTGACGTGTGAAAAGCAATTTATATTTCATTTAGACATAACTTCATGAAGTGCTGTGTTGTTCTAATAACTGAATCATTTATATTGATTCAATAAATTCATTTCCAATTCGAAAATCGTTATCTTTGTCCTTCTCAGTCTAGAGTTTTAATTAACCGGTATGCAAATAACCAATATGTGTTGAATTACTCAAAAATTACAGTTGAACTTTAGATTTTTCTTTAGTCTGTTTTTTACATTCTAATGATTATCAAGATTATTTTACGTACTATTACATTACTTGATATTTCACTGAGTAAAATTATAATATATTTTTATTAAGAAGGAGCGAATATAGAACTCATTAATTTTATTATGTTTTTATGTTGAAGTAGTTCATTTGATCGACTAATCAATTAATATCAAACACTACCTAGTTCGCTGTATTCAAAAATAACTATTGACCAGGTAAGTAAATAAATTATAAGACTTAGTATAATTTTGATATAGTGGTTAGTCTGTATTTCATTCTAATGTTGGTGCATAATAAAATCTTAGTCCATAGTTTTACCTTCTTCTTTAAGTCAAACGATATCAGTCTTGATTCAGTATTATACAGTAATAAGGTAGCTAGATATGTCCGCAGTTATAACATGCAATGATATCAGTGTTTTGTTTCAGTTACAAGAAAGCTCTATTGAAATGTTATATTTTTGTTTACGCCTGTTACCCCCAATAAAGCATAGGCCGCCGACCAGTTTTCTCCAACCAACTCTGTCCTGAGTTTCCTTTTCTAGTTCCCTCCAGTTTTATTCACTCTTCTCATGTCTTTCTGTATTTCTCGGCGTAATGTGTTCCTTGGCCATCCACTTTTCCTTTTGCCTTAAGAGTTTCAAGTGAGGGCTTGTCTTGCGACGCACTTCGGTGCTTTTCGTAATGCGTGTCCTATCCACTTCCACCGCCGCTTCCTGATTTCCCTCTCCGCTGGAATCTGGTTCGTTCTTTCACACAGTAGATTGTTGCTGATCGTGTCCAGTCAACGAATCCGAAGTATTTTGCATAGATAACTGTTAATAAACACTTGTATCTTCTGGATGATGGCTTCGGTAGTTCTCCAAGTTTCCCCTCCGTACAGTAGAACTGTTTTGACATTTGTACTGAAAATCCTGATTTTGGTTTTGGTTGGAAGTTGTTTGGAGTTCCAGATATTTTTCAATTGTAGAAATGCAGCCCTTGCTTTGCCAATCCGTGCCCTCACATCTGCATCGGATCCACCTTGATTGTCGATGATGCTGCCAAGATATGTAAAGATGTTAAGGTCCTCCAAAGAATCTCCATGAACATTGATTTGGTTGATGCATGTTGTGTTGCAATGGAGAATTTCGTTTTTTCCTTTATGTATGTTGAGACCTACTGCTGCAGAGTCTGCTGCTACACTGGTCGTCTTCTCTTGCATTTGTTGTTGAGTGTGAGATAGAAGAGTCAGGCCATCTGCGAAGTCAAGATCGTCCAGCCGCGTCCAAGCTATCCACTGAATACCGTGCTTCCCTCCAGATACTGACGTCTTCATAATCCAGTCGATGACCAGGAGAAAGAGAATGTGTGAGAGTAAGCAATTGTTTGTTTTTCAACAAAATTATCTAGTTTTAAATTGACTAAATGTTTAAACAACACTGTTATACTTAAAAAATTGATGTTATAGGATGAATTTATTATACAGCTTCAAACTACTAACTGTCAATAACTTGTTAAACATTCAATTCCGAATATTTTAAAAAAAAAAACGAACAAAAGACGAAACTCTAGACATTTTTAAGTTAATTATAAACAGCGGCAGTGAATACAGTATATAATGATGTAATTATTTTTATAAAAAATCAAGGGTATTCACTGTTACTCTCTGTATCATTGTCGCGTAGATTTAAATTCAATCTAATAATATGACCTCTGTTAACGTGTCTAGTTATGACTGAATTTTTTTTATTATCTAGTCTTTTTCAACAGTCACATGCTAACCTGTTTTATTTTAAGCTTTTCTAGGTCATAATAAATAAAAATGTTATAGTCTATATTTGATAGATTTATCATAGATTTTTATGTTCATGACTGAACAAAAAGTGATTAAAAAGCCCTCGACTTGCAAGTTTCCGATTCCATTATTGATTGAAGTAAACGAATAGTACCATTTACCCTCCTTTCTGAAGTATAGCTTAAAGCAGACTATAGGAACCTCAGCTATATCACTACTTTACAGAACCAAGGAATCGCACAAGTAATCTCTGTGGTATGCTTTGGTACATTATGACATTTTTGAAAAATGAAACTAGTCATTTTAACTCATTCAAACTGATTAACAGATTTTCAGGAATCCTTAAAAGTCTTTGGATAATTCTACTCATTTCATTAAAATTAACATTGTCTTTTAAAACCACTTTTATTTTCCAAGCCTATTCTGATAGCATTAATTCATGTTTACTGGAGTTTGTTATCAATTATTTAAGCTCTTCTAAATAAACTACTTTTTCTGTATTGTCACACAAGTAATTATTAGCTTTATGATCATTGATTGGCATAAATAACTATGAATTCAATGACAAACACCATTAATTGCACATTTTATATTAAAATTTCAATCATTTACACAAAGGGCAGTTCTGACATGACTTTAACTTAAACTATCCTCTAGATGTTAGTTTATCCATTGTAAATGGAAAACAGGAATCTTTAACTCTGTAAACATCAAACGATAATTACGTAGTTTAATAAATTTAGCTTTCTATGTGAAATAATGTTACATATTCAACTCATTAGCGATGATCTTCCATAATAATCATTAGTTTTCAACTATTAATTACAACCATTCTTTGGTTGAAGTTAACCGAATTTCTTCATGTTCATTTCAGCGTATCCAGTACTTTCATCAACTTTTCTCTTCATTTAGCTATGAGTATTGGATATTGATGTGGGAAGTTCATCAAAGATTTCACACAACGTTTACTATATTTGTTATACATTGGCATTTTGAGCTGGGCTACACTGAATATATCCATGACAGAGAGCTGTAGATGAATCCATTTTTCTTCATATCAATAGTTAGTATTTTCAATTGATACTCTAAAAGGATTTATTCATTTTTTTAAACTTCTTACTAGATCAATTAATTAGTTTTATTGCTTTTCAAACAATTCTTATACAATTTTACATTGGAGAAAATTCTGTAATAAATGAGTTCAGATCATGTGATGCTATTTTATACGAGTTTGATTGGTCACTTAAGGACAGCATAGGAATAATTTGAGTTTTTTCATTTAAGAATATGTTTTGAATTATCAGATTAAAAACTATCTCAAAAACTTCATATTGTTAACCAGTCGTCATCTGTTTGAGTTACTGTTGTAATATACAAAAATAGAATTCTCCCCATGATTTTTCCTTTCTGCGAAAACTTCATTAACATTTTAACATTCATGTTCTATATTTTATTTTGTGTAAACCCAGTATTTTTTGAAATGAAATGATCTTAGTAACATGAAATTTGAACATGTCTTTATCACTATTTAGTTTACGGTCAGTTATGTATGTATTCCTTTTTAACTCTTTCGCTGCCACATCTTTCTCACTGTATGATTGTAATTGAAAATATCAGTAGTTAAGATAATCTTGCATCCTGTGTAACAAGAAGAAACTCATCATTTGATTGGGCTATAGATTAATTGAGATAAAAAATGTATTTTCTAGACTAAGAACAAAAAGTGATTTGCAGTAAATGCTGATGCTTGTTTTCCGAATAACTTTGAAACATCTGTGTTTTCTGCAACACTTTTCGTAACTAATACACTATTGGTCTAATTAAAAGTTTTGTTTATCAATTATTAGTGAGTTCATGAATCACAACACCTGATTGAAATAAGGTTATCTGAAAACGCTTTTTTTCTCAAGGATTGTGATTTATTTCAGCTGTATTTAAGTAGACTGTTAAAGTTATAATTTTAACTATTTATTCACTTGCTAAAAAATCTCAAATAATCATCACAGAACTAATATTATCATATCAATACAATGATCAAGTGATTAGAATTTCTATTTAATTGATTGTATAATTGAAAACACACTGCTTAATTGTTCTTGACTTTAGTGGTTCAAGGATATTTATTGAATATTCAAGGTGGGGCATAATTTTGGGATAAACAGGCAATCTTTCATTCTGTCAAATGACTCCATTAAAAAATCAGCCATCTCATGCATCAGAAATTAGTGATTTGATATATTTTGTAATTTCATAGTGAGGTATGCAAACGTAATAGTTTTTTTGACAATGTTTTCTCTCAAATAAATTAACGATTATTACTAATAAGCACACACTTATCTGGGTTTATACATAAGTCAACTGTAAGCAGCATAATTCAGGTTACCTTTTTAGTTCTATCCATTGAAACATCAATTTTTGTACAACACAAAATAAAATGTCTGTTAATTTATCAACATTTTTTTAAATGTACATACTACTGAATCCTTTTCAAGTGCTGTGTAACCCAAGATTCAAATGAACGATATTTTGAAGTAAAAGGTTTCCTATGAAGGAACATTAAAATGTATCCTATAGGGAATCGTTAGGCTAGTAATTTGGCTAGTAAACTATGGTCAGCTGAATAAATAAGTATGTTAAGGAAATTCAAGTGAACATTTAAATACAGAATATCCAGACAAGTTAGTCTAACTTATCAAGTAGTGAATAATTAAGAATAAAGATACAAAGTGAGAGTAACTAAACGATCGATAGTCATACGTTTCTATTGATTGCATAAAAGCTTGCTTATTAAATAATGAAAAGAAATTTCCAAGTTATGAAAACGATGTTTTATAAATAATAATTCTAATTAAAATGATTCAATACAAATATTCTATTTACACCATTTGGGACTTGAAAAATTTTCATGTTAGTTTATTTGTGACTATTGATTGAAATTCAGCAACTGAAATGATTCAAGGCTTTATTACTTTGTTGATCAGCATAATGAGATGACTACTAAGCTTTATGCAATGCAGTCTGAGCAACCTTGAGTTTTATCTAGTTTATAGATATTCTTGTTTTACTACTGTTAAAAAACAATTTATGTACATGTGCAAGGATGTATATATACATATATATATATATATATATATAATTTCATAGTTTTACTATGGTCATTGCTTTGATATGAGATTTCTAATTTGATATTGCTGCTCAATTTTTTCGAAACATTAGCCTTACTGGCCACCCTGAGTGAAAGAAAAACAGAGTAAGAAGGAAGTTTATTTACTAAGCCGAATCACATATTTTCACACTCACTCATACAGGTAGATATATTTATCGGTTATTTCGAAAATCAAGCCAAAAATGATGTTTGTCTCATTTCCTAAAAGCGCAAGCCATTTCTTAGCCTAATACTTACACTTATTATTTGACTGATTTCTAATTCGTCAACTGTATCATAATTCTCTTTTGAATATTGGTCCAGTTTATTGATTCCATTTGAAGCCGTTCAGGAAGGTGACGTGTCCTTAATTATCTCCCTCAGGTTTGCCTATTGCTTCTACTGCTCTAGGTCAGTTGCACTTGACTTATTGTATCAACAAGATAATTCACTGGTAGGTTGGGCCTAGGCGTAAGTTCATTAGGTCATGTGTGATTTACGTGTTGTGTCATATATTTTCTTCAGATTCTAACTTCGTAAATTAGGTTATTACAATGCCAGCTATCCAGGTTTTAAGCAACTACCGGTAATTTCTTGCATATCCTGTTGAACCTCCAGAAAATCAACTTTACTACCTCTAACCTCTGGTTTACTGTCCCATTTTACTTTCTGCAGATACAAAGCATCAAATGAATCGCGAATTTCCTTCTGAAACATTACTTCAGCTGGAAAGATACTTTTAGGTAAGGTTGCGTTTACAGTTATTCTGTATACTCTCAGAAACTTTCCGATAGTTTCTGCCACCATTCCCTTTCCCTGAGAGTTGACTGGAGAGTACCAGAAAAGCATTTAGCCTTTCGATTCAAATGATGTTAGTCTGGGAGCGATTGAAAATTTATAACCGCATTCTTCAGAGAGAAGTCCGCGAAGTTTTTTTACGTGAGCTGAAGCCCAGCGTTTCTAAAATATCATATTGACTGAAAAGGTTTTCACCCTGATAATTGATGGCTTCGAAATTCGACTTTTTATACAAACCTCTAACCAGGTTGTAAATGGGTTGGCAATGATAAGAAAACCTTGTTCGTTTATTGACCACTGCAAAATCAGCATGAACTTGGGACCATAGTTCTCCATCACTTGGCCGTGGGAATAAATGCACAACACATTGTCAACACTTCTTTACCATATGTTTCAGCCTCCATTTATTAGCATCCAGTAAACATAGCTGCATACCAGTGATTTTTTGCGTTGTACACTACGGTGACGTGAGTGAAGTTTGCACATGAAGATTGCTCAGAAAACTAGGCACTCTCCAGACACTGGGCATAGGTCGGTAATGGACAGTGCATCGTGACGTCGACTTTGGTAAGCCGTCGTGCATTTACTTAATGACTTTCTGGAGCCCACAACCTACTAGTATAGCAACTTAGACCATATTCGCCTCTACTAGTTACGAACCATTTATTGGTAATAGTCTGAAACATCACTGAGTAAGTGATCTTTATTACAAGTGAAATAATTATCGATTATATATATATATATACATATTTTTAAATATATGGTGTATACTCCGTTTAGTTCATTTTATCTTTGTACAATGCAAAGTAGGTGTTCAGTGAATAAAGCAATGCGATCATACTGACATTCTACAACTTTATTTTGACTGTGAGTGTGAAATGATAAAAGAATTCACATAAGATTATTATGACTAGTATTATTATTATGATCTATAACCATATATATACATATATATATATATATATATATATATATATAACAGACTTCTGTTAAATGAGTGAATTGACTGTTTAATAATGACGTTAATTTGTATTCATAAAGTATGTTGTAAACATGCACTCACGTACATAAACTATTTGGTTTTGTCTTTGTAATTGGCCTAGATTAGTCAACTTCAGGTGACAGTTTATATTATCTGAACAAAAACAGTTCAATTAATTTTTATGAAATTCATCAAAATCAAATAAGTTATAAGACTGACTTGTTTTTAGTTGCAAATTTTTCGGTGGATTAGTAAATAAGGATTATTTAACGAATATTCCAATCATGAAAGTTTTAAAATTTGTGCAAACCGTAAAGTTTTTTTTGAGAAAGTTATTAAGGATTTTAGATGCAAAGTCTTACGTCAATGGCTTATCTGTTCAGTTTTACGTAGTTTGTTACCCAACAGTGGATCTTAATCGATTGAGGAGGTTGAGCCATTTTTTTGACGTGTGTTTAACCACTAACTATTTTGACTGATAATGTTAGCCCAAGGTAAGAGTGGGTTGGAAGAAAGCCTGAGGTGACCAAATCAGAACAAGAAATTAGTTCATGAAATTGCTGACTGCTGAACTAAGCCAGGTTAGTAAATGTAGATAATAATTCACATGATCGATAGTTGAAAACGTTTAATAACAAGACTGAACTATGTCATTGGTGCACACATATATTCACTTTTTTGGTACATCTAACAAAAAGTCATATTTGAGATTTTTAATCTTTTCCATTACCTTCTTTGCTACCTTGTTTAAACTCCTTTTTCTATTCGACTTATCATTTTCATTTCGTCATCTTGATATGATATATAGGTTTGGTTAAAAGTGCATTCTCGCCAAACTTTATATTGACTAACACCGAATGATGAATTAAATGAGTAAATACGTATAACTGATTTGTAAACTTATTAATACCACTAATGAACAATTCTGATAATAGAATTCTTATTTTATTTCACCGTAAGTTATCTGTCAACTTCCCTAATAACGAAATATTTATCTAAAGCTTTCTGATTTTCAATGATGGTTTAACTATAATCAGTTCGCGATGCAACAAGCTGTAATAATTCCTTGCTGTATAATAAAACATTTTTCTACTGGTTTATTTTTCATCAATGATTCTTTTGATGGCATTATTCATTGATGAAACTAGTTTTCAAAAGTGAGCAAATCCTACAAAGTATTTAGTCGAAAATATATTTTGAAGGTATTTGAATTTGCAACAACTACAACAATAGTTGTGAGATGATTCTCATTTTCTAATTATCCGAATTTCTTTGAAAATGATTCGAAATAGCTTGAGTGAAATTGTTACGTAACTATTCCTCTCCCAGTTCACATTCAAACTGATCACTTGAAAAACATACTAGGAATGATTTTCACTAATAAAAGATGGTTACTGATCGGTTTGGTTATGAAAATAACATCAAAATTACTTTGAATTTATGTATTATTATTCATTTACAATTTTTGACGGGTGATGATCAGTCAAATGTACTTTGGATTGTTGGTAGCTCGTTTTTTTTTCCAGTAATTTGTTTTTATGCAACAAGATTAAAATATTGTTGCGCATAAAGAATATTGGATCAAAGACTAATGCACTTATGAACACAGATGAATACTATGAACTAAGTATCATTAAAACTATATTTCACGCTATTTTCAAAGTAAATCCATTTATATATTCAATGTTATATATCATGGATGCATGAAATACAAATTTGTTTTAAATAATCTAATTCAGTTATATAATTAGCACAAGATATAAATATAATTTTTGACTAATATTTTACAAAAATATAATGTGTGTAACAAAAATAATTCAAATTCATTTTAGCGCTATAATTACTAAGATCATTTTGTAAAATAAAATTATTTTATAATTTATAAAATGAGTAAATTTATCAAAAGCTAATGGACACCTTTTACGGAACATTCAGAAAATACTCCTGGATTTTATTATATTTTGAATAACAGTTAATAGTTAAAAGTACATTTAATCATTTTTAATTCACTAGTATTTGACTTTTTCAGTTTAAACTGGAACTCAATTATGATCAAATTATAAATTTACATTTGATGGTGGCATTTTTCCCACGAGTCCATATGCTAATAAAAACCAATCAATTATGGCATAAATATCAACATTGAAAAATATAAAAAAAGTTTAAATTAAAAGACTAAACATGTCCAAAGTTTGTGTTCGATAATCAGTTTTACTCGAAATTGATGTAAACGTATTATTTGTTATTTCTAGATAAGCTGATTACTAATCTGACATGTATTTATTACTACTCGTTAGGAAGAATAAGAAAGTTTGATTCTGAAAAAATAATTTATAAAATTAATCACTTCACGTCTAGTATTGTCTGGTCCAATGTATTAACATTTTACTATTGACCAAATAATTCTTATACAATTTACGATCAAATCGGTTGAGTTAAGAATAAATTAAGACTAATCCCTTTATTCCCAGTCGCGTTAACAAATTTTTCTGATGTTATTTGACCTATGCTATTTCAAGTGTTTCTGTTTGTGCCAAATTCATTGGGTCATTTGTTTTAATACTCCATTCTCTTCATAAAAAAATGACAATGTAGTCGTTAAATAAAACAGATCATTAAATGTTATTCCACAAATTCTAATTGCCCAAAACGTTTCTCCAATTAAAAAAAAGTACGTAGAATGATTTTGTTGGCTTTACGAAAGTTGTATTGTTAAGCTGTAGTTGATTTTTATCAAGTTATTGATGATATTGGTTTATTCCTAGAATAAAACAGCTTCCAAGTATTTTCGAGTTTTCAACATTTATTCATCTGGTGTCAAACTGTGATGCGAGATATGTTTTACAGGAAAATAGCCACAGGAACTATGAAACAGGGCGGTTATTCTAGGAATAATGCATTTGTCAAACGTTTTCATATTTGAATCAGTGGGGGTATATGAATAAGGAAAATCAATTCGCACCACATTAATCAAAAACTAGTTTACAAAATTAGCGGCTACTAAGAATGTTCTTACTTGCGGAAATTACCCAGCTGCATCAGAAGGGAAGCCCCAACTTGAAATCTTCAAGCTTAAAGGAAAAGAGGTAGGCCAACGGACACACTGAGCAGAGAATTGAAAAAAGACATGGAAAAATGGATGACGATTGGATAGACTTGGAAAGGAAGGCCCACGATTGAATAGGCTGTAGAATGTTGCTCAACGGTCTATGCTCTGTTGGGGGTAACAGGAGTAAGTAAGTAAGTAAGTTGACTGTATTCAATCAATCAACAACAACGTACGTACGTATATCAGTTCAAGTTGCCACAATACATTAGCACAGAGATCTAAATGTCAATCCAAATCCCATAGTAGTAGAGGTGGTAAAGGTATAAGCAATAATCGGAGAGATTAGGGTTCGACGATATTATTCAAGAACTGGAATCTAATGAAATAAACTTGAAAAGAAAAAAAAAAGTTATGAGGAATTCAGAAGGTTAGGATTTGAGAGAGGCCAAAGAATGGATTCACCTGCGCCATTGCAAACGATTTTGAGCCATGTCATTTAGATTCTCTAACCATCGATTACTATCATCTGGCGGACCCCAACCAGGTAGTCGACACCTACCGACATGACTCAGTCCACTTGTCATGGATTGCTGCCATGTTTTGGTCTGGCCACCCCTAGCTTTCTTCCAACCTACTCCTACACTACAAAACAAAGCTCTTCGAGGCAGTCGGTGCTTAGGCATTTGCAACACATGTCCCAACCACCTCAAATGATGAAGTTTCATTACTTCATCTATTGATCTGCCATTCTTACCTAGCACCCGATTCCTAATGACAGCGTTGCTCACTCGGGTGTCCCAGGATATACGGGCAATGCTTTGAAGACACCTATGATCGAAAACCAGTAACCTACGAATATCTTCTACTCTCACTGGCCATGTTTCACAGCCATAAAGTAAGACGGAGCGAACCACTGCGCAGTACACTCGTCCTTTGGTCAGCAAACGGATATCTCGCCCACGCCATAAGTGCCGCAGGTTGGTAGAAGCCAAATGGGCCTTCCTTATCTATGCTGAGATTTCGTCAGTCACCAGGCCATCAGCATTGATGAGACTCCCCGGATAAGTGAAGCGGTCAACATTCTCAACTGCTTCACTCCTTGTCACTAGTTCAGGTGCCGATGCAGTCCAGTCTTGAAGCAACATTTTGCATTCCAAACATGCATGCATTGATACTTAGGGTGATCAGGAGACACTGAGTTTTGCCAGCGTCTTCACCAAGTAGAACTATGTTATTCTAAGTCACCCAATGAATCTCCTGGTAGAAGGTCTACTCCTGAAAATTCAGACGAAAATAATGTTATATCTAGCAGCATGTCTATGACAAAATTGAACAAGAATGGGGAGAGTGGACATCCCTGATGGACACCACTTGAAGTAGAGAATTCCGATGGCAGTTCGCCATAAGCTCTCACTCGACCAGTGGTGTTCGAGTAGAGAGCTTGTATAAGGTTAGTGTACTTCTTTGGTACACCTTTCAATGACAGACACTGCTACAAAACCTCACGATCCACAGAGACAAGTGCCGCCTTAATGTCCTGGAAAACAGCTACTGTATGACGTCTAAATGTGTGTCTGTGTTCCAGGACTTGTCGTAGTGTGAAGATGTGGTCTATACAGCCACGTCCAGGTCTGAAACCAGCCTGGTTTTCTCTGGTCTGCTCTTCACTACCTTTCGTTAAGCGTCGAATATTTTAGAAACTATATTAGTTAGACTTACTCCCCTGCGATTGTCACAAGACTTGTGTCCTTTCTTATAGATTGGGACAATCAGTGATTGAGACCAGTCGGATGGGATTACGTCCAGTTCCCAGATTCTACCTAAGATCTCAGTCAACCTAGCTGCTAAAACTGGACCACCATCCTTAAATATCTCAGGGATCAGTCTATCAGAACCTGCAGCTCGTCCTCGCTTCAGATTTCCTAACGCTTTCTCAACTTCATAGAGAGTCGGAGGAATTACATCGGTTTGCCATTCAGGATGACTGGAGATCGTGGGCAACCGAAGTTTGGCCGGAAGCCGATTGGGCTGATCCCTAAAGTGTTCTGCCCATCGATCCAACCTCCTGGATTAAGAATGAATAATATTCCCATCCTTTTCCGAGATAGTCTCACTTACAATCGGATTCCTAAAACCGGTTTCCTTGATGAGTCTGAACAGTTTTCCACTGTTGACTATTTCCGCTGCCTTTTACATCTCTCTCGCTTTCGCTACCTAACACTGTTCACGATCGTTGCGTAGGCTTTTTATCAGCCTGCGCCTAAGCTGACTTCGCTCCTCATTTCACTCAGCGCTAGGCGGGATGAGTTTTCGAGTATCCATCAGTTTGGTAGATGTTATTGAAATCCATGGCTTCTCCCTACCCTTATGGTTTTTCTTACTAGCAGACATCACTTCTGTTTCCACAGCTTTATTAATATCATTCCAAGCTGCCTCAAGGTGCGCATCACGTACTACATAGTCGTCTAACTGATTCTCTAGTTATTCCTGAAATCTATTCGTAGCTGTGCTAGCTTTAAGTAGAACCCTAAAAGGTTTTTCTTGTGGTTTCTTTCCTACGTCCAGTAAACAAATACGCGCTTGCACTGGAGCATGGTATAAATCTAAACAAGTGCCCCAGAATGAGAGGCAGTCTTCAATGGAGCCTCTCCACCGATGGCTGAAACCCTCCTTTATCCGGGGGCTTTGGACCGGCAGCACAGCCAAAGAGTCTATAGGCAGAGTTGTTGACAGTATTCAAGTCTGTTTATTTTGATCCATTGCAACAATATTAGACTGATTATTTTAAGAAGTATAGTTACTTTACTTGACTCAAATTATTGTATGTTTTGATTATGATTTCTACCACCAAATAAGATTGGTTGGGGATTCTTGGAAATTGAACAATAGTAGACAGTTTTTTAATACGAGTTCACCGTTCAGCATTGAGGATGTATGTCAATAATTTAATATCTTATTCCAAAAAATATATTTTAAATGGAATAATTTATCACCTAGTAATCCTTATTTTTAATTAAATTCGGTTTACAATATAGTTCTACTATCATATACTTTTTTGAAATGTTAATGATATTATTTATTGGCTTACAGATCATCTAAATTTTGTTTAAGGCTGACAACTAGTTCCTTAACATAAAACCGAACAGAACTGACTTACTATAGCTGTACAGTTTTTCGACAAACTAAGAAATCTAATAACCTTAATATTCGAAATTCTATTTACTGATTTTTTTCTTTGTTTAGATTATCGAATTGATTCAAGTATTCAAACAAACCACTAACAATTGAGCTTGCTATCTTTGTCTACAAACAACATTAAAAATCAAACCTGAGGTTTGTGAATTATTAATAGGATTTAATTTTTATGGTAAATTGACTGAAATTATTAAAGCTTATTGACATTATTTCTTTTCATTGCTTTATCTAACGATCATATAGCACTCAGGATCATGTTAACATCTCCTGTTTATTCTCTAATAATTGAACGTAATCAAATAATACATATGAGTTAAGAAGCTATGAGTTTTAGAAAATTTTCCGTCTGATTAACTAATGGCTATAATCTGACAAAAAATGTAGCAAGTTAAATCTTGTTGTTGAACTGTTGAACACAAAATCACATTTTTTAAGTATTTTGTGATTATTTGACAGGTTACTTAAATACATTTAAGTAGTATCGTTTAAAAATGGTAAATAATGTCCTTTACAACACTTGGCTACGTACAGAATATGAGCATTTCAGAATATCATTTGAATGGTAATTGAATGGTGTTACCGAATGACCAGATAAAGTACCATTTTCTGCATGTAATCTTTCTGGCGTTAATTTATAATTAATTCGATTTGAAAAATATTCATGGTTTATCACTTTTAGCCAACCAAAACGACTTTTTCTTGTTGGTTAATTAAATTTGGTCCTTACGTTCAGTGTACAGTTTTCCTGAATTTGAAACATCAGTTTAAGAGTTTCAGTATTACGGTTTGATTATCTTTTGTTTGATGAAATGTTTTTCATTCAATATTGTATTTAATCATTCATGCTTTAGCATCAAGTTTAGATATGGACATCTAGGAATTGAAATAATTTCGGCTAAACATAACATCCTCCTTTTTTCTAAGATTTTTATCATATTGACGCAATAATGAAGGTATGTAATACAAGTACAGACATTTCACCATTATAAATATACTTTGTTACACGGTATAACTTTTATTTATACCTCGGAGGTTAATAAACGTGATTTCGTTCGATATTCATAAATGATATCTCTATTAGTCTAACTGAAAAATAACCAGAATTAAATGTTTAAAACTCTCTGGTTACCTAGGAAACGCATACTCAGTGGTTGTTTTATATGAAGTACATGTTTTAAAAGTATAAAATGTAACCAGTGACTTATAAATCCAGTCAAACATGAGACAGCTTCTTTGATTAAAATACGAATTTTCATTAGAAAAAGTATTTTATACTTTGCTGCCTTCAAGCTATTTTCAGCAGACTGACTTAGAAAGCAATAATAGTCAAAGGAAAATTAATATTTTTTTAATAATAGTCCGACCGCATGTGACTAAAGCTGGTGACTTTACTAATCCGGTTTTGACTATATATGGATTCTGTAATTTCGCCACACATTAGTTGCGTTTTGTAGGTAGTGAATACTGAAAATATCTATGAATATTGAAATTGTATCACTGAACAGTCATTTACACAAGTATAAACACCACTTTTATTCTCAAAGGTTGTAATTACTCCTCCGAAATTGGACCGGTTCTGAGGTCAGTCAATGGTGAATTTTAATGAAATCTATTTAGACGTAATAAATTATGATGGATTTAACTTAAATAGAAATAAGAAAAGCGGTAAAACATTTATAAAGTAATCATAAAATGCATAAATATTAAAGGAAGCTAGGGCTATGACAAAGAAGATAATCTGACGAATTGTTTTTTACCACATAGATTTAGCTTCATGTAATCTATCATTGACGTTTTTGTGATACAAAAAAGTAAAGCATTCTGTATCTGAGCAGCATCATTTTTAAACAAAGTGGGTTTTTACGGATATTAAGACATGGATTCACAAAGTAATGGTAGTATTTCTACAGTTGAAAAACGTCTGAAACTCAAAACAACTGTCAACCATCTCCACAGTCAGAATTTTCAGTACGAATGTCAAGACAGTTCTATCGTATGTAGTTGACACTTTGAGGATTACAAATGCCATTATCCAAAAGCAACAGGTATTTATGAACAGATGTCTGCACGAGATACTCTAGATCCGTTCGCCAGACACAATCAGTAACAACCTGCTGTGTAAGAGAACAAACCAGATTCCAGTGCAGGAGGAAATCATGAAGAGGAGCTGGAAGTGGATGGTACATATATTGTGGAAATCACCTAACTGTACTACGGGGCAAGCCCTAACTTGGAATCCTCAAGGTTAAAGGAAAAGAGATAGACTAAGAAATACACTGCGCTGTGAATTGGAAACAGATATGAAAAGAAAGAATAGCGATGGGGTAAAGCTAGAAAGGAAGTCTGTTGTTTGCAGAACGCTGGTCGGTGGCCTATGTCGCATTAGGGATAAGTGGAATAAGTGAGCAAGTACGTAATCCACATGTAGCAATAATATAGAAATCAAGTCATCAGAATTAAATCATTCGATATTTATGTAAACGTCAAGTTAATTTGTGATATAAAATACAGTTTATGCAGCTTGTTTCATAACTCAGCTATCATTGCATTTGCCCATATATTCAGTTGGTTTAATGTGTATTAAGTCAACATCATTTTCTCGTCAAGTTAATTATTCTAAATTCATTGGGGAAAAATAATCATCTGACGAATATATTGAAGTAATTGGGATTAGAACTTTAAGCTGGGCTAAAAAAAAATCGTATCAACATAATTCACTCACTCTCTCGCTCTCTTTATATTCATTGGCATATACGCTTCAACGTGTATAGATTCGCTATCTCAACAATTGACAAACTGCCTTGTACAAATAAAGAGTTGTTTTTTTTTCAAATTTCACAACAAATACTGTCAATGAAATTAAAAGAATAACACAATTTTCATATTTATTTGTTTATTATGATCAGTTTAACATATCTAGAGATATTTATTTGATTTTTTTACAAGTGTTTACTTATTTATGCTTATATTTAGTCATTAAAAGGAATATTAGTAAAACAAACATGTACAATAATCAGATAACAAATTTTTTTTATTATGAAAAATCATTTCAGTCTAGTGTATACATAAATAAACAAGGGTATATCTATTAAAATCTATTAATTTATCGATAAAGTTTTAGTAATAAATAGTGAATACATTAGAAGTTGGTGTAATTTGAAGGAATTTCCTTTTCAAATTTTTATTAATCATGAATTATCGAAGAATATATACCAATTTCTATCCCGTTAACTTTGTACTTAGTCGGTAGATGTTAATATAGTAATGACCCTTCACTTTTTGGAATAATTTTATATACGTTTAACCATTTATTATGTTCGTTCTGAAGACAAAGAAAACGGTTTAGACAGTTGTTTGTTTAAGTATATTAGCTTGATAAGCAGGAGCAAAACATGTTGATACCAGTTTTATCGAAGTTGATTGCTATGGATTTCAAAATGAAAATAGCATGGCTCATGTTTGATCAATAATTTGTTGTCGCCTTTGCAACAAAGGTCATAATTTACAATGTCATTTAAATTAATGTGGCAAAAATCAAGCGGACATTACTATTTACCTGTAAGTTAATCAAAGTTGAGCTCACAGGTGTGCAGAGTTATTAAGAAAAGTATTTAACTATATTGTTCAGAATGAAAAATTTTGGAGTTTGAATTGATTGACAGTGGATTTTTTTCACAGGGTGGTAGACTGTTGTTTCGAAACTATGGGATCAGACATTCATTAATTTAATAACTTGTGCTGATCCCTAATCTATTATGGTTTCAAACCACAGTGAAATAGGTGTTCAACGTTATTTCTTGTTAGACAGTTTTGAAGTGTTACTGACTGATGAAACTTTGTTTATTGTCTGTAATTAAACATTTGGAGTGTGTAGAATAATAAGAACTATACAGATCTACTCCTCTTAAAAAAAGTGAAGTTGCATTGAAGAAAATCGTTCTTTCGATAGTGTCATTTCCTTGAATGTATATTTGTATCTATAGATAATTATTTACAAGTAGTGGCCTGTAATAAAATAGATAATTATCATATCATTAAACAAAATTATCGTTAATTGTTTAGAGTTTTCAAGTATCAGGTATCATCATAGTTTATGTCTCCCGTCCATATTCATCCGGCCCTAGGTTCATTTTTAGTAACGCGTAACAAAGACGTCAAGTTGATGGTACCCCACAGTCGGGAGTAAAGTTTCATTCATGAAAAGTAAATTCAAACGGTATACAGCTAGTGTTGGGGATGAAAGATCACCATAAATTACTTGGTAAACCTCTTAATTTTTACAATTTATTCGTGGAAATTTGAATTTCTCATTTTCTCACCAAAAGCGCCCCTCATTACCTTCAGCTTGTGTTTCCCATTTTGAAGAACCCTAAAACTAATTGATCAATTTTCTCGTTCAGTGCTCTACTTTGTGACTCTTTTTGTACTGTATATATTACGCATGAATTCAGTGTTTGTTAACTGATTCGTGAATTGTTCAATCTTCCTGGTGACTTCGAACTTCTTTCTGTAGTTAGCTGAGCTGGGTGATAGAAAATAGATAAACTCTCCTGTTTTTGTGTTACTGATTTACGTTCCGTTCGCCTATATCTGGTTGGATCGTAATTAGCTCAAGCATAGCAGCTGCGGAGATTCCAAAGAAGAGATTATTTAAATTTCTAAGAAGGAATTCCAATTCAGGTTAAGCTCTGAATCGTTCTCTTCAGTTTTTTCGAGGAAGTTTCAAAGATGAAGTGCTCACTTTAATCACCTCAGTTTATATTGACTAGTTTACCTTCTTTTTGTGGCGAAGACAACTGTACAAGCGAAAACTTGTGAAATTAATGTCTTCGCACTAACACGCTTTACCACTTAAAGGGAAATAGAAATCGATTTGTAGTTCAGTGCTCGAACACAAGGTCAACTGTGTTCATATGCCATCATGTGAATCATCACTCAATATCATCTACAAATCAACTGGATCAGATTAGGTTTGCATTAGAAATGTGTGCATGATCGAAGCTAAAATATCAAGAGTCATGTTCATTTCTTTGCTCTTAAAGATCATTAGTGTTAATATTTGTTTTATTTTTCACCCCTTTCTTTTTTATGAAATACAGTTATAATCAAGACGAAGGCAAAGACTTTACATGTAATTTTTTTAACAAAGGTCAAAGTTTATCTTACTTGTTACAGTAAACACCTTAACCAGTTTAAAATGGTATTCTTGAACGAGCTATGGTATAAATGTGGGAAGTTGGCTGTTTTTACAATTAATACATCTTGTCCTATGTGGGGAACTTCAATTTTAGATACACACTGACATTAAGAGTTTTGAAAGATTGTCTTTAGTATCGAAAGAGAATTAACTGTACATTCTGAAACGACTTTTGATTTTTTCGAAATATAAGTTTCAAAGTTTGAAAATGCCATGTAAATTGATCTCTCCAATGACGAAGATGAATATTTCATAGATTCAAACTTTTATCATTTACCATAGAATGTTAGTTTTGATAATAAGTTTACAAAATAATAACTAGATGAGGTTAGAAATACAAAAGTGTCATTAACAATTTGAAATGAATTTTAAATAAAGTCATAATAAGCTTGATTTTTTACCTTGTCTCTTCATACTCATTAATATTTAAAGAATTTTAAAACAGAACTGTTTAATTGACAATTTATAAGAAAATTTTAACAGAATACATTCACTTTATTAGTTGATTTTTAAAATGCAGTGGGATTACACCCTACAGATTTTCACTGAACTATAAAATTTGATGTCAATCATCTTTGGTCTTTATTGTGTAGAATTTTAATGTTTAAATTCGTGTTTTTTTTCCCCAGTTAATAAACAACACATGACAAGAATCTGCCTATTACATACATGATGGATAAATGATTTTTTTCACTGATAACAAACTAATTATTGCTAACAGAATATAATGTAAAATTATTCTCTGTAAACTCGCTTATTATAACTAAAATTGATGTTGTTTAAATTTTGATTAGCAACTGTTTACGTTACAAACCGCTTGAATAAATGACTTTTGTATGAATAATTATCGTTAGATAATTATCGGATTCCTATTCATCTATGTAACTATAGTTTGCTTGGATCGTTTATGACTTATTTTCCTTGTAACCTAAGCAGCTGTTCAGTGAAGAGTTAGAGAACAAATTATTGTTTTAGGAACCATTAGTTAGTGTGATATTTTTGAAACTAGACGATCTACATTTCGAATATTTTCATATATATTTTGTGCTTAATGAACTGAGTTTGAAATTAAAGATACACAAATCTACTCTCATCCATGACATTCATGTCATTCAAGCAGTCAATGAATAGTCACATAGATGATTAAAAGTGAACAGCCAACACCTACAAAAAAATTTGAGGTGATTATCCTGTACACGTTTGTTATGATGTGTCATTAATTTTTGAACTTTCAGACACACGAATACTGTAAACATAGCTAACCGATATTTGAAATTTTGAATATTTTGTTGAGTAATCTTATGTACAAATTCATTTATATCAAAAATTTTACAAAACTAAACCTGATTTATGTTACTGAAAGACAATTAATTCAATTAGTTATTATTAGATTGTTGACCATTTCAAGATTAAATCGAGTTATCATTCATGAAAACCGGCTGTCGAACCAACTGTTGATGAGTCCCATACCAGGCCGAAACGGCCATCCAGTGCTTCCAGGTTTCTAATGGTGGTCTAACAATGATTGATAGATGACTTCAATGTGCAACAATTTTCAAATATTAAATCTTCTATATACTCCGAGCTAAATTTTTGTCAAACTGGAGAGAGAAGCCCAGGACAGAGTTGGTTGGAGAAAACTGGTGGGTGGCCTATGCTCCATTGGGGGTAACAGGCGTAAGTAAGTAGTAAGTAATTCATTCAAATATTAATGAATACTTTTAAAAATTTTGATTTCTGGTTAGAAATCTTTTCTAATAGTAAAAATTTTCAAATATTTGCTTTTCTTATTTTTAATTCAATAAAGGCAACGACTCTTCCATTAAGTTTGATTACATCTTGTATTGTATAACACTCAGAATACAAGTCAGGTAACAGCTCACAGAATCTAACAAATTTCATTTGCTCATTGTTTGAAGTGACTACTTTAAAGTGTACACGTTTCATTGTGCACATCCTGTAGTTCATCTGTCACTGTTTGTTTAGTCATTGTCTCTTGTTCAAGATACTTAATCGAATACTACTGACTAATTGGTTTTAGTTGGCTCATTTTTAAAATTTTCTTACTTATAGTTTGACACCAATCTAATGAATTTTAAACACATGTTTTATTTCATTCTATAATGCACAATGTGAACTAAACATGAAAATAAACTAAGGTCATGAAATGAATGGTAATTTTATAGTGTTTTATTAGTTAGTTTATAGACTAAAATCAAAAGGAGAAAAGTGACACATATTTTTTTTACATGTAAATAAGTTTTAATAAACTTATGTTATAGTTTATTGATTTCAAAATATTTGACCTTTATTTATTTTTACATATGAGTAACGATAGATTAGAAATGAGTGAATTAGTCGGTAAAAATATTTTCTCAAGGTTAGATTTACATATAGTCTAGATTAAAATATAAACTACTGATTAATATTTGTTTCTTTTCGCAATATACCTATAACTGAAACTATTCAGAAAACAACTATATTTTTATTTTAATTAACAAAACAATGTTAAGTTCGTACAATTTATGGTTATTTAAACGTTTAAATCAAAAACGCTTATTCTAATAAACATGCATAATACTCGGTACCTGGTACAACATGAGGTTGCTTGTTACCCGTTCACTAGATCTACTTGGTGGCACAAGCAACCGAACGAGTTGATGTCAAAGACGTAACCACTAGTTAGAGAGCAATAGTGTAAATAAATAAATAGTATAAATATGAATTATGAACAGACAAATGATCGTAATGAAATTTCCTAAGTGATAGGAGAATGCCAGTGTTTTAGGTCACTGACACTGCAGTAACTGAAGACTTGAGTGTTGGGGTTGATTCATATTTGTCTTATTCGTATAAAGTTCATGTCAGTCGTAATGCTGTCAACAATTGTATTTTCAAAATATGGTCTTTGATTTATGAATGATTTTGTTGTTAGCTCCTTACGTTGTGTCACAAACTTATGAATCCCCTAAATTTAGCTGAATATATCATATACCTCCTTTTTTAATTACAGTGACTTGTCACTGTAGTAGTTCCGCAAGTCTGCTTGTCAGATATATCTAACTTTATTCAAATTCTCTACTTATCTATCGATTACCGAAGCATATGTGTGAAACAGAAATACTTATTATATAGAAAGTTCTAGCTTGGCTACATATCTAAACTGATTATAATAAAATATTCTTTCTCTATCCTGTTGAATTGTACCTTACAAGCTACCATGTCACTAATAACTTAAGATGGCATTTCACTAGTTCTTCATGGACTTGAGGTAACATCCATATCTCTTCTCTTGAATAAATATGCAGAGAGTTCCCTTCACAAACTAAATTTAGTTAGGGGTAGTCAAAAAAATAGTAAGCACTGGACAACTATCTCATCTCATTTTCAAACTACTCTGATGTACACGCCAACGAGAGCTTATATAATTGGTAAACTAGGACAAAATAAATTTGTTTATTGTAATTTGCCTTTCGTCTTCTGTTTGTTACGAAAGTTATCGATAAAATAGATAATTGTGAAAAACTACTCTATTACTTAACTTGTTCATCATTTATGTGTAGTTATTTTTATGAAATGAAAAACATATTACATTAGTCAGTTTATGAATGAATCTGGATTTCAGTGACTAGTTGGTGCATAAATGAATCATGATAAGGGACAGCGAAATGATGTTTGGTTTGTAATCAACTTATTGATCAGTATTTAACTGACTAAAATTATACTTAACAGATTATCTGCCCCCAGGGGAGGTAAAGACATAATGGGGAGAGGACAAATACATAAATTCATACATTCATTTAATCTATCAATCATGTTGCCTTATTTTCATGAACAAGTTAATATTAATGAATTGTTTTGTATCAATCATAAAATTCACAGGACAAATTTTGTTACAAATAAAGTGTATTGAAGAAATCTTTGTACTTCAATCTATGTGTAATGGCAAACTGTTTACGCATATTTACCTCGTTAACTTTGAATTTTACAGTGATTCAGTTGAAGAGAATATTTTTTTCTGAAACATCTGGACATTAGTCCTGGTATTTGTGTCAATCAAAATTTAACTTACACATATGTAACATTGTTTCTGTTTAAAAGAAAAATACATCACTTCTTTGTATCATGTCAAATCTTTACAATATCAAAATAAAGACTTAAGAAGTTGACATATGAAGTTGATCTAAATATATATATATATATATATATATATATATATTTGACTGATCATTGTGTAGTAATTAACATCATATTTGCTAATTCTTTTTAGTGTAGATCAGGTCCTACCGATCAAGTTTCAATGTGGCCATTAGTTTAAGCGAATCAACACTGTGATTACTATGTTAGGATCTTAAATAGTTGAAGATAGTCGACAGGATACTGTGGATTGATGTTTCCTGCTATTTGGCACTTGCCAGCAGGATGTACCTGCAATCTTGAGAAAGATTTTATACCCTGGTGAGCTGTATCTATAGTCACCCAGTTTCACAGTCCGAAGCGTTACTACTTACCTATTCGGGTTGGGACTGACCCGTTGAAAGAATGAGGCATTAAAAATGTTATGTTACATGTTTCTAAATCGTTATAGTTTTCATTTTTAAATTATTCAACGCTGATTCAGTTCGTTCATTTTCTATTAAAGCTGATGAATAATCGTTTAACAGGATTTCAACTTACAAATTACATAATACAACAAATTCTTTCAATGGACGACATATATGTGGTGTTTCGTTATATTTTCCCTTTTGTTTTCCTGTTTCAGCTGTCTAGTGCACCTTTATTGTTCTCAGTGCAGATATATTATCTCATCATGCGAAATTTATTATAATAGTAAATCACATAGAGTCCTGATAAACTTAGTCTTCTCGTTAGAAAATCTAAATGGATCAAAGGGACTAAGGGTGTGATCCAGACATTGGTAATCGACTAACTTTAACCCCGCAAAGGATTAAATGCCGGTTACTGAGTTTTTAGTGCTCATGTACTGGATTTCTACCTTGTTACTGAGAAAGTTATTGCTTAGTGGACCATAGACAATATCGTAGATAATATCATTCTTGATTTCCACACTGTATCCCCTAACAATTCGGTACTTTCAAGAGTACAGGTTTTGCTATTCCTTATTTGAAATGCATAAGTTTTCAAAAAGCGTTCAATAGAACTATATTTGAATATTACCCAATTTATTTCCTTTCAATTTACATGTTAAAGGTTAAACAGAGTAAAATAGCATATGTATTTTATTTTAAATATGTAGTGAATCCCACAAATACCAGATATCTATGCAAAAACATCTTAATTCATTGTTCAGAGGCTCTAAAGTATCCCTGGGAAAAGTCTATAAGCGTCTAGGAAACGTTTCATCCAATCGATGTTAAGTAGAACCTTCGCTGAAGCATCTAGAAAATACAGAACTGCATGTTATGAATTCGACTGAACACTTACTTACACTTGAGTCTGGTTCTAGAGACTTTCCAAAACATAAGGTAGTGTCTAACTTTATAAATACCCTCACTTTTTCCGTACGTAGACTAATTTTTGAGTAACAGATTCTTTTCTCACTTCACACTTTTATCCTAGAATTGTTAGAAACGTTTAGGAAATTAGATCTAGCGTTTGCTAGAAAAAATCTTATTAGTCATAATAAAGTTGATATTTATGAAACTACCTAATGTAAGACTAAGCATTTACGGATGACGTTAGGAGTTCATGAATTCTCATTAAAACAAATACACTTATTATTAGTTGCATAATAATAATAACAGACAATCTTAAGAAAAATACACCACTGAAAATATTACTCAATGTTTAATCTGCATTTGATATTATGAAAAACTATTATTAGGATCTTTTACATTCTTGCAATATGACCGACTAAATTCACTTCATGCAGTGTTTCCCGTTTAAAAATTTTAATTACTTAAAACCATTGATTTTACCAAAATAACATGAACTCACATTAGCTACTTATCATCTAGAAATAGCAGTATTAATCGATGCAAAAAAAACAAGTGGACAGATTTTATATTTTAAAAATAATTTACTTTAAATAGAGTCTAATAGTTAGATATGAATTAATAAGAGACAATAATTGTGGAAAAATTCGGCAAAATTACATAAATAAATGTTTACTGATAGAATAAATGCTTGAATATTCAAAAGTTAGTTCAAATTAATTGAACACATTCAAAACTTGTTGTTCATTTTGACTAAAAATCATTGAAACATCTAAAAAATGTATTTCAAATCAGTCACCAGACTTCTAGCCTTCTTCGCTTTCAAACCTTTTTGCCTTGGCTTTCGCCATCACCCAGCTTCTTTTCCTTGCTATTTTGGAATACAATCCTTCCTGTTCAACCGTGTTCTGATTTGTGTTACTTGTCCAGTGTCTTGTGTCAAGAATACTAAGCAATAAGATTTAGCCGGGAAATATCGTAAGCAAATCGTCACAACAGTGGCGACGGGGAAAAAGGAAAAAAAATTCAAGATGCCTATTTCAGATGATCAGCTTAACCGAATACTACAACAACAGCAAGCACAATTAGATGCACAAATGCGGTTGTTGGAGACCCTAAATCAACAGCTCAACATCCAGTGTTCGAGTCCACATACTGTTTCAAATACGTCTTGTGAAGCAGTGGCTAACAGCATACCAGAATTCGTCTATAATCCTGAATGTGGAAATACTTTTCTGACGTGGTTCAAACGTTGGGAAGATACATTTAGAATTGAATTCGGTAAACAAGCTGAGGGTTCGGTGTAGAGCGATAAATAAGCAGGAACCTCTCTAAGATCTCTTCGGTGGTCCCCTCCCCTTTGGATTTTTTTTAGAGCATTTTTAAATGTGCTCACAAAGCGTTCTACTTGACCATTTGATTGCGGATGGAATGGAGGTGTTCGGACGTGACAGATTCCGTTCTGCCGGCAAAATTGCGAGAAGACTGCGGACGTAAACTGTGTCCCGTTGTCAGTAACTATCAATTCCGGGACTCCGAAACGACTGAATAGTTTACGTAATTTACTGACTGTACAACTTGCACTTGGGTGTTTCATCAAGAAAATTTCTGGCCACTTACTGTATGCATCAACTACCAAAAGGTAAGTTTGTCCATGAAGTGGACCAGCAAAGTCCAAATGTATACGCTGCCACGGTGACTGTGGTATTGGCCATGATTGCAACTCTGCTTTGCGCGGTGCTTTTGCTGCTAATGCACATTTGGTACACGAACGGGATAGCTGCTCTAGCTGGGTGTCTAAGTGCGGCCAGTATACATAACTTCGTGCTAGTGCTTTCATGCGATTTATTCCAGGATGTCCCACGTGCAACTGTTTTAGCACTGCTGGTTGTAGCTTCGCTGGAATTATGACTCGTTCGGCAAACAGCAGGCAGTCGTCGATGATTGAAAGAGAGAGTCTACGCTGGTAAAACTGTTGAAGCTCTGAAGAGTTGATCTTCGAAGGCCAACCTTCCAGGTGAAACTTTTTAACTTCTTGTAGAAGTGGGTCTCGAAGAGTTTCTTCTCTGACTTCCTCTGACGACACTGGAGTGTTTCGAATGGCGTCTGCTACTACACTCCTTATTTCTGGGTCTACTGCTGTTGAGGCAATGATTATGTCCTCTGGTTCAGGATGCTGAACTCCAATTAATCGAGAGAGAGCGTCCGCTTGACCGATAGTATTTGTCGACTGATACTTGATATTGAAATCCTAACTCAGGAGCATCGTTGCCCAGCCCTGTAATCTATTAGCCGTATAGACAGGGATTCCTTTCTTAGAACCAAAGATTGCAATCAAAGGTTTGTGATCTGTCAGTAGCGTAAACTTACGACCATAGAGCATTTTATGAAATCTTTTGACAGCGAAAATAATTGCAAGAGCTTCTTTCTCAATTTGACTGTAATTTCGCTCGGCTGGGGTGAGTGATCTGGCAGCATGGGCAATTGTTTTTTCTGATTTATCCGGAAACACATGAGATATTACTGCTCCAACTCCATAACTAGAGGCGTCAGATGCAACAACGATTCCCAAGCTGGGATCGATGTGTGTCAAAAGAAGCTTTGAGCTGAGCATCGACTTGACTTTATCGAAAGATGCTTGACATTCTGCTGACCACTGCCAAGGCATTTACGGATGACGTTAGGAGTTCATGAATTCTCATTAAAACAAATACACTTATTATTAGTTGCATAATAATAATAACAGACAATCTTAAGAAAAATACACCACTGAAAATATTACTCAATGTTTAATCTGCATTTGATATTATGGAAAACTATTATTAGGATCTTTTACATTCTTGCAATATGACCGACTAAATTCACTTCATGCAGTGTTTCCCGTTTAAAAATTTTAATTACTTAAAACCATTGATTTTACCAAAATAACATGAACTCACATTAGCTACTTATCATCTAGAAATAGCAGTATTAATCGATGCAAAAAAAACAAGTGGACAGATTTTATATTTTAAAAATAATTTACTTTAAATAGAGTCTAATAGTTAGATATGAATTAATAAGAGACAACAATTGTGGAAAAATTCGGCAAAATTACATAAATAAATGTTTACTGATAGAATAAATGCTTGAATATTCAAAAGTTAGTTCAAATTAATTGAACACATTCAAAACTTGTTGTTCATTTTGACTAAAAATCATTGAAACATCTAAAAAAATGTATTTCAAATCAGTCACCAGATTCTTTTCATATATTTGATAATCAGGAAATTCTTTTTGTCATCAAAAAGAAAAGTCATTTTATAGTGCTTTTCTCGGGTGCTTAAAGATAATTTGGATTAAAAATTACGAGAAGGTTAAAATTTAAAATGATTGTGACTTAAACATGGATTCTATTTAATTTAATTCTGAAATTCAACTTGTATCTAGGACTAATTTTTCAAAATATTACCAACCTCAACATATGGTTGGCCTTCAAGTCTTACTAACTTTATCTAAAAACTTTTTGTGATTAGGTTGCATCAGAAAAATCAATAAATGTATAGTATGCTATCGGTTCCCTCTTCATGTTGTATTTTGTGTTCAATAAAAACCTTCACAGAACTCGTTATCCTCATTATTTACGTTGTTGTTCTACAAATGTACGCTTGAATAACTGTACTGGTGAAGAGCACATTGAAAATATCTTTTTTCTTTTTCTTGTGTGTATTTTCTAATTTGACCAAGTGGAGGAGAGTGAGAGAGAAAGAAAATTTTTTTCTGCAGTTTGTGTTCATTATTATTATTAAAAAAAGACAACTTAAAATTTCTGTGTTGTTTACTTTTCTCTATTTGTTATTGTCTATTTTTTATTTTATTTTATTTTAACTATTAGAAGAAAAGCAGAAAGGAACATTTGTCAATTTTCATCTCTCATGGGATATTTAAATAATTTATATTTTGTGTACAAATGAAGTTAACAATCGATGAATGAATGAATGCATTAAGGGAATGCAAGAGAGAAAAAATACAATAAAACTAATGAGAATATCTGTTTTGTATTTTTTGGTTGTTGTTGTTGTTGTTGCTGCTGCTGAGAAATACGCAATTTGTATATTCATCATTCAAACTTAGCATTATGAGAAAAACTGAAAGAAAATATCTATTCTGATGGGATTATTTATCTACACACAAATTAAGTTACCATCAAATCATTTTTAAGCAGAACAATTTTTGGTTTACACGATAGATTTTAGACTGGAATAAGATTTTTAAAAACAAAATTATTTGTGTCATTATCATTGAATCAGTATAACTAGGAATTCAAAGTTCAATTTGTATTAGGCTATTTGACAAGTGATTTGATTTACATAGTTTTAGTTATTTGTTGGGATTATTTTGTTGATTTCATGTTTTATTGATTTCTGACTTATTTTTCTAGCTTTAATACTTATTTAAGTAAATATGCTTCTGTTAGTAAAATATCACTACTGCCACAAAAATCCTTTAGGTATTTTGATTTTACAGATTTAAAAAGCTGGAATTAAAATGGAATGTTTCTTGTGATATAACTTGACAAAACTGATTCAAGTAACTCCAAAAACAATCATTAAGAAGCCAAATTTTCATTTAGTCTAAATTTTTAATTGTAAAATGCCTATAAAAAGTCAAGAAATCGTTCTCAACAAATACAGTATCTGTAGGCGGGAGTAACTATGACTCTCTTAAGGTAGCCGAATGCCTCGTCATCTAATTGAAAGGATATGTTAGGTGACGCGCATAAATGGAGCCTTCCGGGGTTGTGGTGGCGGCTACCTCTTCGTGGTCCCGCTAGGCAACGTAGCGGTGGCAACATCGCTGAGGCCAAAGCCGTTCCGATCGCTTAGGATACCGTGCTTTGCATGGTCCAGATAAATGGCACGCTCATGGTCGCAAGGCTGGGGACACGTTTGACCAGTCTGGGGGATTAAGACTGAACGTCTCTAGGTCGGTATCCCGTCCTTAAGCGTAGGTAAATTCTTGAAAGGGATGTAGTAGGATGATCGAGGGCGGCCCTAGATGATTTGTTTGGGGAATCAGCCAGAAAGATCCTGGACTACTGACGCCGACATCGGTGTATTGTGTCAACTGGCGTCGACGCCACTGAAACAAGGGTCTGCAGTTGGTTTATGTGATCCAGTGCTGAAGGGGTACTGGACGCCAATGACGTCTGTCCACTTATGTAGTGGGATTAACCCTGCTTGGCTGAGTGCCTGCGTTTGGTTGAGTTCATGACATCTACCCCATGGGAGGGTGTACGTTCCGGCTGACCTTGTGAGACAAACTCGATCTTTAGCTTCATGTGGAGTTTGGTGGCTCCGATCGATTGTATCAGCGCAAGGCAGTTGGAGGCCAGACTGTTGGAACGGATGCTTGTTAGTGCACTGCTGGATGGGTGCTAGGTCTAGCAGGGGAAGCCCGCCTTGCCCCCCTTGCCGATTGGGTATAATGGGTAGTGGATTGGTTGGAGGGATCTTGTCGATTCATAAGTGCCCAAACGTAGGCCACTGCTCTTGCTTTTTGGACATCCACTAGTCTGCAGACTAATCTACTCAAAATGTACGTTCCCGTATGGGGCAAGGATGATCGCAAAATTGGCTTTTCTGAGAATCCTTGTGTTGCCTTAACCAAGAGTATATGTAGTCAGAATTATAAATCATTAGATTTACACTCGATAGTTTCGTAGCTAACCACCAGTTACAAGTCCTGAAGTTATTGAGTTCGATCATCTGATGAGATTGTGGGTACATACTACTGAGGAGTTCCATGTCAAGTTGAAATAGATATTCTTTCTTTCCGTCATAACTTGAACGTAAACTCTAGCATATTTAGATAGTTGAAATGGTTTTATTCTGGAAACGAAAGTGGCTCTCACATATTACTGTGATCTAACTTACAACTTATTTAGATATTCATTATCCGTGAGTGTCAAAGATTACATATTTGAAGGATACATACGTGTATATTTATCATTCACAAATAGTTTAAAATCTTTACGAACCAGATTTCATACTTAGTAATTAACTAAAGTTAAGACTGTGAAAATTTACTAATAGACAAGTGGCCTTAAGGTATAAAATCGAATAGTAAATTATGAGAATGATTCATAACTGTCCAGTCAAGTGAAAGCTTCAAAAACATAATTAAATTCGACGCATTTTTGTCTGAATAAATTATATTTATTCATTACAGTTTAAATAGTTATAAAATCTATTTGACAGAAATGTCGGAAACTTAAAAATGAGTAGACTTGATTAAATGATTCATTTATATTAATTGGGGTTACTTTTGAATAGTTATGGTGTGAATGCATTTATTGCTATAATATGCATATTTTACTCGAACACATAAACATTGGTACAAACGGCCACCTAAATATTTATGTACCACTTAAATTATTGTATTTGTGAGTGGACTGAGATGCCGAAACCGTAGCAAGTGTTTTTCTTTGAGAGCTGCCCGCGAGCCTTTGAAGTAAACGTCTTATCCACAAGGCGGCGGAACAATGTAGGGAGGTATAATCCCATGGGAGCCGGTGGGTAACGATAACTCCACAAGCAACTCGTCCCTTCAATATTTTGGAACCCATATACACCATTATAGTTTGGAGTTAAGGTTTCTTAAATTCCCTAGAAGGATGCGTAAAGTTGTTAGATAAGTAAATATCAAATAATGCTTTCAATTCTATAATCAAAAGCTGTGAAAAAATGAAGATAATTACAAACAAAGCAAGAGTATGAGAATTCATTTTAACTTAAAAACCTATTGACAGAAAGCAGATTACAGTCATATCGAATAATAAGTGTACATACAGTCAGTTAGACATTCAAAAAATGGGTCCATATTTCCAATAAGATGAACATGACATAAAATATACCCTTGAAATCATGAATCACTCATTCTTAGACTATCAACAGAAACCTAGAAGAACTAGACGGCCGTTTCATTCTTGTATGTGATTCTTCAGCAGTTCACATCCACGACTCCGGCTGGTCTTGCGCGCGAATGCTTAAATTCTACACGACCAGTGTTAATGTTTAACTCTGATCAATATAAGGTTTTATGCATCCTCACCCAATTTCTTCGGTAGTTACTGCTTGCGGTCTACAGGGTAAAACTCCACTGATCACGATATGCTCACTAGTGACTAGCTTTGAGAGGAAATTCTCCTCCCTAGTTTTATACAATTAGTTTTTTTTCAGCAGTACATCAATTTTTTTTGTAGCCATACCACTGTATTGATGTCTAATCTGTCACACAATATTGTTTAGGAAAATGGAGGAGCTTTACAAAATTATCAAGGATAGTCAAACTTATTCAAGCTGATGACTATGAAAATAAATCTTTATGTAATTCACTCAATATTAATGAAACGTTTGAAGTATTAAATAAAATAGTAATAGTAATTTATAAATAGAAGGGTGTTATTTTAATGTCAAAAAGAAGTTACATAACAGTTCAAGAGTTAGAAGAATAGGAAGATGAGGTCAGATATACGATGAGTGAAAATTATCCGTTCAATATGAAGATATGAAAAAAATGATAATAATCATAAAGACCTATAAGAGATAATCATAAATGATTACTATTTAAAAACACTAAATTACTACTAATAATAAAACCAAAATCAAAAACATACTGGAGAAGTGGATTAAGGCCAGGAAAGAAAGAGTGGTTTGCATATATCGTTTCTGCACGCAAAGTTCTTCACTACATTCTTTTCAGTTTTATTCAGTGACACAACGAGTATTTTCAATTAACAATCGAATCCTTTAAAAAAATGTTTGATCCTTCCAAGATTGTAAATATTATTTATAATCTATGTACATAACTCATAGCTAATTGTTTAAATATGCAGAATAGAGATTCACTTGATTAATATTTTAAAACTTGTAAATAACCAAAGTTTTTCTACTGTACAGAGTTACTATATTGGTAGTGAATTGTCAGTGTTTTTGTAAGCATGCATCATAAATTTCTTTTTAGTTCAAATTTGTGCCTCACAGAAAGAAAACAAATTAAATAATCTCTTCTTGAATATTTTTCTCATCAACAATCTATCAATTTATTCCATTCAATTCTGAGGTCAAAATGGTCAATCATCAATAAATACAATTATAAAACGAACACAAAATTGAACAATGAGAAAGATTTAACTCTTATCCAAAAAAGATGTTTGATTAAGCTATTCAGAATTGCACTAGTGTCAGTGATATTAACATGACCTATAAAAGAAAAGCATAAAAATGTAAGTAGGATAAGAAAGGAAAAGAGATGTAGAAGCGGATATGTCATAAGATTCTCTTTGTCAACATGGCGTACACAATAAATAATTAGGTTATACAAAAGAATGAATCTGTAGTGTGTTTATTTAGACAAGCATTTGTTGAGGTCAACATAAATGAGTTTCATTTAATTCTTCATTTGTGTTATATAAAATTTTTTTATCTTTAAACAAATATATATATATATATATATATATATATATATATATATGACTAGATAAGAGATTAATATGATTCTTAAATCCTATTTGGGATGTATAGAAAATTTGAAGGCAATTTTGATTGCATAGCTAATTATTAGTGAATATGTAATAATCCTGTTAGTTGATTTTGTAGCGAATCTATAAATCTGAAGATGCGGTTTACGTGTAAAACATAAACATCTTTTGAAATCATGAATCGATCAATGTTAGACCACCATTAGACACCTGGAAGCACTGGACGGCCGTTTCGTCCTGGTATGGGACTCATCAGCATTGCGCATCCACGACTCCTGCACCCCGCAGGATTCGAAACCAGGACCTTCGGTCTTGTGCGCGAACGCCCAACCTCTGGACCACCGACCGTGAATTGATGGAAGTTAGAAATTCGCACCGTTAGATACCGGCTCAGTAATAATATTCGTCCAGTGCTTCCAGGTTTCTAATGGTGGTCTAACATTGATCGATTCATGATTTTAATGAGTAACTTAACAATCTTTGCTTAAAATTTAGATTCTTCAGGAATAATAATATTTTATGGTATGATTAAACTTAAAATATATGAGTGTTCACAATTGAATAGCAGTGAAATGGAATTCATGAACATATGTTAAACAACTGTGATATACAGCCATCCAGTTTTGAGTAAAACGTTAAATTATCGATCAGATTAGAGGTAGATTGGTAAGTATAGAAATTAAACGAAATTCCAAATGTGGATTATTGTTACAAGAATAAAAGGTCATAGTTTATATTTCTTTTGGCGCCACATGGATTCACTGTCAAATATTTTAAAATGTAACTATAACAATTTTTCAATGTCCTCTAGTTTTCTCTAGTGGAAGTAACTTTTTTGTTTCCAAATAGAATTGTTAATATGCTTCAACAAACACTTATACTACTTCGTATATTAACAATATTTTCAGATGTGCACACTTTGAAATTTTTTTTCGTCTCAGTTAATAAATTTGTCCATCTGATCTAAAACAGAAAAATAATTTTTAGTTTTAAAACTCAAATTTTATTGCCAAGAAATTTTATGTTGTTTTAATCCTACAGTTTTTAAATTACTTTTAAATCCATACTCTATATCATTATTGTATGAATGGTAGAACTTACATCCATCATAATGAAATCTCCTACTAACGATATTTTTCCTTTTATTCATAAAATAAGGTAAAGCATTTGTATTGATGAAACATTTACTCAGTAAAAGTTTCGTCAAAATAAAACGAAATAATACTTTCTACAGAATATATTTCGGACTAATGTTTTGTTTACATTTGCGAGAAAAGTACACTGCTTATGAAATGACTAAAGATTAATGCATATCTTGCTCATAGTAAAAGCCTTCTTTGGTGCAATTTGTATAGACAAATTAATAACATGATATTATGTGTTATTTTAATGTTTATAAATATCAAAAGAAAGAAATTTGTCATTGTTCATTTTGCTGTATTATGCATTACATGATTTTATGCATTTGTTATACATACACATATAAATGTGTTCAACAAATTGCATCATCTAAGTTGTATGATGTTTTATTTATTTCAATGCTAACAAAATGATAACTTCATTCATAAATCATCTATGTTCAGCGTGTATGTTACATGCAGAAATCCATGACCGTGTAATTAGTTTTTCCTAAAAATTTATAATCCATTGGTTAGTAAGTAGCTGATAATAATTATTAGTTGTATTTCAAATTACATACACTTCTATGAAATAAATGGTTTTGTACACTACTTAACTTTCAACTTAGTTTATTGATTGATTAAGTAAACTACTTTGATAGAAAAAAGACTGGAACAAAGGAACCTTATTTTACCTTTTCATGAATGCATATGAACACAATTTAGGTTGTGCAAAAAAGGATCACAATTGTCCATTTCTTTCCAGATTTGTTCAATATTCATTGTTTTTATTCAACATATAAGTGAACAATATTGTTTTCAATCAGATATTCATCTATTCTAATATCTAGTAATATTTATATGTGTATATGAAATTATTAAACCAATCAGGGTAATTTATGAATCAGTGATAACAGTGCAATCAAAAGTATAAATTGATAATGTGATGATAGGTGCACTAATTATGGGAATAATACTGAAGGCTTAAGTCAATGTTATATAATAGCGGGTAAATTAAACCGCTTGGAAAACTAGACGCTTGAACAATATTCATTAGAACTATAGGTTACTTCAGAATAACATATTCAGGAACCCTTCTGTTCCAAAAACCCATTAAGATAAAGCAATTTTCTCTGATATGATTTGAGTATTCGGAGAAATAATACATATAAAGGTTTTGTAACAGTGTCTACTGTTAATCTCCAACCATAAAAGTATTTTGAAATCCTTTATGACATCCAATTAATATTCACTGCCCACTAAAAATTTTAGTGAAGGGCGTCTAATCCACTTACATTCTACTTCTTCAAACAATAGACAAGAAGAAAAATAATTTAAAGCAACTCAGTGTTTCGACTTAAAATTTTTGACTTTTTAGATTCCTATCAGACAGTTAGTTTTCCGTTAAAAACTGATAAATGCCTTGTCCAGGAATTTTTTGTAGTTAATTGGTAAAAACATGTTAGTACAAAAATTTGTTACAATCTTTGTACATTTCCAGAATGAATAACCAAGGAAATTTGTCTAGACCGCCACATGTTTTAAGTATTTTTGATCAATTATTGTTAAAATTTACCTCATAATAACACATCGGCATTTCAATTTAACATGTTTTTAGTAGTCTCCTCAAAAATTGAATGCCATTCGATTTTATTCCATCATCTGAAGAACAAATAAAATTTTTGGTTCTTAATCAATGAATGTAAGTTAATAAGTTGGAAATGTGATATCGAGCTTTCCATTTAGAATAACACTGCCACTTGAGATCGAGACCTTATATGAAACTGTATTCATTGACACTATAAAAAATCTCAATACATAAATTTCAAAACATAAAAACATGGTGAGTTCAATAGGGTGATACTCATGAAAATTCATGTGAAGAAATAATAATCAGAAAATAAATTAAGCTCAGTTGATTTTACAACTAACCAATAATTTATTTCTGGAATGGTCGTGGATGAAACACCATAGAAATACATTATATTACTAAATATTAATGCCTTTTATTATGAACAGATTTGTATAATTTATGCTCTTGTCAAATTCAAACGTAGCTGTACATGTAATTTGTTTTGTGCAATTTCGTATGAATTCATTTATCAGACTTATACTACTTAGGTTCTCATTGTACATTCTGAGCTCATTGTTGACAGAAAATGTAGGAAGAAAAACTACAGTTTTCAGTAATACTAGATTTTTACACTACATTTCATAGACTATCTCTGTTTAATGCATTAAAGGTTGTTTTAATGCCATAGAACTCACAGATTGTTTATTTACTCCTCATGTGAAGATGTTCAACGATTTAATGAACTATGAAGACGTAACCTCATATATTCATATTCTCTTGTTTACACAATATTTGTCGGTGAATATTTTAGTAAAGATGAACTATTTTGGTCAACAATATTGTCGGCAAACGGATTGGTAAATTCAAAAATCACTGAAAGTTGAACATATAGTATCTACACTGAAAGTTTGAGCTAGAATTGTTGGTTTACCAAACCCGAATTCGGCGTGCAGAAACAGTATGTCCAACTCCTCATCCTTTCCTGGCCCGAATCCTCTTCTCCACAAAACATTAGCTTGTTTTCAAAGCCTCTATAACATTTCAGCAAATATTATTATTTTTTGATTACATTTAATTCGGAATCATTTAACCTAATGAGAGATGCTACCATAGACTGATGAACAACTAAGTGCAATCAAACATTAATTTTGCATTGGCTTCAAATGTTATTGTTTAGATGCACTTAACAGACTTCTTAAAGAGAGCGTCATATTCTTCTATAATGTTAGAACTAATTAATCAGCATTTTAAAATGGTGTTTATAGAGCGACTATCACCTTTGTATAATTCACAAACTGTTAAATGGAGAACTGTAGTCTGAAAACTAGACGAATGTTAGTTTCAGTAGTGTTGTGTCTGGAGACACTAACCAATATCACGTGCTACAGTAACTAAACAGTTCCGGATTTGTTGATTCCGTGTCCAATGTTAATTCTATAACCTCTTGTTCCTAACCTGACTAATTACACAATTGACCAGCACCACTGTCTTTGAGTCGAATCAGTCAAGAGCTTTCTGGTCTCGTATTTGCAAACTTTTCTTGATCCTCAGTTTCATAAGCAATAAATCAGCAACCGGCTTCTATTAATATCATATTTCAAACAGACCGGAACGCATGGCTACATGAAATTCAATTCAACAATTATATATAAACGATCTAAAAACGAACATGAAAAACTGATAGTAATGGACTAGTAAAAATTCAAGAATATAAAATCGTATAGCAGTAGTTAATAGGTTAAGTGAAAGTTTAAGACAAATGGAATATGTAGACATGGTAATTCACCAGTCAGTCATTGTTAGACCACCATTAGAAACCTGGAAGCACTGGACGGCCGTTTCGTCCTGGCATGGGACTCATCAGCAGTGTGCACCTCACAGGATTTGAACCCAGGAGTTTCGGTATTGTGCACGAACGCCTAACCATCGGACCACTAGGCCTGCATCCAACGATGTTAATGTCTAACTCTGATTGATCTAGGGATTTTGCATGACCTCACCCATTTGTCTTTGATATTTGCTGCCTACACCCGACGTAGCTGAACTCCATTTTTCACGTGCTCTCACTAGAACTCCGAGAATTTTTTCACGAATCTAGTCACTAGTGAGCACTGTTACGACCGTCCAGTGCTTCCAGGTTTCTAATGGTGGTCTAACAATGACTGATTGATTGTTTCAAATGTGTAAAAACACAAATCTGCAAAGCTCTAACTGAAAAATAGTAGTTCAGATACTTATTGAGAATTAGACATCTAAATAATAACAATAATAATAATAATTTTTAAATCAGTTCCAAAAATTCAAACTATTACAATATTTGTCGCACTGTTACAGATAGGATATCTATGTTCGAAGTTAGTCAGCGCTGAAAAAAAACATTGAAAACTAATTAAAAATCACATTCTATACAATTTCATCTTATTTTTATAAAAAGGGAAGTCACTATGAGATACCAACTGTTTAATAAATTCATTTTCAAACTTCCGGTTAAGTCAAAGACGATAAGGTTTTTTTTTTACAATTTATTAATTAATGAATAAAAATAACATTAAAAAAAACCATAAATGAAAGAAATATTTCAAAGAGAAAAGAAAAAACAGGATATGTAGAAAATTTTTTTGTGAGTATATATCTTTTTTATAAAAAAAAAGAATTTACTGTTTGTCTAGCAATTGAATAAATATGTAAATAGGCAAGAAAAAAATTAGAATTTTTCTACAGTTTTAACATAAAGAGACTACAAACTTTTAATGCCAACATCATGTTGTAAAAGAGAACTTACTAGGGCGTGTCAACTTCCGCACCTGTATATATATACATAATATATATATTTATGGTTTTGTTGGCGTAATTAATTTTAATTGTATAAATACAGGGTAAAAATTAAACGAACACTGATAAGAATATAAGGGTAGTTCATTTCTACTATTTTACTATACTTATGCTCTGTGTCTTATTAAATACAATGTAGTTAGTTAGTTAGCTACATATTTATGATGCAAATATTAATGTAACCAGTAAGATGAATGGTATTGTATTTAATTCTAGTTGACATTTGTTAACAAAACTTTTGCAATAATCAAGAAACTGATACACTTGGAATACTACAATATCAACAATTGTATTTTGACATTTTGGTGATAGAAAGTTAAATCCCTTGATGAAATTGTTCCCGTTAGAACACTACAGGTACATTTTATTGGCTAGTGTCACATAACTTAAGTTCCAGGAATCCTATTATTTGTATCGATCCAGCTAACTCTATGTACCTTTCGAATAAAACCTTAAAGGAAGTGAAACTACTGAAGCAAAGCTTATGTATATAGATAGTTGTCAATTTAGTTCTTAAAGATTATCGTGAAAAAAATATTGTCCTGGCACAATAAATATATTCTAACCATTTAGTAAATGTAAAATAGCTTTCTCATTTAATTTGAAAAATTTTTCATTTGACCCTTTTAAAAGTTGATTTAATTTGACAGATTTCGAAAAAATTCATAGAACTTGAACGTTTGATTCAAACAGTTATTTCTTAGAATGTTAATTGTTCCTTCAATAGAAACTTGATTATTTTCAAGATTGTTTTGAGATGTCAGCTATGTCAGCCATAATAATTTACGTATAATGTAATAAGAATAATATCTGTCATTACTTCTATTTTGTCTCGACGAATTTATCGCATTTCTCCTTCAGACAATCGCTTATTAGAAATGTATTACAAATTGAACATAATCAGATTTTTTTACATTATATCATCGCTTGTTATTCCAATGTTTTTCGTTTTCTATTACGTTTACGGTTCTATTTAAGTCGATTATAGACCTTTTACTGTTTTCTCAGTCAGTATTATCAGCTTCTTCTTAGATAAAAGTTTATTGTCAGTCATTTTTACCCAACAATGACAATGGATAAGGTTGCACAATACTTTGGATTGGTTGTAGTTAGACATTAACATCGTTGGATGCTGTTTGAATACTCAAGAGGTTAAGCGTCCGGGCGCGAGACCGGGTGTCATGGGTTTGATTCCTATGTCCGGGGTTCATTGTTGCGGACTGCCAACAAGTCCTATAGTAGGACAAAGAGGGCACCCAGTACTCCCAGATTTCTAATGATGGTCTAACATTGATAGGTTTATGATTTCAATTAAATGAAGGTATTTTTTGTATCGTTTTCACTTACATAGTTTTCAGATTGATAACATAGAAATACTTTCTTGCATTAATTATCGTACAAATATCATTAAATGGAACTGATAGTAATAACATCCGAATAAAGAAGAGTTCACTCCGTGTTGATCGTGTTAAATGAATTAACAACAAACGAGACAAGAAAAACACCACTAGATTTTATTTGATTATACAACTTAATACCAATAAACGCTATATAGTTGTTTTTTGACTATCATTTCAAATAAAGAAATTTTCATATATCACAGGTATTTTTTAAACTTGTTCTTGCCTCATATTAGTGTTTGAATTCAACTTATTCAAAACAAAGAAGCTTTTAAACAAGTTAGATTTCATTTTGTATTTTTATTGTAATATAATATGCACTTTATAGAAAATGATGATCATTCCATAGCTTAGCTGAATATGTTTTCGTAAAAACATAACAATAATAATTATTATTATTATTTGTTTTATCTGAATTACCTAATGTAAATTTGCGATTAAAATCATTGTGACTTCTCTTGTTATTTTCCAAATTATGCAAATCTATGAAATAATATCATGAATATTCTGATTTTGAAATGTTACTACTGACTATTGAAAATTTACAGAAACAGCAAAACAGTTCAAAACAAAATTTCGATAACTATTAAGATAATTATCACTTAGAGTGTATCATGTTATAAGTCAGATGAATTACATCTTTTGCTTTTCAAATATCAATTGATTTCATACAACCAGGTGAAAGTAAAAAATATTTCACTACAGTGTACATAATCTTTGAATAATTCAAATGAATTTAACAATAAAGCTTAGGATAATTTCATTTCAATTGTAAACTGCGATGATTGTTGTTTACAAAGTGTATTGATGGCTTATTTTCTCCAAAAGACATAAAGAAAAGAAATCCGAACCAAATCGTCTTCATCTACACTAATATCTCTCATGAGGATATATTACTACTGATGAAACATAGGCTAGTAAGTTTTTTTTAAAGGAACTTGTTCATACTTCTCATAATCCATATTTTTAAAGCACTGAATTCAAAATATTTATAACCACGAATTAGTAGCTTGTAAAAATTAGTAAACAACGCACATAATCTCATATCACATATCAATAATTAATGTATCAACTAAGATTGAATTATCAACGAGGGTTCTTTTTTTTCATCTTTGACATTTTTAACGCATGAATAATTTACATTTCGATTGTAAATGTTTTCAGTTGACTACTGTCAAATACAAACATGCTCATTTGTATTTTCTGTCAAGTTCTCTCTTACATAAACACATTAGATATTCAATTTACCGTAAAATAGGGGAAATTTAAAAGCTTTGTTTAATATCGTACATTGTAAATATTCAATGTCCATTCAGTTTCTCTACTCAATAGACTTTCGTTTCTCAACATTGAACTAGATTCGAAGTAATCAGTCATTTAAACATCTAAAATCAGTTAATGTAATTCAATATCTGTACGCAATCAGATGGTTATTTCAATGTTTCTACCTATCGATTAGATTTATGCATAAAAAGTATCACAATTTTTGTGAGTGATATTTTTATTTTGCTGTTTACAGAAACTGATCGTTTTAAACTTTATTTGTTCGAATGAAACGGCATTTATTGCCACCAAAAAACTAATAAAAATAAAGGGATATGAAATCGAATAAAATCAATTATCTCGTTTTTTACTTATCATATATTGATATATATTTATACATATGCTATAATGGATTTTTCGTTTGATTATTTACTTGCTCAAATCTGCTTCCGGTTATTTTTTTTATCTATATTATTGTGATACTGTTCAGTTTTATGAAATATATATATGTTTTTAATCTCTTTCAATATATATGTAATGTATTTTTATCAGTTGATTGACTTTACTACTAACTAACATGTGGACGACAATACCAATAATAATAATAATAATAATAATGATAATTAAAATATCATTAACGTTTCTGGTATATTTTTATACGTCAGCCCTATAGATTTTATAATGGATTAATAGCTAATTATCGTATTGATTGAAAGAATGAATTAAACAACATCCACTGGAATAAAACATTGTTTATGCTTATCAGATGAACGAATACTTGTGTCACAAGTAAGTTAGTGGTAGAAAAACACTATTCTAAACCATATACTTCATTGTATCAAATATAATAACTAAAATTTAATTATAAATTGTAAGAGATTCATTTTGACTACCTCACCCATTTCAAACATTTTCTTGATAGATTGAAATTTTACAACACTGTCCAGCATGTGAAGATGGATGTCATTCTGGACATTAGACAGTAAAGTACAAATAAGTTCGAAGTAATGAAGGATGGAGAATAACCAATCAGACGATGGTTGAGTAAATCGTTTAAAAATGAATAAATATGATTTATTTCACTGGTTAAAGTTTAAAATGTTATTGATGGTAATCGTAATTTAGTTACATATTTATATGACACTAAATCTTAGAGGACCTATTTCACTTTAGTAGTTCCAGTGTTTACTGACTCATTACTTAAATGCTAACTGAACGTTTTCAATAACGTCAATGAATAACAAGAAGTCTTTCTATTCTGTAGGAACTGTTTGCCTTCTAATGTCCACTGTTTTTTAATTTACGTTATCATCAATGAATATCAAATGAAGTTATAGCCATTTTTATCTCTTTAAAAAAAATCAATAATGGAAATAAGAAACTTATTTGCTATTGTGTAAACACTGATGGCACATCGTCTGATTTTTAGTTCTATTATCTAAGACTGCACAAAATACTGAAACGTTCGAAAAATTGTAGTGTTTCCGTGGGCTGAAGATTCAATTTTGACTTTAACAAAACAAAATAATTTCTGGATTAAATTTATGACATTTCCAATAAAAATTATTTACATTTTTCAGGACTCTATAAACAAAAAGATTCGAAGAGTCAACTACACTTCATAATCTATTCAATTGATTCATTGTCCCAAGAGAGCTATGAATTATTATTAGGTTGGATAGGAATCCAGGTCTTTTAGGTGGTATGTTTTTTTTTAATAAGCTAATGTGTCTTTAAGTGATATTACTGAATATCGAATCGTTACCATTTTATGTGAATGAGTTAGTAGACTGAGAGCACCATTTTCCACTAACTTGTGAATGACATAGGTAAATTCTGTGGGAAAATATCTTTGTTCTAAAAGTTAATTAGCATTTTGCATATATTCGAAGTAATAAATCGATCTAATTCGTTTCAGCACTAACGTGATTCACGAGAGGTTTATTGCGCGAGTTTCTTTTTCTTTAAAAAAACTAAGTTCATTTGAATAGATGATAATTTCAGTGTTAACAATTTATCTTTTAGTCAGTTTGACCAGAGTTTTTTTCTTGGTAACACTAAGAAATAATCATTTATAAGTTTTTGTACTTCTCTAGAAATGTGACATTGATTCAACAAACTAAGTGTTCCCTGGATGTAAAATCAAATGTTTAAAATTCTTTGATTATCTGATTTATTTATGGTTGGTGAATTAACTTAAATGATTAAACATCTTATTGGAGCTTAGCTGAGCAGAAAATTGTTTACATACTTCGTTAGGGTAGTCGAGGTTATATTATCGAAATTTATGCAGAATTTGATGCTTACGATATTTTTATGGTTGTTTTGAGCAATTAAAGGCAAAAATCCAAATTTATCGATAGTTATTAATTTATTCAACAAAGATATTTGAAAGCTGGTGAAAATTACAGAATAATTCATTTGGTAAGAACTGACATTACCTCTACCATGCGAATTTCATTTCAGATTATTTCAAGATCAACGATTAGATAAATCCAGATTGCTAGATACGATCTTTAATTTGAAATAAATTTTATCTAGTGGACATGAGTAACACGTGAGTAATGCACAGATAGTTTTTAGTTTAATATCCCAATAAAATCTACAAAATGGATATTATTTCACCAAATTTATTTACTTGATATTTATTTTACTTAAAATTAGTAAAAAAGCTTAGTTACAGCTTTTCTTGGTTGTATAAGTGCACACGTCGTTGTACGAAAAGTGATACATCTGTTAAGTAATCAGGTAAGTTTTTGGAATCAACATGATTAACTATGAGCACAGTTTACTCCACTGGACTAGTTCGTCTTTATTCGTGACTTCAGAGATATTTGTAATCATGGATCTCTCAGCGGTCGAACATTAAACATTCAAGTATTAAAGTAATATAATTAACCTCCGATCAGTAAATCTAAAATTTGATGTTTCACATTTCTGAATTGTAAATCCTGAATGATACAAGAAGTACTATATATCAAAGCTGTGTTTCAAATATAACTTACTGCTTTTGACTTATGTATTACTCTGTTCTCCAACTTAAGCCTCATCAACTGTTTATTTTTCCAGTTTCTCTTGGCATTCTTAATTCCGTTTCTTATATCCTACGTTTATAATCCGTACCATTATTCTACTTTGTCAAACAATTGTGGTCCAGGGGTTAGGTGTTCACACACAATACCGAAGGTCCTAGGTTCGAATCCTGCGGGGTGCAGGAGTCGTGGATGCGCACTGCTGATGAATCCCATACCAGGATGAAACGGCCGTCCAGTGCTTCCAGGTGTCTAATGGTGGTCTAACATTGATCGATTCATTGTTTCTAAATGTGTAACTTACCAATCTTCATAATCCCGTAATGCAAACAATTGTTTCATGAGAATACATGCATACTAATTCTTAACACATCAGATCAATGAACTTTCGTTGGTAAGTGTGACACGTGGTTAAAATAATTACATTTGCATAAAACAACAATGAATTACCATCATTAACAACTCAGTATTATTTAAAAAGGCACGTTTCTCGTAAATAATCAAACTTTACCGCATACATTAGAAAAAATATTCATTTTTATCAAAATAAAACTTATATCTCAGTTAGTTTATGTTGATGATATATTTATCATGTAAATACATTTACTGTGTCAATATTATCAGTAAAGAAATTTGAAAATTTTAGATTTTGTCTCGTGTTCCAATGTTCGGTTTAATTAAGCAAAATAATATGTTAAATATCGCTTACTGTAATGTCATCAATGCTTAAGTAATTCTACCGCAGTTTAATACTATTTGAATATTTGACAGAAATACATATTTAATGGTAAAGTCTTTTGGAATAGGTGAAATGATATTTCAAACGAAAAGAAGGTTAGTATTTTCTAAATAAATAACAGATTATTACTGTATTTTTAGTAATGATTTCGTCGTAAAAGTTTCTTAAATCATAAAGTACATTTAAGAATTTGGAATAAACTGGTTTTAAATATATAAAAATACTCTTAACTACTTGGCCAAATAAATTAAAATGTATGCCGAAAATTAAACTGTCACACAGTAATCGAAATAAATAAGCAACTTAACATTTTATCTTGTCCCATAAAAAAGAGAATGATGTATAACTTCAGTTTATTAGAAAAATGCGAAACTGGTTATAAAATCCCAGTATAAAATGTTGGTTATCACTTGTAAACTGGTAATATAATAAATGTCTATACAGAATACACGTAATCATAATGTTGACTTAATCAGGTGAATTAGCTTTTAAAGAATTTTCGACCACACATATTTTTAATAATATCCATAAATTGTAGTGTTCACAATGTGCAAACCAATTTTCAGCCAATAATCTTAAACTTATTCAATGGATCAAGCAAGCTGATATGAAGCCGTTGATCTAGGTTTCTTATTTAGTTGATATTTATCAGGAGAGCCTGCTTAAAACATGAAGAATAATGTTCCTCTGCATCTTCACAATTATATCGCTTACAACGGTAGATCATTCAGGAATAACAACCGTCATGAAAATCATATTATTAACTTTTTACCGACTGTAATTGACTCAATGATCACACTGTGTTTCAAGATGTTCGATTAGTTACAAAGGCACGTTGATTGATAGAATTCGACTAAGCATATGAACGGGACAGCTTGATGGATAATTATACTTTCACATATGGAACTGCAGCATAATGATTGTGATTTTAGGTAGATAAATGGACGAACATATTTTTATGATAAGTTATGTGACAGTCGTTTATAACCTACAAAATAATAACACTGAAGTAAATATCATTTGTTTGCTTCCGAAACATTACATTAGTTTATCATTTGAATATTATTTAAAATAGTTATCTATTATAAAGCACGACTAATTTTAAATATCATCTTTCAAAGGCTACATGAACTGACTATCAAGATTTATAGTGTTAAACTCTAAATGCCATTAATTAGTCATTAATTGAGCATATTGAGAAATTGAACAAATTATTGAAAATATTATACAAAGCATTATTTATTATTATTATTTTTCAGTTTCATTTTCTGTACAGGAAAAAAAATGCAAAGTAACAAAAAGATATGATAATAAATAAAGAAATAAGTACAAAAGAAGAAAACACTGACATCAGATTGTTCCGAGAAGTATTACTTGCATTCAAAGCACCTTTATTTAACGTTGTTAAATAAATTTCGAAGTATATATATATATATATATATATATATATATATATGATTGGGAAGATATTTACTAATTGTGACAACTTAGTGGAAACGATGTCAAGCAATGATTGGAAATTTAAAATACAAACATACAAATTGAATGGAAACATGTAACTTTAGTAGGTTTATCATTTAAACAAAAGAATTCTCTGCATATGCATCTGCCAGTTTTGGTTTCCAATGAGTACGTGAATTTTCTGTTAATTTTGATAGTGCTGCTAATTCTTTATCACTTTCAAATTCTTCATATTTTTCAGTCCATCCATTAGAATTTTGTCCAAAATCATAAGATGATGGAATTGTTTGCATAGATGGATATGATATCTGACATGTATTATTAGGTAAACCTATTGGAGCGCAATAAGAAGAGACTGTTTCAATAATCGAGCCTGGTTCCAGTACTCTATTACCAGTAGATAGTTCCGATGGTGTAAAAGGCATTGGTAATGTTGAATGTACGGGAATTTTTGAATTATTAAAATTACTGGTCCCACTACTGGATACTTGTGATTTTCTATTGAAATACGGACTAAACAACAGATGATTGGTTGGTTTTTGCTCATTATAATATGAATCAAAATTTATATCTGGTTGAATTGGTATAAACTGAGAATGATTATGTGGTGAACTTGGATAAGCACATAATGCTGTATATCCAACTATAAACAGAAATATAAATGATGGAAAAAAATAGAAATTTTGTTATTTAAAGTTTGTTTTAAAATATTCAATAAAGAAATAAATTGAGTTGTTGCCAAATAGTTCATCGCATTTTAGTTCAAAATGATGTGCAAAAAACTTGTGTTCTGAAAACCGTCGTTATCAATTGTACTAAGAAAAAAATTTAGTTGGTTCAGAACATTACTTGAAGTGAAAGCTAAAACTTTTTGGCGTTAAGCTTAGTATGATATCTTTGAGTTCTCCTCATGTCTGAATATAATGATTTTCGACTTTCCACATTAAGTCATTTAAAATTCTATCATTTTCATAGGCCATGACGTTTCATGAGACAACAACAACATTTGTTAAAATGACGTCAATTGTGAAAGAATATTGCTAGGAATGTATGTAACGAATTTCAAAATACAATATTTTCATCGTGCTTATCTAAAAACGCGACACTAGTCATTAACCATCTTACATTTATGTTATCTCAATAATCAAAGAAACGTTAAGATAAAGGGATTTTAGTGTACTTATCCTCTCTCTCATTAAGTTATGTTAAATGTTTTTGAGATGTAAAAAGGGTGAATAGGTTCTTTACAGTTAGACATACCGATAGTTGTTACAAGCACTACTAGAAAGTGCATATTTCAAAATATACATATTTATACCGAAAAGATAATCAATAAAAGCTTTTTTGCTTAGAATTCAGAAGGGTGTTTGCACAGATGAAGTAGTCTAGTAATCGGCATTTTGTTTGGGGTTTTCCTCAGGCTGTGTATCTTCAAGAATTCAACTGGCGAACTGATTAGGGTTGAACAAGTTTAATTATCTCCTTATACCAAAAAAAAAACCATGATCACTTCTCAAACTACTTTACTTCTGAAACTGTAGAAATTCTAAATCATTTTTTAAAACTATACTTTGAATTTTAGAACTATTTTACCATTATTGTGAATTTTCATTCACATCGCTTTTTCGATTATATTAATGGTTATTTATTTATTTGTTTAAAACACATGACCTTGACTAATGGTGGTTTAAACAATGCAAGTCATCAACTAATTACATTTATTCAAACAATGAATAAATACTATATCTATTCACAGTTGACAAACGAAATGTGTCACCTTTATCAATAAATAAACAAGGTTATTTGTTGTTTAAATATTCTTTATTGTGTTTAAATGCATGAATTTATTGAATGAAGATAACAATGACTATTTCGATTAAACAAAACATGAATAATTTTTTTATGAATAACTGATTTGCATAATGATTTTTTTTGGCAATATTTAATGTTTTATGAGATATCTTTTTGAAAAGAAAAAAAAGTAGATATTTAACTTAGGAAAGAGAATAGTGTAAATATTTGAATGAAGGATTTTGCATCAAGATTTTGGTTTTATCAGTTTGCAGCTTTTAATTGATTCGCTATTGATTTTCACTGTGCTATACCATATAGTTTTAGTAGTTGAAAAAATTTGTTTAATAAGGCAGTAATTAAGTGAACTTATCATATTTTCATTAGAAATGGTGGTAAGTTTAATAAGAGAAATAGCTAATTAGAGGGAATGTATGGTACATCAACTGACTTCATAAGGATTGTGGATTACATGGAAAGATAAGATTCAAAGGATTTTTCTAGTCAGAGAAAATGACAAAGGAGTGGTTGAAGTTAGATAGTAGAACTTGCTATCATTTTAACCGACAGTCAATGAATATGTTTGTAGGTTTTCAAACTCTAATATCTATGAAATTCAGCTTGGAAGAAAATATAATCATTTGAGATAAGTCGATATTTTTACTCAATGCCTAAGATTTGATAAATGGCCAGTTGATATATTTATAATCATGACAGTAAATGTTTTAAGGATTTATCAATAAAGTTTGGCATTGAGAATTATTGGCCAGTTTGAATGTTCTGAGTGACAACTTATTATAGTTTAGCTTGCTTAAATATTTCATGTTTTTCTATACACTGACTATAACAGTGAAGTTTCAGTGATCTCTGTAATATCTACTCATATATGATGAACTAATTTGCTGAATTTTACATTTTCCTATTTACGAAGAAAGGGATCTAAATAAAACGAGCTTCAGTTGACTTGATGATCAACCTAAATATCCAATTAGAAATTTATTTGCATTAATCTGTAATTTACTGCTACAGGATTAGGGAAATAACATACTTTCGATTGATTACAACAACTGAATGAGTGATCAATAACTATTACGAATATGTATATACATATAGATCATCTCCATAATAGGTGCTAGAAATTCATAAATATTTATTTTAAACAACTATGAATCTTTCACTTTCAACAACCTTTAATTGTCACTTTTATTGATTGCTACTCATTCAACTGTTATGGTCAAGTGAATAAATACAAAGTTTTTAGTTATTTTGAACTTGAATGCTAATCGAGTGTATTATTCTTAGTAAAACACTTAATAAGCATAAGATTAAGCATAAATGTATTTTTCGATTACTATGTAAATGAAAATATTACAAAAATAGCAATGATGCAACTTACCATCAAATTGGCGAATATTAACTACGGAATCATCTGAAAATGTACGAGTCAAACGTCTGTTCGATGCATGTTGTTTTTGAAAACAATCTGGATGATAAGATTGTATTTCATTCTATTAGTAGATAAAAATAAAATTTGTTTATGATATTAAGCAACCTTGTAAAATGTTTGTTATCTAAAAGTATACGTATTACTCTCTCGTTAAAATATGTGATAATGTACATATTGTTTGTGTGAATCTTTAGAATTCCAAAAAAAAACATTTAAATTTTTAAATACTTTGTTTATCATAAGATAAAGTGTTGTGCAGTCTCTTTACTTAGACCGGAGTTAAGTTGAACACTGACAAGAAAAATCGCAAAGTACGATCACGTAATACTTTAACTGTATGCGATCATTAATAGCTTTTCACAATCACATTTGCAAAGTTGTTAGTTATACTATCGTCTTTACTAACCTAATATCATATTCAACTGTGTCACAAGTCCTCAGAGCCAAAGGAGAAGAGACAGACCAAATAACACAATGGGCTAGGAATTAGAGACAGATATCAAAAGAATCAGTAGCACATGGGAACATGTGAAAAGGAGAGCCAAGGACAGAAATGATTGGAGATTTTTGGTCGACAGTCTGTGCTCCATTAGGGATAACAGGCTTAAGTTAGTAGGCACTATATTATATTTGGTTATACCTAAGTAGGATATGCCTATGCTTGTTTTGATTGAATTCTTCTATTCCTGTTAAAACGGAGTTTGACAATATCAATCGATGAAATACTCTACCATTATACAAATGTACAAATTTGATAAGAGACCTAAAGTCTCTGGTTTCGATTCCATACAGAGTTGAAGGTGATCATTGCTATAATCTCTAATTCACTTGGACTTTCATCATTTATATAACATAATGCTATATTCATCTCTATCATCTGAGGAAAAAAATTAACACGCAATGTTTTACATGAAAATTTAGATAAATTTGAATTTCATATTTGTTTAAGTGTTCCACTTCTTTGACTATTTTGCATTTGTCATCATTAAACGACACAATAAATCAATATCACTGTCAACAACTTCTAGACATCATCTGTTAGTTTCGATGTTTACGTAAGACATAAAAATGATAAAAGGCACCATGTTTAGTCAAATAATAATCTAACTTTCAAAAAGATTTAAACATTCAATAATCACATAAGATGTTTACAAAAGAAGCTGGATAACAACAAATTTCTCAATTAACAACGTACCCATTTGAAACGTGTCTTGTCATCGTTACATGCCCATGCTTGATCGATCTGTCCTCCAGTAACCGATGGAACACAATCTAAAATTAAAAACGATCAGAATACGAAAACTTAGAAACTGTTAAAACAAAGCGAAATAAATCATTAACAAGTAGAGTTGAAAACAGTGTTCAGTAGTTCGCATAAAACTTGGTTTATATTAGCAGATAACTTTTTGAATTAGTTTTTGAAAGATGATTAGGTTTTCTATCCTCCTACTACTGACATTTTCTTTGAACTCATAAAAACTTCTAGGTTAGATGAATAAAGTAAGAAAGAATGGTTTAATGAAGAGTTCTCTTCTCGTTGAATTCAAATTCAAGCCTGTACATTTGTACATGTATCCATATTTTTTTCCCGCAAAGAAAAAAAACTTTTCCTTGAACCAATCTTTCTTGTTTGATGTCTCAGTGAGTATATTTTGCTTACTTAAATGAATCACCAGTCTAATCAGTGACAAATACATTCCCATCTGTTTGCCAATTTCACTCTTTAATGTCCGCGATAATTTATAGCAAACGATGGAGATAAGCGTAGTGTACATACATCAATAACAATTATTTCTATACTTAAGTTATTAAAATTATGATATAATTGAATTTCAAACTTCCTTATTAATATAGCTCTGAACCATTACGATGAAACATCTGAATCTATTGTAAGAGTAACTACAAATCGATATAAATTCAGAAAACCCTGCTACTACTAACAGTACACTAATTAAAAGTGTCATGTATGCCTCAGTTAGCGCCATCGTAAAGTTACATTAGAATTCTTTGTATTTTTGATAATCTAAATCAATTTTAATATCCGCTTTATTGTAATTTAGAGAATTTTGTTCAATTTTTTTTCGTCTTAACCATGTTTCTTTAAAATAATTATTACAAAACAGCCCTCTTTTTAAGAATATGTTGTATGTTTTGTTCATGTGATCAATATTCATGTTCTATATCAAAATTAATTTGTTCTGTTGAATGAAAATGAGAAAAAATATTTATAGCTCAAAATCATATTGGTTAGTGGTCAATACAAAAAGTATATTCAGTTGTACTTTAAATGTGAAGTTTTCTTATTTGATGAAATTAGGATAAAAAGTTTTTTTTTTATTCTTAAATAAGCGTTCAACAAGTTTGTTTTAGTTAGAGCTAAATTAATTATTGAATCTCCCATACCGATTTGGTAATAAGTTTTTCGGTCATCAGCTTCATGGTACGAATTAAAACTTGCAATTTGTTCATGATTATCACTGAGTTCAGAAAAAGTTTACCTCATGTTGATTACTAAATAGGAAAACTATGAATACTTTACAACAAGAGAAACAATGATCTGAAGATAATTTTCTTAAAAATTATCCGTTACATTGTCAAGACTGTTAAGTACTGTGACGAACAATTCAAGTGATGTTTAACTATAGATTTTTTATTTATTTTCATAAAAGGTTTTTGGAGACTTATGCATTAAATCCCTGTTAAGGAGTTATTAGTTGAAGCATGTTAGTAACTTATAAATATACGTTTGTTAGTTTTAAAAACTTTTTCACTGACTAATATGACACATGTTCAAATTTTAATTTCTTCTAGATTTTCACCGTGTTCCTGACAAAACTCTTAGATAATTTGCCAAAAGTTCAATGAACAACTTTCCAATTTTATACAGAAAAATATTTTTGAACCGAGACTTCAAACAGCAGTTTTGTTGTTGAGATTTGATTTATGAACATTATATTTGTCACGGCATATCTGTTGAATCATCATACTGTTACTAGGCTGGAATCTTAATGTTTAGATTTCTAACTTTCATGGATTCGTCATTCGGGGCTACAATAATCCAGGTGCCACTGGTAACATAACTAAAATCGATCGGTCACGGTTTCTCACCAGGAACTCATCTTGACTCCTGCTAAGTTCATAGGTGAGTGCTACTTTTATTCCCCATAATGAGACTACATAGAAGTCTTTTACTACCAGTAAGGTTCAATCGATAAACGAGGCTACCAATTGTGTGTTAGATTCCCACCACCATGGGGATTGTTTTCGATCCTGCATGCTTATGTTTTGCTTACTCGCCAATCATCATTTATCATGTTTCTCATAAACGACATTGAATTCGTCGACTTATTCTTCTGCCCTTGAGTTACTGCTCGAAACAAATAAAGTTTAATCAAGCCAAATAGCTTATTTGTTCGGATTTCGGTCAGGCAAAAGCTCTGTGTTCAATAATCTAGGAGTTAGCTTAGAATTTTATCTGTAGGAAATTACTTACTACACTACACTCCTAGATTTAATTAATACTTCAGTTGAGGTCAGCGTGTGACAACAACAAGACTAATCTACTCAAAACCCGCTTGTCAGTATCCTTTTTGTTTCCAAAAGACAAGTACAAATGAAAGAAAAGGTATCATAGCAATACACACTCATTACCTGGTAGACATGTCTTCAAAAACACTTCAGCTTGTGCATTTCTACCTCTTGGTAATCCTTTATCAGTATTATCTCTATTTCTTGTATTAAATTCACCATAATCATTTACAATAAAATCATTCTGTGCATTATTTGAATTCATTTTGTTGGTGTTGTTATTCATTGTATTGACAGTATTAGTAGTGTTTTCCAAAATTTTTATTGATTTTTTCAGTTCTTCCACTCGTTCATGTTTTGAAAATTTTCTAGAATATTTATTGATGCATAAACACCAATGATTTGTACTATTCTGATCTAAATAATTCGTATCATTTTTATGATTTTGGTTTAATGACTTATTCAATTTTGATGAATAAGTTGAATTTATGAATAACTGTTTATTATTAGTCAATGTTTTATTCGATTGTTTACGACAGCGAAATACACCGAACAATATTAAAAAGATAATAAACAATAAGAGAATAGCACCAATAATCAATGGAATTATTAATTTATCCATTGATAAACGATTATCGGAGAGAAATCCGAATGTATGACCAAATGTATTACTAGTCAGCAAGTCATTATTAGCTACATTGAATGATTTTAATTGTGATTCTGTAGTCCAGACAAGTTTTACAGTACGTGAATTATTCAATGAATATGGTGTACCTAAATCCCTAGCAATCACAGTAAGACTTAAACTGAATGAATGTAATTCATGTGCACGATTTGTAATTAAATTCTCTGATGATGACATTAAATTATTAGCATTGATTAATTGATTTGAGGTTCTTTCACTGATTGCATGTTGATTCGATGCAATTAATTTAGCCATTAAAGAATGTTGTTGTACTGTTTCACGAAAATAACAGACACCAGTTGTTGAATCAATTTCTACTATACCATAACCATTATTATCTAAAGAATACCTGACTAATGAATTATCACCAACATCTGGATCATGTGCTTTGGCAGTGAATAATGTTGTACCTGCTGTAGCCATTGAAGAGCCAGGTTCAATGTGAAATTCTTGACCATTCAATGGTGTTTCAAATATTGGTGCATTGTCATTTACATCCAGTACAGTAATGATGATTGTAGCTGTAGCTGTATACTGATGTTGCCATTTATTCACTAAATATGGATTGTTTTGTGATGGTTTGACAGATTTCAACATTGCATCAATTGCAAACGCTCGAAATTCATAATGAGCTCGAACTTCACGGTCTAAATGTTTATTAAGACGTATATTTCCATTGCGTGGATTAATTGAAAATATCTTACTATCACCTTCATTTTCTAATTGATAAGTTATAGATGATGATGTTCCAAGTAAGTTGCCAAAGTTAGTTTTTTGTGACTTTACAGGGTTTTGATTTTCTATGATTTGTTCAATCATTTCACTTTCGGCTATACCATCAGTATCCACTGCACTTATAGTTCCTACGACACTGCCAATCGCGGCATCTTCATTCAATGAAAAATAGTATACTCCATCATCAGGGCCACTTCGACGAATTTCTTTATCTCTATCATTTGTAGAGGGCATAATCCAGTAAGGTGGATTGTCATTTACATCAAGCACTTCAATTTTGATCATTGTAGTACTACTTAAACTTGGTTCTCCGTGATCTCGAGCTTCAACTACCAGTTCCATTTGACTAATTTTTTCTCTGTCTATAAAACCAACTCGCCATATTATTCCTGTATTTTCATCAATCTTGAATGCATCATTTCCACTTGATAAAAAACTATAAGTAACTTCACTATTTACTCCTTCATCTTGATCATTTACACTCACTCTACCGATTTCAACTTTTGACTGATCATCAAACACATTTTTAATTGAATTCATTGATATTGAAGGTGTTTCAAACACACTGAATTGATAATTACGATTGGAGAATTCAGGAATGTTATCATTCACATCTAATACTTTAATAGTTACCGTAGTACTACCAGTTAATCGGTTTGGTTGAATCAATTTGCCAATATTTTGATAACCACTTAATGCATAACTTACTTGCACTTGATCAACACAAATTATTTTTACAAAAATCCATGGTTCTACCTCTCGATCAATTGATTTTAATGATGACATTTTATAAAATAATAATGGTGAACTAAAATGAGCAATAGATAATCCATAAGAATCTGAGCGATCAGCATAATTTAAGTTGGACACTTTTTCTAACAAGAATCTTGTATCATTAGTTTCACAATGAACTTCTAGTACATTTGAGATAGCTCCATTATTGCTTTCAAAAAAGTCACCATCTTCTACAGTTAAATGTGCAATTGTTAATGGTTCATTTTGATTTTCTTGTAAACTACCGACAATTTTACCTTTAACACTACTATGAAATTCAGATCCAGTTTGAATTGGTTGAGTATATTGTACAGATATAACAGGTTCATTATCATTAATGTTCTCAACTAAAATTAAAAGTTCAATACTTCCTGTTAATGAAGGTGATCCAGCATCTACAGCTTCTACAACTAGTTTTATTAAACGACCACTGTGTTCTCTATTTAAATCAGACCAACTAGATCCATGACGATCATCTGCATCCATTTTTTTTAGCAACTTTTAAGATTGCTGTACCATTGGTTGTTTCCAAGTCAAACCATTGTAATGAAATAGCATTTCGATCACTGCTCAACGACTCTTTGAGACGATAAGTGATCTGACCATTTAAATCTTTGTCTGGATCATCAGCTATTAATGTTACAATTGGTGTTCCGGGTGATTGTGTTTCTGGGATTTTCAAAAATTCCTGAGTATCACCATTACCATACAAATCTGAGGTGGATATAAATGTTGGAAAATGAAAAATCGGTTTTCTAAATTTTGGAATGTTATCATTAATATCTGTTACTACTAAGTGGATAGTTTGTGAACCTGTTCTTTTCGGATTACCCCCATCAATCGCAAGTAAATGAAACCAATATTCATCTTGTTTTTCTCTATCAAGTAAACCAACAATGCGTAAAAGAGGAACTGGGAAACTGTTACCAATTTTGTTTTCGTTATCATTATTCACAATCAGGTTGAATAAGGTTTTATCTATTTCATGACCTGAAACAGTTGTCAGTCGGTATGTTTTAACTCCATTCTCTGGTAAGTCTATGTCATGAGCTTTAGGTAGTTCGAGAGTAGTTGGATTTCCTGAAATTGGTTTATTGTTGGGATGTAACATTTGAGGATGACTTGTAGGGCTGCCTACCATCTCAAAACTTTCTATACTCTCTGGTATTCGAAGCTCCGTTGTGTCTCTCTTAGCAAAGATAGGACTATTGTCATTTCTATCCAAAATACGGAGCGTCAGTTTTCCGTATGATGGTTCATGGCGTTTACCATGTAAAATAATTAAAGAGATATCACAGAAAGGCATTTGAGAGTCCGATTGAGTTTCCCGTGCTCCACAAAGTTCTTCACGGTCTGGACCATTCTGTCCATCTTTAACAACAAGTTGAACAGAATTATCAAATCTATGCCGACGTATTTCCAAGTGATTTATCCCAGGACTTGATGGATTTCCAATTGCAAAATAAGAAGATTTGAATTCACCACTTTTGAGTGAAGGAAATCTGTGTTCTAAATTATCTATAATTATTGTTCCAGGTCGAGCATCCTCCATCACATCAACTACGGCAGAATTTGCTATAGTTTCCTTTAAAGTTGAACTTGAAATGCATAATAGAAGTATGAACATCATTGATTCAAGTGAAATCTGTAAATACCGTAAGTAAAAGTAAATTATAAGATTTAATGTAACTTGAAATCTTATGATGCAAACAGATTAAAAACTTTCATTAACTGGGAAAATCAAATCGAATAAATATCGTACTTTACGCGGTATACATACTTATAACTTTGTGACAAATTTTTTAATAAAAACTCATTATACTGTTCAGCCAACACTAGTTCATCATTCGTTAGTAATATCGACAGTGTGTATGTGACGTTGTTAAGAGTGAGTTGAAATCGCAAATATGATGTAACAGATAGCGTACTGATAAACATTTTTACAGTTATATAATATGGAAGAGTTTGTTGTTTCTTCATGATATCCAAACAGAAGAGTTAGGTTAGTCATGAAAGTCAACTATTAAATGAATACAAATTTTAATTTTGGGTTACCCAATCTTTTTCTTACTTATTTCTTTCACATTTTATTATAATTTTATCATAATTGTTGATTTTTCATTGTTAAAATTATTGCGCTTTGATTTCATCAATCTGAACTGTGAATGACCAGTTTCTATAATTGTTGGGGACGTTATATTCCCAGAACTCATTTGATAAAGGTCCTAATTTTGGATTTTATGCTTTCGAGTATAATCTGATCAGTTGACCTTGAGATTACATTCCCCACACGAAAAATCCTTGACTGTCGCTGGTTGATGTGTTACTTCAGTACGCCATTTTTGTGGCTCTCCCAAGGATGTTTTTATCATGTATAAATAAATTCGATTTGTGTGCTTGGAAACCTCGTATTTTCTGAGTGCTTGTAGAATACACTTTCTACGCCATATCAAGACTTCTTCCTCTACTTAGTGGGGCATTGGGACGCTCGGATTAGAGTAGCCTATCGTGTCACTGGATCATTTGTCTTCACTCTCGTTTACCGACTAAGGTGAACTCGTAATAGTTTCAAGCATATCAACTGTCGAGCATAACAATAATCATACCTGCATTCTGAATGGATTGTCTGAATAGTCTTCAGTCACTTTTTTTCCGCTCATTGTAATCAATGTATGTGTAGTATCAGTGGGACCCAGAATGGACGTCTTTAAAATACTTTGTATTTAAAAGAAACTGTTTACGTATGAAATCGATAAAATTGTTTCTTTTTCCATAATCATTTGGTCAATAATCTAATGCATTTTATTTGTTGAAGTAATTTTATGCTCATATAGATTTATAAATCTATCGTGAACAATTTCACTAAATGACAGTAACTGAACGCCTACATGTTCTCCAAAATTACCCTTTGAAATACTTTGGTAAAGGAACATTTTTTAAGCTATGGCGAATTCACTTTATTCCAAATCAATTATTTTGTGGTTGATTTACACGCACACACAGATACATATTACCATTTCTAATAAAACTCATATAATTTGTGTAAATGATAAACATATCGGCAGGAACAATAATAATTGTGATCACTACTAATTCAAAGAATATAAAGTTTCCAGAAGTAACATTTTTGAGTTGTTGAATAGCTAAAAAGACATTAAAAACTCTCAATATCATTAATAAAAAATACGAATTCTTCCGGTACTTTGCTTCTGAAGAAGCTACTGACAGCAGAAAGTTTTCATTTTGACTGTTGTATAGAGAATATCGGGATTCATCTATTTTCACGCTAGTAAAATTATTTACAATGTAATCGTGTCATCTTTTACATTATTGTAATTATTTCGTTGAATTTAGGAATCATTTGTTACTGTTATTATCATTAGTTGTGATCTCAATTTCTCAGCACAAACTCTTGATATGCATTGATTTCAACTGTTACGTTGCATGTCATACTTTCTAACTACTTTTTTTCCATTTTATGCTCCATTCTGATGAAAAGCATGAAAAAAATTACTGTGGTTTAAAGTTAGCATGCATACACTTTCTTATACTATGAACAAATTTCACGGCATCCTCTTTTGCACACTTCAAACCATTTAAGCAATAAAAAAAGGTGTTTCAGTCGGTTGTTATTAATTTGAGATGAGTATAAAAGCTAATAACTTTTGCAGTAAGTACCTTTGTCATGACTTGACCATTTGTTTAGATTTGGGGTTGGAGTGCAATTACAACCAGATATTATTAAGTTCAAAGTAATGTATCTCTTTTCATACATAGTTTAACGAAAGAAAGAAAATATGCTCTTGGATGTACTGAGTGAAAATTTTGTCAACATTCCAAACAGTCATAAATTATTTTCAAACATTTATGGTCACAGCTTCAAGATTTTATTATTACAAGGTTAATTGAATCTTCCCTTTACCCTTTAATGTCAAACCATTCTGAACATTCCATCTTAGCTTCATGAATTAAACTATCACAAACTTTATCTTTATTGATGATAATTTAAGGCTGTTCTATGAGATGATGATAAGAACCCTTGAAATGGAATGAATTCACTGTATTCCAGTAATCTTCTTTTCTTGAGAACAGTCGTTGAGTTGAGTTTAGAAAGGTTATGGTTATATAACATCCTCCTAATCCTGTATACATGATCGTGCAGTCTTATTTATTCAAAGATTCTTTTTCAACCTATTACTGTAGATTGAGATGAGTACAATGTATTTAGTTTTTACAGTTATCTCTATTATATTTTTAAAAAAAATAGTTTTCATTGTTTACCATCTAGACAATGAGTAATTTTTTTTCAACAAATCATTTATACAAACAATGAATATGTTTATTTACTTTTGTGGAACTATTTTTAGTGTTCTTGTTTAAACTAACAGTTCGGCTGCTTAGTTTTGAAGTATTCTTTTAAAAAAAAACACACATACTCTGTTTAGTTTATAAATGAAATTTTTAAACAACCAATAAGGTTTAACTCTCTTCAAACAACTTCACTATATGTATATGACAAGAAATATAATTTAAAACCCTAACCTTTAAAGAATTTTTGTAAAAAAAGAAAAGAATATGCCAAAAAATACCATCAAACACGCCAATAAACCTTTAATCAAATATTATTATCAATATTGTCGTCATCTTTGCTATTTTTGTCTACCGTATAAGACAACAAGGTAGTTTTTAAAAAAAATTGTTTTAGTATACGTTAAAGCTTTAGAAAAAAAAACCGGGAAACTGACATGGACTAAAGAAGGAAGAAAATAACTATGGGAACGAGAAATAACTTACAGTAGTTTTAGTCAAATATATATATATATATATATATATATATATATATTTATATATATATATATAAGCAAATATTAAGACATTATTTCAAGAATAGTATTATGGAAAATAATATCTATTTATATGGTACAATTTCATTCTCAATCTCAATGAATAATTCAAGTCACAGATATATGTGACTAGTAAGCAAATACACACACAAAGGATAGTAATATTTATTTTGGTATATCTGTTTTTGCCCTCATCCTCTCTTGCAGTCGATAAATTTAGAATAAGTCCGTGTGTTTATGAGTCATTCCATACTACTGTGGCATATTGAACTTTAATGGAATAACTAAATAGATAAGAAAAAACTACATAATGTAAAGGAACAGGAAATCATAATCCTTTTGCAAATAATACATAATTAATTAACATTAGTCTTACTGTTGTTTTTATATATTTAAACAATGTTGTTGTTGTTATTATTATTTTTATTAATGTTAGTATGTTCAGAGTTTTTAAATCGTTTATTGACATGTGAATAACTTGCTGCGCGGCCGTTTTAAATAATCAATATCATGAAGTGTGAGTCTGATTAGAGGAGTTTCATTGTTAGTTTGAAAAAAGAGATAAAACAACAATTGATGCACATTTGTACATCATGCATTCGAGCATTGTGTTGATGCGTTTTGTGATTGAGTGCAATTAGCATATTCATTTATCAACAAAACAAACAAACAAGAATAAGAAGAAAGAATTGACCAGTTTGCCCTTGATTGCTAAAACATTTGTGCCTTTTCTTATCCTTTTATTTATCCATCTAACATGATTCTATCAAAATGAATATCATTAATAATGAATATCACCTTATTTAATTTGACCTCCATAATTAGAAAAACACTAGTTCGAATAAATCGCATGAACAACTTGCATGATTTTTTTTCTTATATGGTTGTGTATCCTTTCTATCTGTTTTTGTGTCCCTTATTATATATTATATTGATCATTTGTGAGGTCTATGACTAATTCATGAGTTTTTTTATTTTCGTGGCAAACATTCTCACCTAGATTGTTTTATTGTTATGATCATTATTATGCCCATTATTAAGTCTAGCACTAATAATACAATAGAATTTACAAATCTAGAACAAAAATTGATGATTTATTCAACTAATAGTGTTAATCTTGTTTAAAAATTTATTCTTTATAATCCTGTGCGAGAAAAGTTGTGTTTTTCTACTGTCTTCTAGGGAATATGAAAAGATTTAAGTTTCAGATAATAACTGTTTGGTGTTGTTTTCCTCTCAAAGCAAAGCCACGGCTTTATACATTTATGTATGTCGAGTAAATCAGGCTATTCTGGAGAACCAGTGAACACTAGACAGTCAATGCATAGTGCCTTAGCCGTAAACATCTATAAAGTGTATTAGGAATGAATGAAAGACGTTCAGGTAAATTGTTGAGGAATAAAATTTTAGAGCAGTAAATCAAAATTCATCTTCAAGTTCAGTAATGATCTTTATACCAACGAAAATCCGAAATCCTTGCCGAGATTTCTTTACAGATGAAAAATTTTAATGAATGAATATGATGATATGTTAAAATCAATTGAAATAAAGCATATTGATTACCGAAAGACACTATTAACCATATGATCTCAAGCCAGTGATTATTTGTCGTGTATTGTCATAGTTTGGAATGACAAAGAGTTCTAAGGAAGGATTAAAAACCTGTACATTGATCTCTAGTATCAAAGATTCTTCAGTGAATTTGAATCATTTTGCAAGACTCATATCTCACTTATAAATAATCATCCACAATGCCCCTTAATTAATTAAGGGGCATTGTGGACATATTTACTGTACACTCATTTATTGCTTCTCGGTTTGAAAAAACATCGCTTGATTATTCACCTGATTTGTTGTTCTGAAAAATTTATAAATTACGGCGTCTTGTTGCTGTCAGTTCAATTTGTGATACTACTATCAACAAGTTAATGAAGGGCAATGTGAATTTTTCACAACCTCTTAACTGTTTATATAAGCACTCTAACTGTATTTCAATGTATCTACTGAGATTAGAATGATTCAATAAGTTACATGGTCCACTGAATGGTTGTGTCAGTAGTGACCAGTATCATATGTTAAGTCGCTTAAATCCTGTGAACTAAGTTACAATGTTGTGATTGGAAGTAGTTGACAAGAAAAGCTTAACTAATAGTTTATTCTATTTGGTACTCGTCAACAAGGTATACCGACGTCAGAGAGATCGACCCAACTAGTGAGCAGAAGTTTCCTAAAGAGTACAAGTACACTTTGCTGACAAATGCTGGGTAGCACAAAATCTAAGTCTAGGATTTTCTGTCACCTACCAGAATCTTGTTTTTATCTTCGTCTGATAATATGAAAACGGTAGGATGTAGAACACTGTTTCAATTGATTAGGGGAGTTAAAACTAAGATTATAATAATAACTATAAAATAAAACTGAAAATCTAACTAAAACGAATCATAAAAGTACACATATATTCAAGTGATAAGCATTTGAAAAGGTGAACAATACTTGTCATTGTCATAAGTTGACAATACCAATTACAAAATTAGTTCAGAAAGTAACGACAGATCACCAAAAAAATACCGAGTGAACTAGAAATTAATTTTTGGTTCAATTAAAAACTATCATTACTTTTGCAGCACCTAATAGCGTGTCTATAATGCAATCCATTGTTGATAAATGTCAATTTTAATCATTTCAACAGATAGATTCCTTTTGTGAAAGTAATTTTCAGTTACTGATTAACTAAGAGCAAGTAGTTAATAAAACATTTGATTGGGATTCTTATCTACTTTCTTGATATGTAATCGATAAATTACTTTTTAAACAGCTTATTTGAACATTCCTTATTCAGTATAATTATAATTTGAAAATCATGCTGTTATCTTAACTAGCTTTGGATATAAAATCATTATTTTATAAAATTGTCTTTCTCTCCGTTGATTCCCACTGTTTAAACAGTCTGTTATTCTATGCACTTTTAACCGAATTTGAATATTGCATGTTGATGTGATTTTTTATTCAAGCTTTAAATTTCAACAGAGATTTTTTTTCTGATTTTGAAAGTCTGACTGAGATACGCTGTTTGTACCAGACAATCGTAAATCAATTCAAACACTTGGAATCAGGTCATTAGTGAAAAATTGCACTACAATACCTACTAAATCTGTGAATTGGATTATTGAACGCCTCATTTGAACAAAGAACGTGACAGACAACCTGAGTCTTGAGTACCATAATATCTGTTTAAGTTTCAACAAGTCACTGACAAAAATGTTGTATTACTCCAAAATGTTATACAGAACCTGAAAACAGTTACTTTGACTACGATATAATCGTTGAGTAGTGATTGACATTTTTCCATTTTAATAACATATTAAACATTTATTTCCACTCATTTTATTTATATGTACTTGTGACAATGCTTGTTTTCTTATTCAGTATAAGATAATTATCAGAGGAATTCATTTTCCAAGCTGTACAATCTCAAAAATATATTTATTTTGTCAAACTGATAATTGTAACAGTAATAGTGATAATAAAAATTTCGTTAAACATGGTAGCAGTGAATCAAAAGTAAATAAAAGCATGAAAACATTATTTTTACTATGGAAACTAGTAGTGAATATCTGTCGTGAAGATAATTAAAAAACATGCTCACTCGTGGCTAACTTCTTGAGGAAATTTTCGGAGTTACAATGAAAATCTATGAGCAGTGAAGTTCAGTTCTGTCGGGTATAGGTAGTTATCTACCTAAGAGGTCAGGTTATGTAATAACTAGGATTAATCAAAGTTAGATATTAGCTAGATATTAGTTACTCAAAATTATTCGGATCGAATTTTCAGAAGATAAGAAATTTTATTACTGTTTCACTCTTGAATTATAGTTTACTATGAAATACACATTCATATTTTACCTACGATCAAAATTAATGTATGACATAAGGATGTACCTAGTGATCAAGTAACTCCAAATAAAGAATAGTTTTTAAGCCCCAGGAATCCAACCGTATAATAATTTTGATATATTTTATGATTTTTCAGGTGTCAATGTTTCTTCGGCTAATGTTCGTTTCTAGTAGAAAAAAACTTTTGTCAGTATTGGAAAAAATCTCCATTACCAATGAAAATATTCATAATAATGACTTTAAAAATTAATTGTGGAGATTTATAGCGATCGTATTATTTTCGTCTTTCGAAATCACGAACTGATCTATGTTAAATCACTGTTATGAAGCAGTGGAAGCAGTGGACTACCGTTCCGCCCTAGTATGGGACACATCAGCATTGTGCATCCATCACTACGCAAGCAGTACTCTTCGGTCTCGCGAGCGAATGTTTGACCTCTTGACCACTGAGTCAACATCTAATAGTGTTAGTGTTTAACTTCAAGTAAACTATGATGTTGCGTAACCTGCATCTATTGCTGGCAGTGGATAACTGTCTCCAACTTGATGCGGGTCGAACTCCACTAGTCACAACTTATAAAAATGCAGAAATGATTAGGATCTATTTATTTATTATTGTACTGTTTATAAAAAATTATTCTTGTCATTTTTTCTCTACACTGTCATTTGTTTCACTCATTATATATTAACTCGACAATAATTTAATCGAAGAATAGATAGAATGAAAAGATATACGAATCATTCATCATACAGTGATATAATAGAAAGAACAATTGTATGCTTATCGTTCAATTTCCATGGAAAACAATTTTTCTAGAGAAAAAAAAATATAGAAAAAAAAACAATTTTCCGGTAGAACTTTTACTTGTTTTCTAATTTCTTCCCCAATCTAGAAGTGAGAATTTTACAAATAACATGATTATACCTTCATATGGTTGTACAAATATGGGTGTGTGTGTGTGTATGTCGCTGTGTAAATAATGGATGATTTTCTCTAATGAAAATAATCGCAGTTAATGACGTATATCGTCGCATTAATTGAAATTCTATTTTATTCCATTGTGATCAAATGAAATTCATTATCAAATTAAATAAAATTAAATGCAATTATTTATGTTTTTTTTTCCAGGAGAAAAAATTTTCATTTAAACAAAATGAATGAAGAAACTTACGTGAAATTACAATTAACTGAATTTTTGTACAAAACAATTAAAATGTTACAATTGTAACGTTTAATAAATAAAAGACAGAATCTAATTTACACTGAATGTTAACTAGTATTTCAAGTAAAAAAAAATCGATTAATCACGAGTGTTACTTTACTTATTGAACACATGTTTAATTGTAGTTAGTAAAATGTGATGGGAATTTTCAACAATTAACAGACAATTGTCATTGGCTGTTTTTCATCAAGAACAATTGTTGATAGTTATTTTACATGGTTTCATCAACAATCAGGAAAAGTATCATTTCTAATGTAGCTTACTATGTGAATATTTGTTAATATCAATGATCACATGTGACTGTTTTACATTTTTATGCCATTTGATGAATACAGTTAGGTCTTAGCACGTCATTTCATTTATGTTTTTTATCTAAGGTATTGACACTAAACACGAAAGTGTGAGAAACTATGGGTAACTACATGATTGGTTTTCGCTTAGCGTTTACTAGTTAATTTCAACTGTTGATAAAAGTTCATTGATCAAAATTTCCAGTTGTAGTGATAACATTTATATTCAACTACCAATAAAAAACATTATTGATCGATCATTTCAATGTCGTTAATTATTTATTTTTCGATTAGAGTTATGGAGATTATTGTTCAGTTCTGCCTGGTGCAGGCAGTAATTACCAAAGGCAGATGGGTGAGGTCGCGCAAAATCCCTTGATCAATCAGAGTTAGACATTAACGCCGGTGGATGCCGGCCCAGTGATTCAGAGCTTAGGCGTTTGCGCGCAAGACTGAAGGTCCCGGGTTCGAATCCTGTGAGGTGCAGGATGCGTAGATGCACACTGCTGATGAGTCCCATACCAGTACGAAACGGCCGTCTAGTGTTTCCAGGTTTCTGATGGTGGTCTAACAGTGGTTGATTCATCATTTCAAATGTGTAATTATTTATCACATAAAAGACTTCGGTTGAAAGAAGTGAAGTTAGGGATTTAAGATTCTTGTTAAATTAGAACAAATGAATAGAAGAATCTGTACTACGATTAGTTTTGGACTGAGGAAAGCTACAGAATACACCCTAATGGCATCAAATTTATCAGGTATTACAGATATATATATATATATATATAATGTAGAATGAGGTATATTATTTATCAGAACAGAAATATAACGAAACTCTGGGAGCGAATACGTTTCATTTTATAAATTCACAACCATTGTCAGAAGAAAGTGTTGAAAATGTATTTGCCTTTATTGGATTAGTAATTTTTCTTTTTACAATTAAATTAGAAGTGAATACATAATGGAAAGTTCATGTCACATTGATCCGGTCAAATATTAGTAAAATAATAACATTTAAAAAAAAGAAAGATGTCAGCATTTACTGAATCGGTACTACAAATAACGTCTAATAATGAGCAGTAATGATGTAATGGAATCTACGCATGCTTAAATGCATATGTATGAACTTTACAGTAAAACTGATCAACGGTTATACAGTTGATTTAAGAAACAAAATATAAGTGATATGGCAAAATAATCAAGGTTTCAATCAGATTTTAATTAAAAATGATATTTGCTGTTTGTACTTTACTTTTTAAGTGATAACTGGAAGTGACATTTTCGCTTAACAAAAGTTGTAAGATTTATGGGCTAAATTAGGATGTATGTAGCCTACATTTCAAATAATATTAGAAAAAAATGTCCACATTTATTTCGTAATTAGTTAAACAATGTTTGAGTACATCTTTTGTTGGATAGAATGACTACTGATTATCCAAAAAGTGTATATTGTAGATAATAAAAGATCTTGAACAATAAATAAGCCTACAAGTTCAGGAATCCACTTCAGTTACTTATCAAGTCAGTATGTCTTTTGTTCAAAACCATATAGGCTTAACGGAATCACTTGACTGATCTCAAACTTCACATAAATTCGAAATACGATTGACAGTTTAAAGCAGTATCATAAATGACAGATCAACTTTTTTACTATGAAAGACGGGACATTGAAATTTCGATACATACACAATATTGGACTCTATCATGTACACTTGCATCTATGCAAACCGGCGGTTAGGATTAGGGTTTGGTAGATCTATAAGCTGCTTATAGTTGTAGTTAGAATTTCATAGAGAAATTTTCATATTGCATATAGTATTTATTTAGTCAGTAGTGATATTTATAAATGAATGATATCAGAGAAACCTTTTATTTAGTTGGAATGTAAAGATACACTTTCAATAATCTCTATAAGACTGATACGCTACATTGTTTTAGCAAATGTATATCAAAATATTTTGAAACCAAGTTTTAAATAGTTTTATACATCATTAGGTGTATGATAGTTATGTCAGAATCGTGTTTTTGTTAGATACATGTATTTTTATTGTCATATGCATGTAATCTCAATTTGCTTATAATGATAAGAGTGGTGCATTTATTAGTTTGACAACTTATTGATTAGTTAAAGTATTACTATGATTATATATGGACAACAGTATTATGCGTATTTATTAGTTGTAATAATAAACACTGATTAAACTGCTAACCAGTAAGCATAATAGGGGAATGAAATTAAATCCTAAAATAATTGAAAAACACACATCCAACTGTGTACCGAGTAATATTTTACGCTCTATGTATCCACTTATTAACTGATTTCATTCGATTCAATATACCAAATGCAGAAAGAATAAAAATCAGTAGAATACAGTGGTGATCTCATTCTGCAGCCTAAACTACAATCTGTCAAGCATTTTGTAAACATGAATAGTCATTTTAACATTATACTATGAACCAGTGTAAAGTATACACAAACTAGCGATCCTACTCAATTTATCCCTAATCAAACATACTAATATCGGTTTTCATCACATGATCTAGCAACAAAGTATCATTATTGTTATCATCAATGAAAAATTCACTAAACATCATAATAATTATTAATTATAACTTACCAAATTAATGAATATTACATTGATATTGAGAGAGAGAGAGAAAAAGTATTTCTAATGAATAAAACTCCACATGTTCATGTTGATAATAATTAATTGATTAATGAATAAAAATTTTTTTGCAGGTGATCATAGCATTAAAACAATTCGTATAGCCTGGTATTTTAAAACTGTGTCATTCTTATACAATGTCCAATGGATAAATAAATCTGTAATTGACTAAACAAAACTGCTCATAATTTACCATTTGTTGAGTTTTTATTGGGCAGTATGGGTATCAGGCGTAGAGAGCAATGGCAATTTAACAATCATATTGGAAGGATAACATCCGATATGTGGAATTATTGTAAAAAAGTAAATTGCTACGTGTTCCACATCACATTTGAAACAAAAACACATACACACTCAACTATGCACGAACACACAAATGTATAGGCTTATAAACACATTTATCTGAGTCTGTCTCTCTTGTTTTGAATGGCCAGTGTGTGTGTGTGTGTATGTGTGTTAAGATACACGGCAAAAAAAGTACCCCTTCCACCATCATTAATAATGTAGTAAGTACTAATAGTATTAATAATGTTATTACATTTATTTTTATTATTTTCATTATTTATTGTCACAATGGACGAGAAAGGTTGAGAGTGTGAGAATGAGAGAGAGAGTGGAGAAGAGGAAAAATAAGAAACATATGTCAAACTATTCCACAGTTGTATCACCAAAAGTTAGAGAAACTTTCAATGACAGTAATAGCCAATGTCAGATTGCAGCAGCAGCTGATCACTAAATTCAGATAATTCATATCCAGGTAGTAAGTGTTTAGTTGTAAGCATACACATATAGATGAACAAGGAATTTATACGTATATATATATGTATTTGTATACACACAGCGAGAAAGAGTATACATACGTACACATATGTGTGCAGTTGATGTGCATACGCAAGTCAGTGAGACCTTGTGACACTGTCCTTTAACGTATAAGTGACCAAAATATTCCCACATGTATTATATATATATATATATATATATATATATATATATATATATATATATATATATATATATGCACATGAAAAAGTTAGTTGAAAGCTTCTAAATGACAGTTGTTAAAACTTCTATGAATTATTTTGGTAAACTCTGAAGTCTTAAATAAATTTCTATTTATTTATCAGTATAAACATTCATTAATTCCAGATGAGTAACGTAAACTTGAAGAAAACAACTTTCATGACAGTATGCAAATGACTAAAGACATTGTTTATGATAGTAACACAGTACTAAGTAGTAAATATCAGAGTTTACAGCTTGTGAGATTTGGCTTCCTTAACTGGATTTATGATTTACGTCTCATTCACGGGATAATCATCAACTTGTAGATGCCACTGACAGTCAGTCATTATCCATAAAGACTAGATTCCAAGACTGAGAGAATATTAACTTTTTAAATGATCAACAAATTTTTTACTGTTCATTTTGCATCTTAACAGTAAGATCAGTAAGTAGGTGATCATCCCTTAAAGACATCATGATGCATTTTGTAGGCGAAATATGTCAAATGCTTATGACAAACAAACCACTTTTAATTAAATTAGTGTGCAATGTTTGTAAGAATTTTATGAGAAGAATATTATCTTTGGAATTGTGCTTTCATAGTATCCACAGTGAATGGTGAGAAATAATATCTCAAGGTCTCATCAAGCTGAAAATGAATCCTACAAGAACTTTTGCGCTTATTACTTTAAAGTAAATATTTATTGCATACATTAGAAAAACTATTGTACATGTTTGGGACTGATGAACTTTGTAGTCGATGTCTATGGGGCATATAAAAAGAATTTATTAAAATTTTTAACAAACACTTTCATCAGTTAAAAAAAGTACTCAAGAACGACAAACAATGATAATTTTATTAATGACAGTTTATTTAACTGTCTGGAAATAGTTTTTTTCAAAATTAATTTACCAGTTGCTTTTGGTAACTTTTATTTCAGGGAGAATGTACTAATATGTTGATGTAATTAATGTAGAATTCATCCATAATTTCCATATGGTACGTTTTTCGCTTTAACATTATCAATAATAGTTAAACCATCTTCTCATCAAATTTTATTTGATTTCAATAAGATTAAATGAAACAAAATATAAATGAATTTGGTTTGGTCAGTCAAGTAGTTCCGACCGTAGCTAATATACTGACGTGTTGGTTGAGCTTGCGTAGCGTGATGACCTAACCGAACTATCCTGTAGGTTATACCATGCCAGGCAGGTCGATAGAGGAATTTATAACTAAAAGCACTAACTTAAAGTCTGAGGGCGAAGTCGTACTGCTGACTGTAACGAGGTGTGACAACAGTAAGGTGTTTCCTTGGGACAACTAGCAGCAGCGATGCTGCTTTCGAACAAGGGAGGACGGGGTTGGGAAAGTTTGACCTTAAAAATGTTACATCTCACCTTACGTCATGGAATTCCGCCTCCGGCGGTAAGGCCATTTGAAGAGCAGAGCTAACATGTCAATGTTCTATTAAAAGGCCCTGCACGGTCACGCTCCCAGGTCGCTGAGACCGATGTTTATCCAACTTCCTTTTCAGATTCTTCAAGAAACACCCTTCCATGGTGTTGGCAGTCAGGACGTGACATCCACCCTCATACCGGTAGCAGGACATGAGATTAATTTGCTCACAACCAAAACGATTTAATCTTCGTGTATCTGGTAGGTATAGCATTAAGTTCTAAAGTAGAAGTATCACTCTTAGACTGGATCCCAGTAGACAGTCTCTCAAGAACTGTCCGACTAAACGGACAGTTAGGGACTAGGAAAGATAGGGACACTCTCTGTTGCCCCTTCGTCGTATCTGAATACGAACCCACTGACTACCTCACGGAAAACTTGAAAGATGAATTTTATGGGAAGCTTTCCAACCTCCTCCAAAATGTTAAGGGCTTTGATGTAGTAATAGTGTCTGGTGGCTTTAATGTTCAAGTAGATAGACTAAACGATGCTGAAAGACACCGGGGGATCTTATGTTGTCGTGTCTCAAAGAACAGATAATCGCGACCGTCTTCTGCAACTATGCCCAGATAACCGCCTATTTCTAGTAAACACTAAATTTAAGCATAAGAAAAAACATCTTTTGACATGGCGACCCCCCAAAGTCGTTACAACAGTGGACCCAATTAGATCACACAGCCATCAGCCACAGATGGAGGGGTCCAATAGAGGACTGTGGCTCGTTCTGAGGTAGAGGTTTAGACTCAGATCTAAAACGAGCGCGTATCTGTTTGCGTCTTACCGAAGGTACGAAAGACGATGCAAGGAAACATTCTAGAGTCCTACTTAGTAATAGAAAAGCTAAAAACATATTTTAACAACAACTAGAAAAACAGTTAAACAGCCATGTAACAAGTTAACAGTTTAACTAATATAGTATCTGAAATATTAGCCTCAGTAATGCTCTGATGCCTAACGAAACTTCGTGAAGCGCAGACTATAATAAATCAGGCTGGTTTCAGACCTGGACGCCGCTTTATAGACCATATATTCACCCTTCGTCAGGTCCTGGAACATATACACACATTTTGGCGTCCGATTAAAGTTATATTCCTTGACCTTGAAGCGGCATTCTGCTCTGTTGATTGTAAGGTTCTGTGGCAGTGTCTGTCATTAAAAGATGTACCAAAGAGGTACCTTAACCTTATACAAGCTCTCTGCTCGAACACTAAGGGTTGAGTTAGAGCTTATGGCGAACTGTCATCGGAATTCTCTATTTCAAGTGGTGTCCATCAGGGATGTCCGCTTTCTGCGTTCTTATTCAGTTTTGTCACAGGCAAAACTGTTATCGTCTGATTTTTCTGGAGTAGACATTCTACCAGGAGATTCACTAGTTGACTTAGAATATGCCGATGACATAGTTCTACTTGGTGAAGACGCTGACAAAATGCAGTGTCTCCTGACTACCCTGAGCAACAACGCAAGCATGTTCGGGATGCGATTCTCCCCATGGAAATGCAAAATGTCGCTTCTGAATTAGCTAGTATTAGCACCTGAACTAGTGATAGGGAGTAAAGCAGTTGAACATGTTGACCGCTTCACTTATCTCAGTAGTCTCGTCGGTGCTGATGGTCTGTTGTGTGACGAAATCCCATCATTGATACAGAAGGCTCGACTGGTTTTTGCCAACCTTCGTCACTTATGGCGTAGGCTAGATATCTTCTCGCTGATGAGAGGACGAAAGTACTGCGCGGTAGTTCGCTCCATCTTAGTTTATGGCTGCGAAACATGGCCAGTCAGAGTAAAATATATTAGTAGATTGCTGGTTTTCGATCATAGGTATCTTCTAAGCATTGCTCGTGTATCATGGGACAACCTAGTAAGCAATACTGTCGTTAGGAAACGGGTACTAGGTAAGGGTGGCTAACCAATAGATGAAGTATTTAGACTTCATCAGTTGAGATGGCTGGGACATGTGTTGCCTATACCTAACCACCGACTGCCTTGTTTTGAGATATAGGAGTAGGTTGGACGAAAGCTATGGGCGGCCAAACCAAGAAAAGGTACATGAAGTCACATGATGTCACTGACCAGTGGAGTGAGTCATGTCGGCAGGTGTCGACTAACTGTTTGGGGTCCGCGAAACAATAGTAATCGATTATTAGAGACCTTGACCGACATAGCTCAAAATTGCTTGGAATGGCGCAGGTGCAATCGTTCTTCGTGTTCTCTGAAATTTTAACCTTCTAAATTCCTGATCACCTTTTTCCTTATCTTTTTAAATTTATTTCACTGGATTATAATTCCTGATTATTTTCTCCAGACCCTAATCTTCTCCATTACTGCTAATAAATCTACTACATCTACTGCAATTGGATTTGAACTGGCAATCGCATCTCAATGCTAATGTGGTATGGCAACTTGAACTGATGTGCATACTTACGTACGATGTTCTACGTTTTAGTTTTGTCTAGTCTAACAGTAAATTGATTATTGTAACATTTAAATAGAAAACAAATCAAAGAACTATTTGTTTTCAATAAATTATTGCATATTACATTAGAAGTACTTGTTTAAATTTTGTATGATACAAATTGTATGGTACAAGGTATGGACAAGGTATAAAATGACTAAAATCTATTGAGAATTAAATTAGTCAAATGAATATCGATTTCTGTTTTTGACCAAAATAATACGTGTTCAATGATATAACCATATTAATAATTTATCATTTATTTCATAGTTAACATTTCATTTATTCAATTATTTTGTATGTATTCTGTGGTAAATCTATCATCCCGAAGGAATTAATGTATTTTTGTCTACACCACTAAAATATTACTTTATGTGAAAAAACCATAAAAAATTTATTTAAATACATACAAATAATCGAATAATTGAAATATTAATAAAAGTCATAATGATACATAGTATCTAGTTCGATCAGCATTCGTTTAATTCCCCTAAGGAATTAAATTTTTTTCCTAAAATAACAAGTAAAAACATAAACTTTAATTACCAGTTTATAATCTCAACAGAATAAAACAGTTTACAACTTATTGGACATAATAATTTGTTCTGTTCATTTATTTTGGTGAAATTTTATAGAAAGGAATTAGAGAAAACTGGATTCAATGTGCAATGCAAGAAGTAAATAATGTTAAATAGTAACAGTATTATATTTATGTTGTTTGAAGAGTGTTAATGTTAGTTATAATAATGCTAGTGAGAGCATATACCATAACAGTGTATCGACATCTATACATCAGAATAAATTGTTACATTTTCTTTTAATTTTGTTATTATTAAACGACATATAATTTTATTTCGCTCTGCTTAACCAAACAACCTTTTCCATTTGCAAGCAATCTAACTCTAATATTATCTCAATTGAAAAAAGCTTAAAAAGATAATGACGTATTGAGAGAACAAATACAGCAACAATTACATTATTTGTACAGTTTTGTTTGGTCGACTCACTCAAGCTAAACTGACATCATGAGAATCATTATTGGAAACCATGTAAAATATCAAAAGAATTAACTTGAAATAGGTTCAGACTAACAGCTTGTACTCAACTGGGTCTATAGCTATTCACTATTTCAAACCTAACCTTTATAAACAAAGTTTCATTTTAAATGGCTTACCTTAACACTCCTCTAAATTTTACACATTTTAAATACCAATTATTACATTTATATTTCTCAAAACCATGGTATAACTTTAGTGCTTAATAATTTCTGACTACTTTGTTAAGTTATGTAACACTCCTTTTTATATTTAATAGTTTTGTATTATTGTTTAATTTTAGATTACTACAGGTGAAAAAAGTTACCTGGTCAATACGATTGTATAGTTTCAGAAAATGTAATCGTTCAAGAGGAAATTTTCTTCATCGGAATGCTTTCATTTTCCTCTGTTCCAGCATATTCTAAAGGGATTAAATTGTTTATTTTTGAAATAAAGTAAATTTTCAGACTTACTTGGATCAATTTTTATCTCAACTCTATAAATTTATGATGAATTCCGTTCAGTGAGATGAAAAAAAAAACTGACACTCGACAAAAGTGGATAAAAAAAATATGTGATTGTCATTTCATTGCAAATGATTTATTTTAAAAATAACTTGTAGATTTTAGTTTTAATTTCATTTCATTTCGGTTGATTTATTAGTCAATTTAATATTCATAGTGACTTTTTTTGTTAGTTTTTACTACAACCAGCAATTATTGGGCAAAATTATTATTTTAGAAAGAAATGTGTACATTTTTGAAAAAAAAATCAAGGATTTAACTCATAAATTTTTATTTATAAAATTGTTTCATGACTGATTACCCGTGTAACAAGTGAATTAACAACGGAATAAACGGTACTCAAAGAAACATGAACATTAGACTGACTGTTTTCACTCAAACATGAATCTATGTGCATTTTCTGTCGACTAACTGTGGTCCAATACATAAATTGAATATTCGCTCAAGTTTAACATAAACATGTAGGTAAATATAATCCGAAATCTTTTCATTTTCAGCTAAAAGATTTCATTATTTTTTTTATCCTCAAATTGTATGATTCAATTAAACTAGTAAAATTTCATAAATCTATTATACAAAATTTTTGTTCTAACCAGACTTTTTTTGAATTTAAACAGTTTTATTCGGATGGTATTTGAAAAATAGTGCTTCGTAAAAATAGTTGAATTTAGTTGTTTTTAAATTCAAATCCAAAGCACATGTTCATTGAGCAAAAGACAGTTATTATAAAAATTAATGATCAAATTTACAATCTAATTTACCATAAATTGTTTCTGACTGACTCTAATGCGTTTTCGTTTTAAAATTCAATATTATGCTAGTACTTTTACTGATAAAAATGAATGTTATAGTAATTTATATCAGTACCTTAGAAAACTTTTGTGCACTGGAAATTGCTGGACTGATGTTTCAGATTAGTTCGGTGATATTCACAGGTGCAAGTTCAATGTCCATCACTGTTTTTCCTGAAGATGAACAACTAGTAACTTAATGGACGTAAAACTAAAGAACAACTGAGATCACATGATTGTTTAACAGTCTCAATTAATTACTTAAGAATAAAAGTAGGAATTAAGTCGGTTTGAAAAGAAACAGTTGATGATAATTTATCAGAAATTTTGACTCAGTTTAAAGTAATAATATCCTTATAGTTGGAGATCTTGTGGAGGCTATGAATAAGAAAATTATATCGTGGATTGATTCCAGTTAGACATGAATACCGTTAACTCAGTGGTCAAGAGTTTGATCGTTTACGCGCGAAACCGAGGATCTTGGGTTCGATTCCCGCATTCAACCATAGTGAGAACGCATTGTTGATGGGTCCCATGCTAAGGCGAAACGGCCACCCACTGTTGACATGTTTATAATAGTGACCTAAAACTGGTCTTATTTTTTCCTTTAATTTTAAAAGTAGGAATGAAACGCTAATACTATGTAGTTTTCATTACAGTAAGCATTTCATCCCTAAATAAATAACAAACAATTTGTAAAAGAGCTAGATGTTTTGAATGATTTTGTGTTTCCCATCAGTTCATGAGTTTAATTGTGAAACACTAGGAAACAATTCCTTTACAAACTTTAAAATTCCACAAAAGCAACAGTGATCAATGATGGATAATTTTAAACCGGCGGTTCAATCCACGAGCAATAACTGATGTAATTCAAAGTTGTAAATGGTGTAATAGTGCACAGAAATCGATATATTACACGTATGCTTCTTGATTCTTGTAAAGTTTAATTTTGCCAAACACAGGAAAAATCATGTCAGGGATTTCAAACATTTACTACTTGTTCTTTTAATAATATTTTCACTGGTTTTGTTGACTTCCAAAATAGTTAGAGAAATATTACTTTATTGCATTTACATTAATGGCAGAATGAGTTGATCACTTTGGGTGATTATTTACCTCGTGGCAAATTTAAACAGCTTAAAACTAGATGGCAGTTGTTCATAATTATTTCTTCATTGTATTCTTTAAAAGATTTACTATTCTCTCTAGTATTTAGTGGACCGTACTTTAACGCTAAACATAAAAATGTTTCTAAATTCGATTCACACACATTTGATTTACATAATAAGATCTGAAAATAATAAATATTAGAAATGTCATAAGTGGGGAGAATTTTTCTGTAAGATCAAATGATATGTAGAAAATTTGTGTTGAACACAAGTAAAGCTGTAACAGTTAAACTTCATCCATAGATTTATCATAATAGTTAGCATATATAAGTTGTTTTAAAAAATACCAAAAATCTATTGAGTTGTTTTTCTAATTCAATGTTTCATAAAAATTATTTGTTTAAATTAGCTAAACTAGTTGAATGTATTATAGTTTGTAAGTAAATAGAAACGATTATCTGTCATAAATATTGATAAGTAAATAAATTTCTATTTTATGCAGTTAATAGCTATCATAAACATTAATGGAGCTCTAATTGATCACGTCCATTAGTATGATAATTAATTGTCTATTGTTTTTTTTTCATTAATCAATAATATTCATATATAGCATTAATTACAACAATTTGATTGGCAAAATCGGTCATTATTGTTTGAATACAATATAAACATTTTTCAATAAATAATAATATAATTGTGATTTAGTTTAACAACAAAATTTTATTCAATTTCTGAAAGGAAATTTGCATGATCCTAAACTGTGTATTAAATCCGTATAGAAATCTATATTATGGTGTGTGGAAATAATCGAAATCGTATCATACTTTGATTACAAGTGCATTCAAGTTGAATCTTTAACTGAATAAAAATTAAGATATTGTTAAATAATAATAATACTAACAATGATAATGCATTCTGAAAATAATAATTACAGATTTTTCGTCTGTTTACAGGCATGATCAGCATGGTATAGAAATAAATATTTTATATAGGAGATGTATATGTCGTATTATACTGTTTGAAATGTTCGAGTTCAAAAATTGTCCAAGCAGTACATTTTTCACATAAATAACAGTAATGAGACGCATCAGTCATAAACTAAAGGGACATCCGGTTCTCAGTGTCATAATGCGTTGGTTATAATCGTCTACAACTATGTAACGTAAAACGAAAAAAGAGCGAAAAACATTGAACGCAATAATTACAAGTTTGATCTCTCAGGTCCACTGCGATTCAAGTGCAAAGGTTTCTCGACGCCTGACAGAATAACCTCTTGCGTCTTTTAAGATTTCATATTCAATTTGATAATTATTATGATGACAAAAGGTCCCGGGTTCGAGTCCCGCAGGAGTCGTGGATGTGCGCTGCTGATGAGTCCCATACCAGTGCTTCCAGGTTCCTAGTGCTGATCTAAAAAGGATTGACTGACGAGTTCAAATGTGTAAAAACACTAATCTCCGTAAATCTATTTGAAAATAATATTACCACATAGCGTCCATTAAAACTTCATCTGACTTAGTTGTTTGAAAGTTCACAGAATAGTCTTCATTAATTTCACAAATCACCAAATTATTTTTGCTCTTGCAGATGTGCACTTTCTCTGTCAGTAATTATACAATTCAGTTTCATTGAAATCATGAATCGACCAATGCTAGACTTTCATCAGAAACCTGAAAGCACTGGACGACCCTCTCGTCCTAAAGTCAGACCAATAGAGTCCAACCATTTAGGGTTTTAGGTCTGCCAAAGACAATGGATGAAGTCACTCAACCTCACGCGTTGAATGAGGTTATACATTAACACTGTTAGATGCTATCTCAGTAGTCAAGTGGCTAAACTTTCCCGAGGGTCCTGGGTTCGATTCCCACGTGCAGGCCCCGTGGATACGCACTGCCGATGAGTCTCACTATAGGAGGAAATGGCCATCCAGTACTTCCAGGTTTCTGGTGGGGTTATAACATTCATCGATTTCTAATTTCAGTGAAGCTCAACAATCTTCGCCACTCCATAATGACAATTCTGTTTCAGTTTATTCTTTTCAAAAATGATATTCAGTCGATAAACAAAAACAATTTGTTGAATTCTTTTCTTCAGTGACCATTCCACAGTTCGATCAAAAATTTAAAATTAAACAATTACAGACTAAATTAATTAGTTTCAGATATTTAGAAGAGCGTAGGAATACGAATAAACATTATTTAACTGAATGACATTTCAAATAATTTAATTATTACGGTTAGAGCTACTTTAGAACAAAAAATGATAATTTAAGTCTTCAAATGATTATGTAAGTCGTTTTATTTTCTGAATTAAGATAACAGTTTTTTACATCAGGCTAAATTACTCGTATCCATTTAGGTACATAAAAATAATGACATTACTCCTGAATAAAAAAACAAATGTATGCTGAAAATATATAACATAACAATAAGAGATAAGATTTCATTTATCTCTACTGCTAAAAGATAATATTGGTTAGTCGCTAATTTTTAAATAACGTTTAGAAAATTTTAGTCAGGTATTTCAAAAAACTGTAGTTAGTTTTAATTTAATGTAAATATGGTAAATTCAAACAAATATTTGTATGAATTGTGTGCGTACACAGACTATTTCAAAGATAACAGTATTTTTCAGAAATTCAACACAAAGCTAGCTCATATTACAAAGTGTTTTTACAATGGTACTTCCCAGCAATCTGCATCTATAACTCCTTTAAGGATTTCATTCAACTTTATCACTATTAATCGGTAATGATATTCCACTGCTTTGAGACGAAATTAATGAACAAAATTCTATGATTGTAATAGCTTGCCATATTAAGAGTTGAATTCTCATTTAAAGTCAAAGAAATATCATCAGCACAATATTATATCTATTCATTGTAATGAAATTAGAAGTATAGAAAGAAAATTATTCAGAAATTTTAAAAAATTCAAAATAAGTTGATTTTTTTTGTAAACTCGATGGTAAAATTTTAACTGACTGATTTCTGTGTAGAATTGCAGGTTACCGGTAGTTGTATTTTGTACGAGTGAAAAAAAATTATAATAATGAATTCCAATGAATTTATCAATATAACATCAATTTAGGATTTTAGATTTTAATTTCTGCCTGGCTTTGACGCTTCTAGAAATTACTGAAAAAATACGTAGTGATTCATTGTATTATTATTCTAGTTGGTACATTTATTTAACTAAAAGTATTCTTTTATTTGAAAATGTGTGAGAATAATGCAAGTTAGCATTAAATAAAGCACAAGATTTAAAAAGGCGTCATCGTGTAGTTTGTCTGTTTGAAAGACAATTCAATCTTTCCAATCGTTTGTCTTTATTTTTACGAATGTAACATTCACATTTTATAGCTTTTATAAATTTACTTTGATTCCTTTTCCGCCTACCGCCTTAACAAAAAGTAACTGTTAATAGAAAGGGGTAGTAAATTATTTTAGTTACCTGTTTGTTTCTAAGTATATATACATATATTTCTCGGAAAGCTTGCTGTTTTTTGCTAAAAATAATAATCTCACAACTAGTTTATTGTGACAATGAGAAGTAGGAAATATGTTGATGCATGTTTTATTGAATTAAGACTAAACAGATCAAGTCTGACATATCAGCGTATCGACCAGTAATCTAAAGAATCAAACGATGCTCCTTATTTTCCACGTACGTTCTTATAGTGTTAATCAACATAGCTAGGTACAAAACCCTGTTTTTTAACACCTAAATATTTAGGAATAGTGTGTATTCAGTTTGGATGTTTTTTGAGACTAATTTGTTGTATTAACTGTTCTCAACAAAGACTGACATTTACGAAATGTGAAACTCTTTACAAACTTGTACACAAATCCTTAAAATAATATAAACAACCTAATTTGCATTAATATTCAGTAAATATTTATTTTCAATTAGAAAAGTTTAAAAGTTTAAATTATAAAATAGAACAATGTTTACTTTGGTTCATTCTTCATCATCATTTTTCATTGATGTTGGTGAAGTGAAAATAAATACACTTATTAACGCGTGGACAATAGATAATGAGTAGTTCTTTTTTTCGGATAACTAATTCTTGCTTACTTTAAGTGATTCACTTTGACTCAAAAAAAACCATTGACATTCTACAGCAATAGAATACCAATATAATTTTATCAACATACACCAGTCTATGGTAAATCGTTGTTGTTTGGTATGATGTCATTATGTACAAATAAAATCACTGAAAAATATGTTAAACACTGAAATGTTTTGATGTATATGTGATGCGTATTTTAAAATAAAAAATATGTATTAATTTAAACTAATGTAAACCAATAACTACTGACTTTTTCAATAGTGATCTAATAAAGTGAAAATGTCAATGTTTTTTATGGTCAATACAATGAATTAACTTGACTTGACCAACTTTAATCTAACTATTCAATCATACTGTGTCAATGAAACTCACAATTACCACCCCAGTGACTGGATTTGACAATTTGATCGCTTGTGTCACGTTCTGACTAGTAAGTCATAAAAAATGTCTTATGGTTGATAGTCGAAAAGTATCTAAAGATTTCTGTTTAACTAAAGTAATCAAACCTAATATCATTTCAGTAGCTTTACGTGAATTAATCTACCAAATGTTTAACAAGGATGTTGTCATTTCACACATTAAAAGTACTTTAGTCACCAGTCAAACAGAATAATTGATCAATATGGCATGAATCGAGTGAATTACGAGTAATGGTGGAATAAACTTCAAGGATATATTTATAAGAACACAATTATAAATGCCAGCATGTCTTGAGATGCCTTACTCAGATATAAAGATTTATGATACCTTAGATTCAAACTTTTTTCAAACTCTTTGTATTTCTAACACTTTTATGGATAACGTTAGATTTTAACGTAACAAAGAGATCTTTTCAATATGAAATGCCATGTATATTAAAATGCCTCCTGAGCTTATAATTAATCAAATAATATTTATGTAACTTTTACACAGAGTGAAACCTTTTCATAACCTCAAATTTATTTTAGATATCTTATCTGTTGGAAATTTTGCTGTTTGGAACAGGATATTATTATCTATAAACCAATTCTGTAAAGATTATTGATTTAGAATGCCAAATGGCTTAAAAACGGAATCAAAATTAACAGAATGTTAAGACTGTAATCCCATTTATATAGACATTAAATTCAAGTTCTTTATTTTAATAAGAATCGGTTCGTATTCATATTATTGTTAAAATGTTTCTATACTACGGTTTAACTTTTCTGTAACAGAATACTTCGAAAAGTCTTTAACATGTTTCCTTTATTACTTATAAGATCTGTTTATTATTCCATTTTTTTACTAATAAATATGGAGTTAGAAATTTCTTCAGAACAGAGCTCATTAAAACATAATATATCATGCTTTGAATGACATTTTAACATTTTAAAAATACGCAATTAATGTTGTTTCAATTCAATCACTGCAAATTTACAATGAAAGCTAAGGTTTTTGAGTGTTGATTGGTTTGTGTATTGAAACTGTGTCTTTAGTAAAAATTATACTTATTTCATGTCAGCGGAATTATACTCTGAATCTGTTGATTTCTACACTATATATATGATTTACATTCAGCAAACTAGTGTTTTATTAAATTTAGATATTAAGCCCATAATTCTCGAAGTATTATGAAGACTTATTTTACTTGTCGGTCGATGTGAAACTTACAAGTAGATTATCCAATATCAAAAGTCATTGTCAGTCAGTGAATGTCGGAAAAAAGCTGACTTCCAAATTCTATGTTTATTAATAGAAACTGTCAAAAATTCAAATCGTTCTCTGCACAAAATTTATGGAAATTATCTTGATTTTAAACAATAACTGACATTCAACTGAGGACAATTATCACAGTTAAAATAAATAACCAAACACTTTATCAAACATTTAGAATTAAGTTAAATACGTCACAATTTAACACTGAATTTATTACTCTATAATTGTTTTCATTATAAATTATAAAATAAACAATATTTTTTTTAAAACTAACCATTGACACAGAAAAAGTTACAACTTGACAAACAAAATATTCTTTTTCATTATTAGTAAATAAGAAAATTTTGATTCTTTAAGTTTTATTTTCTTACAAAGTTAGATTTATTCTAAATTTAAATATATTGCTTACTGTACTTGTTTTGTTTAAAAAGAAGTTGTCTTTTTGTAGCGCACAGTTTTGCTGTGAAACCTTGACTGACAGTATTCAATAGTGTACAAAGTTTATTTACCCATAGCATGAGAAAAGCAACATTGAAATGGTTTTATAAATGCGAATCTGCATGAAGTTGCTTTCAATCATAAAGTTGTTGTTGTTAATGTTACTCTTGACCTCAGTTAAATAAATTAAATTATTCACTATGTACAAGAAAAGCCTAAACTGCCTATCATAACCACTTTGACTAGAAAGAACAAAACAGTTTTTTTTAAACTAAATATAAGATACTAAATAATGGAGTAGACAGATGAAGTGATGAACATTCGCAATTATAATACAAGAAGATTATAACCGGCAATAATTGATTAGTTGGTGATTCATCAGTGTCTAAAACTATTCATTACTTCATGTCAATAGTTAGACTCGTTATGTTTGAATGATAAGCATTTTAGATATAAAGATTTTGTCTTATTGTAGTTACTAACTCAACGAATGCATTATCAGTTAGACAGTCTGTTTTATACTGTTCTTTGAGAAAACTGTTATCTCGAAAAAAAATTGTTTAGCACGACATCATATGTTAGAAAAAGAACAGTGGAATGGATTAGAAGACTTAACTGTAAGTTGTCAGTAGTTTATTGACATAAATATCATAATATGTTGGATGAACTAGTTGTCATATTGTGTGTATATCTACCGTTCCTTATTTAATGTATAAAAAAGGATGTCTTTATGAAGAAAATAATAGTACAAAGAGTAAAAAGAGTAGATTTTATTTATATACGATTGTTTTAGTGTGAATGCTTACAAAATATATGATCTTTAAAATATTAAGTTCTTCTTATGATTCTACTACGAGATATTTTTATTTGGCATATATATATTTTTAAAATAATGAACTTTATTACAGACAGTAGTTTATTAATCAGTAATATTTTGCCCACTGTGAATATCAAACTAAGTTAATATAGTGGAGTTAATGCTTCACTTACTGGAATCCCTTTTAGCTGACTATATTTCATTCATTTACATTTAGTAAGTGTACTAAGCTGTTTGTTAAACACTAATTGAAGATATCATTTTACTTGAACGAATATGGTTTTGTTTTTTATCAAAATTTATAACAGTAACACATGTTCATCAATAGATACTCACAATAGTCAAACTGTCTAACTTCCTGATCCAACTTCAGTTACATCCTCTGATTTAGGTGACACAGCATTGTGTTACCAAAATATGCAGTGCTCTTTTGAATAAATGTATGCGTGAAGAAAACAGTTGTCAAGTTTGAAAGTGAAATATAAATAACTTAAACGAATGAAGCCAAAAGAATTATGAAGCGTTAACTTTTGAAAGAAAGTATTATTAACATAAACTGATTGTATTTAACTGAGTCTTTTCTCAGTAAGTACTTGGTTAGTGAATGTAAAACGTTTGACAGAAGAGAGGAATTGCCTACACAGCTTATGTTAATAAATCTGAAAGATATTACGCTTAAATATAAATTAGATTAAGAATTTGTATGCCTATTCATATAGACTTGCTATCAATAAAGTTTAATGACATCGTTGATGGCTTTTTATTTTTAACGAAAATATCTGCCATTTTAATCATGATCTTTAGAAGTTCAACTGTGGTCATCCTGAACTCAAACCATTTTTGAAATTTTTTACCGTTGACGATGAACATTGATGATGAACATTGGTGATGAACATTGATCAAAATGAAACTACATTTCATTTCTTGTTCAGAGATTTTGAGGCAATCCAAGTACATTTAAGCAATCTGTAAAACATACTCATGGAAAGAGATTATTACTGAAAATTCAAACTTCTGACGTTTCAGGAAATTAATGACATGAGTTCTATACTTATACTTTACAAGTATGTTAATTTTAGAGATGATGATGAGCTCTCAGATAATTTAGTGTTGCGATGTCAAATATCTTTACACAAATCTTAAATCTGGCAACCTTACGGCTAGTGTTCACTGATCGACCTAGATTTACTAATAACCGTAAATACACATAAATTGATCTTGGCTTTTAATGTATGTGGAATTAATAGTCTCATTAGAATTGCTTATATTAGTCTTTTGATAGCTGATAAAAGACATTCGCAGATGCATGAAACTCTCAATGACATAACACAAGACACCTGAATAGTTGAATTCATTATTCCGGTGAGTATAAATCTGCTAAGGGTATAGGCGAAACATTTGCTAAATACATAGAGAAGCCCAAATTTCGTATAAAAAAAAACACGCTTGTACAGTACCTGCTTTCGTGAAATAATCTATTACTTCTTAATTGAGATTCAAGTATGAAAGTTTGGAAAAAAGAATTATTCACTGAAACTGTCTCTCTTATTTTTTTTTACTTTGATTACTCAATAGAAACTTGAACTTTGAAAATTATTCACTCAACAGCTTTTCAATCAAGTGCATGAACTGCAAGGGTTATAGAGTTTTAACTTCTGAAAAATTTATTTGTGGTCATGTCGCTCATATATTCTCTAATAACTAGTTAATTGATTAAATATCTTTCCTCATAAATGAGACAAAACCTATCTGATTTTGTTTTATCAAGGTCAAGTATGGTAATAAGTGGAAAAACAGTCATTTGATTATATTTATTGTTTACAGTTGTTGAGGTTCATAGAATTTAAGTTCGATGGTTAGAATGTAACTTATCTATCATGGAAATTATCATTGTTGTTTTAATAATAATGTTTGTAGTTTTAACTTCACTGTAAAAGCTACTCTTGTAACAACGAATAAGATGCTGGAATAATTATGTCCCATCTTATACGGCTTACTCCAAATCGATATCAAAGTTAGTGAAATGAATAACCAAGAGCGCAGATGGCTATGAATCCTAAAGTATTCCGAAACTGTCACCTATCAGATCATGGAAGGGTGTTTAAAGCATAATAGGGCTTATCTGAAACGAAAGTATGTATACTCAAAATATGGAAATGTTGAATAGATTTTGAGATATGAATAACAGAAATTACAACGTCGCAGATAAGTTACCTTTGAATCTGATACATCTCCCTTTTTTGTTAAACTCCGAGAACAAAAAGACTCACTTAACAATGCAGAATATTGGACTATAAACAACGGTCAAATAATAACTGCCAATGTTTCAAATAATTTACGTTTACAAGACTTGTTGGATAGTGACACCATTGACTCTCTTGCGAATCAAACAAACTCGAGTTCATTCTGATCTAAATTCAACGAGATTTCAGCTTATTTTCCATGGTTGTTATTCATAACACAGGAAGGAAGATTAAGTGGATAGATCCGAAATAAATTATGAAAAATAATACGCAGTGCGCATCCACGACTCCGCGACATCGCAGAATTCGAACCTGGGACCTTCGGTATTTTGCGCGAATGCCTAACCATCGGATCACTGGGCCTGCATCCATCGGTGTTAATGTGTAACTCTGATTGATCTAAGGATTTTGTGCGACCTCATCCATTTGTCATTGGTAGTTACTGCTCACACCCTACAGGGTTGAACTCCATTGCTCACGTCTTCTCACTAGAACTCCGAGAATTTCCTCACGAATCTAGTCACTGGTGAGCGATATTTTTAGTTGCAGTTTTGAAGATTTGTGTATTTACACATTTGAAATCATCAATCAATCATTGTTAGACCACCATTAGAAACCTGGAAGCACTGGACGGCCGTTTCGTCCTGTTATGGGACTCATCAGGCCCGGGATTCGAATCTTGTGAGGTGCAGGAGTCATGGATGCGCACTGCTGATGAGTCCCATAGCAGGACAAAACGGTCGTCCAGTGCTTCCAGGTGTCTAATAGTGGTCTAACGATGATTGATTGAGGATCTCAAATGCGTAAAAACACAAATCTCCAAAACTCTTACTGAAAATAATACGGTGTATTTTTCAGTTCTGACGTAGCCCTGAGCGTCAGGTTAGTTTATTCACCACATATTGCAATGATAATGTGCCTAGGTCTATAAATCATCTATTCATCACAAATGTGAACTTTTTTGTCAGGTTTAAGTTTTTCACTTTCCACTTTTAGTGAGATAAGTAAACTGTGATATTATCGTTCTGTTCATTCACTATTAATCATGTAGACGAAGTGATTGTATATTGTAAATAAGAATAAATAATTAAAATGAAGCGAATAGAATGGTGCTTTGACAATATTAATTTGATATTCGCATATAAATGTGAACAAAAGTATGGAGAGCATGTATACTGTTAAATGAAAAACGTTTTTTTTATTATGAATATTTCAATGAAAAGACAGAAATAAGCAACAACACAATATAATAACAGGTTAAACGACAAGAAGAAAATCAGGAGAGAGATAGAGAGAGAGAGAGGAAGTGAGAGATGAAACAAACTATTGACCATGGATGAATACAATCAACCTTTTGGATTAGCTTTAAGGAAGAACAATTGACTACATTTATCGACAGTTAATAACTTTCTCTGAAAAATGATTTATTCTCACTTGTTCCTAATGAATAATGTAATATAAAAATAAATTATCCTGATGAAAATGATTGCAATAAATAAATAAAAAAAGTAAAAATGAGTTTCTTTTATTCGAAATAACAGATTGTGACATGTAACAAATGTAATGTGCTTCTGTATAGCTGGACATTTTTCTCAAATAATAACTCATTAGCTATGTGATTGGAACAGTGCTGGAATATGAATTAGTTTATCTACAAAATCTATGTCCATGAGAATTATGTTGCCTTTTTTTCTCATTAAATATATATATATATGATTCTTTTATTTCTCATGAGACAAGAAGATAAATATCCTCAGTTTTGTTATGCGTCTATAGAAAGAAGTTTCAAGCAAATTGAATAGCATGAATTATTTGTTGATTTATTTGACTATAAATTCATTTAATTCTTTTCGTTTAATTATTTTATATTTTATTTTCATCTACTCAAAGTGTTTAATACAAACTTGATGCTTTCAGTATTACTCTATCATTGGAATTCCTTCAAAATGGTACCATAATTGATCACGTTTGGTCAGCCTAAAGCCAAATTATGCAAAATATAACCAGTTCCTACATGATTATCTATAGGCAACGAGAAAAATATCTAGTTGAATATCGATTGGTCGACGGAGTTCTAATGATTTACCAAATGGTAAATAAGATTTCTATAATTACATGAAATAAGTAATCTGTGTTTGAAACTGAACGATGACTTTTGCATATATCTCTTCATCTTGTTGTTTCCGTAGAAGCTAAGACGATTAGTTATTTTGATTAGATCACAGTATCAGTAGGTATTTAAAATGAAATTCTAAAAATATCACTCTGAAAACGTATTTATCGCGATTTTTTTGAAAAACTTCATCAAAAAGATACATTACCCTATAATATATATATATATATATATATATATGATGTAATCATGAAATAATAAAAGTGTAACTATAGTGAAGTAATGATTATAAGTCTTAAACGAACAGCTTATGTAATTTATCATTATTAATTACAACTATACTGAACTAAATGTTAAAAAACAATACGATTTATTAAACTGTTAAAATTTCCCACTGAATTAATTACTAGTTTCATAAAATCTATTGTACGTTTACAAAGTATGTTGCTGATATTTTTGCAACTCATTTTAACTTTTTTTCTTTTTAATAATTCACTATAATTATGAATTACTTTTTTCTTTAATAATATTTTAGCAAATGTTATCTCTGTAAAAAACAGATAGTATTATATGAAAGTTTGTGTACGTTTTTCATCTAGTCAAGAATTATTTATTCTTTTTAAACATAGAAATTATGTTGATTTCTATGAATAAATATTTCACTTTATGGCAGATATAATTGCACATATCTTTAATAATCACCTTTAGATGATCAAAATTTAGAGTGTAGTTCAACCTTCATTTTAAGGAAGATTCGCAGTTAAAAAGTAGTAGCTAGATTTGTTGAGAATAACATATATTGAATGGTTCTTTATTGAGAGCAAACTTTACATGATAAAACTTCAACAGCTGAACAAGTGGTTGAAAGCTTGAGAATGTTTTATGAGTTAGGTTGTCTTCTGGCAAATGGCATTTTTAATTTGATAATCAGTTATCAAATGTGACAAGTGAAAGACATTATTATATGAGTTGGAAACAATCTACAGTTAAAAAGCGACTATAGAAAACAATTTTTCCAAATATGAGTATTAGTAAGAAAATGACCTGACAACTTATATGTACTGTCGTCATTTAAAGAGAAAACTATATCACAGTAACAGTTTGATTAACCAAATTTTCATAAAAAACATTTTGTAACTCTTTTAATTTTAATGATCGAATAAAGTAAACAATTTTCAGCTTATTATTAATGAATTTCAATACGTTGCTTGATATTTTTGTAAATGAAATAAAGAAATTATTCCAGTTGCTTTTCTTGTATGGTATCCATTCGGGTTAATTGAAAAGTTGATTAATGAGTAAAAAAAAATTTATAGCAGAAAGTTATTGAAATACATTTTAATCATCACAGTAGATAATTTTAAAATCTTTTCAGAGATATTCAACTGCTACAGAGGACAATTATTAACTTTACTATCAATTATTTTAAAAAGAAGAATAATCCACTCTTCGTGTTGATTTTGATTTTATTAAATGAAATCCCTAACATGGTTGGAATCTTTTAACTTTATATCACAAACATAAATCGCGATGTAAATATTTAACTTATTATTAGTACGAAAATAAAAATGCCTTCATCAGATCGACTTTTTATTTGTAAAGTATTCAACGTGTTAGCAAAAATGCACTAAAATTGACATGAAACTATCGAAATACAAAGAAGGTTGTATATTGAGGATTCATGTTGGTTTTTGTTTGAGAAATAAACAAATATTTCAATCCATTTGTCAGATTATTTATTCAAAATCATTTAAGAAGATCCCTGGATAAGTTTTGATTATACATGAGATTAAGATGACATTTAAATTTTGCTATGATTTATTAACTGATAATTTTTTTTCCTACTTTGTTTAATCTTCGTGACTTTAAATGTCATAACACTAGCTTACTGAGACGAGTGATTTTGAATCTATTGAAGTAGTGTTTTAATCTGTGATTATTACTTTGATAAAACGATTCCCAACATCCACAGGATGCAAGTGTTTATCGGTAGTTGTTAACAAAAGAAATTCCGGATCCGTTGGCCAGACAGCATCAACAAAAACCTATTGTGGCAGATGAACTACCAGATTTCAGCTGGTAAATAAATTAAGAAAAGTTGAAGTCAAAAGAAAAGAGAATGACCTAAAAACACACTACGCCGAGAACTGGAGACAGATATGAAAAGAATGAATGGCGATTCGATAGAACTGGTCAGGTAGGTTGAAGACAGAGTTGGTTGGAGAATGCTAATCAACGGCCTATGCTTCACTAGGGGGTAATAGGCGCAAGTAATATTTTAAAAAACCTAACCACTATTTGCTTTGTACTGTTTTATTATCAACTGTAAACAATTTACAGTAATTTAGAGCTCGGCTTGCATTTGAAAGCATGTAACTAATCTCTTTGAAGTAATAAAAGTTGCTATTTTTGCATTGACAATATACTAGAAATTCGATCAGAATTGTAAGTGGTTATTTTAATAATAAACATTGATGTATTCATACTCACCGATTAGTGCATATGTATCATTTTGTCCAGAAAGAATATGATATTCAGATATGGGATCAACCTGACCTATGTGAGGAGTTATCAAATGAACTGAAATGCAATACTTTACGATAATTTAAGTAGTTTCAATGTTTTACAGTATTAGCAGTGTGAGTTTATAGATGGATATGGATTCCAAGAATAAACAAACCTATCTGTTCACATCCTATGCAACTATGAATTTGTAATGTAGCCTTGAAGTTTCATTCACTAATATATCAATATTAGAAAGGAACGACCATCATAATACACCATACTTAAATAACATTGACATATACTGTCATCAACTTTATTAACTCACTCTTTATACTATTGTTTGTGATGTTTAATGTACGTTTTGTGTATCAGCTATTAGTCGGCTAGGTTTTGCTTCAACTTCTACTAGTTTCAATTTTACTTATCAGTGGTTTGGATTTGATCACATTTCTCGTTTAGATTTTTTACACACCGCACTGATGTAATAGACATCTTAATTGTACACTAATTGTGATGGCTGAATATTTGAAATCAGTGTAATTATTTTTTAAGTCAGCAGCATAAGTAACTGTGAGATTTTATGCAGTCTTTTATAAATTAAAAAGATGTTGAACAAAAGTAAGGCAGACGAGCTTTTATGAAATACCACGTAAATTGACTTTCTTAAATACTTTTTTTATTTCCTTTTTACATAAATTTTGTGTTGAATTTTATTTTTCGGTAACAACACAGTCATTCAGAATTATTTTTAACAAGTACAATGTTAATTTGTCGTGCTGACGTATATATGTATATATATATTTTTTCATTGTAACTAAGCAATATACGTGTAAAGTAGAGCATTAGTTTTATTGTTATATTGCTTTAAAACATGAAATTATTATTAAAGTAATAATATTATAACTTAACAAGATACTTGAATGTTTTTGCAGATATCACGTTCAATGTTGCATAGGTAGACAATTTTTCCCTAGTACATATTGTCATGTATATGCGTGTATATATTTTTGTATATAATTACAAAACATAAAAAAGAAACCTTATCAGTGAACAGTGAACAAGTTCCCATCAAGTAAACTGGAGACAATCATAGTCATGTAAAGACGTGTTTTAGTAAGAAACATAAGAAAAAAGGTAGACAACATTTTTTAGGATTAAGACAACATCAAATGAAGCAGAGAATGTGTAATTTTCCATTGAATAAGCACCATGAAAGTATGCTAAACTGATTAGTATTCTAAAAAGAAAAGGCACCAAATTCCAGTAAATAAAGGAGAGTAGATTCAGTAACAACATTCGAGTCTTTTAACCAATGTATATACTATGTGCACTACCTTGAAAATATAATTTGTTTATCGTTTATTGATTGAGTCGTTGAGATACGAGTATCGTTTAAAGTAAATACCAGGTTAGAATCTAATTTTTTTTAGATAGAGAGCACAACCCAGTCTATCCCAAAACATTCATAATATCTAGACATTAACCAATTAATGAATAGAATATCTCGTTGAGCATTTTTATGGTTTCTCATTTTGACGCATACAATGAAACAGAATGCATAAAACCTTTCATCTTGAAATGATTATTTTATTATCAAACAAAAATATTGTACAGTTATTCTGAAATAATATTGTGGTTTCGAGTCTTCTGGTTAACTAGTATTTACATTGTCCCATTTCGTTGAGATACAAGTTTCAGAATATATGTTTTCATTTACGAAGCAGAATAAGCCTACTTTTCTTTTATTATAATTTACTTTGATTCTGTTGTGCTTGTCAAATGATATGCTTAGTGGGTGAACGAGAGTAGAGACAAATGGTCCAGTGACACGATAGGCTACTCTAATCCAAGCGTCCCAATGCCCCACTAAGTAGAGGAAGAAGTCTTGATATGGCGTAGAAAGTGTATTCTACAAGCATCCAGAAAATATGAGGTTTAAAAGCACACACAATCGAGTTTATTTAAACAGCATAGAAACGTCCTTCGGAGAGCCGCACAAATAGCGTGCTAAAATAATACATCAACCAATAACAGTGAAGGATTTTCCGGGTGGGAAATGTAATCTCAAGGTCAACTGATCAACCCATGCGCTAGAACATAAAATCCAAAATTAGGACCTTTATCAACTGAATTCTGGGGTTCAAACGTTCCCAACAGGTTCGAATAATGAAAGTTATGAGGTGATCTACAATTTCTGTTGTTGTCTTCATTTTTGAGATTTGTTTCTTTCCAGAAGTGTTCAAAACATTTTATAAAAAGAGTAGTTTATTTGGTTTAAATTCTTATTTCAAAATAGGAGTTCACTAGATTAATACATATGATTGCAATTCATGCTTAAGACTAGTTAATCCATCTGTTTTGATATTATTGTATTACGTCGACATGCACAAATCCAAATAAAGGTAATATACTGAATTCGCATATGTCAAATACCGTTGTTCTTAAAATACTCGTCGGAAAACTACTGTATTTTCTGTTATTGTGACTTTATATATTATAAGGAACTGTTTGATTTTAAATATAACTATCTGTTTTCTATCTTTAGGTCATCTGTTGAACATTCAAAAACCTGGACCAGTTCTCCGATACTTCTAGTTTTAACATTATAAACTAACAATCTATCATAGGATTTAACTCATTTTTACTCTCAGATGTTTATTTCACACATATGGTAGTGAAAAGTCATTATTCTTGATAACGGAATTCTTTATTTTAACAATTATCTATTACTTTTACAAGGCCCATCTCAAAAATATCATGTGAAAATTAAGCTTTTTGTATTTCAAAGTAAATTAAATAAAGCACTTTGACGTAAAATATTTTTTTCTCGAAACATTTCAAAATAAATCACTTCACATTACACAACGTTCTACTTGAAAATGAAAAAAAAACAGCAAGAGAATGTTAATTTTCGGGAATTCTTGGAAAATTCTGTTTTAAATTTGGATTTTTTTACACAAAATCAGAGACTTTATTGCTAATTGTGAGTAGCTAAAAAATATAAGTCAAAACGTTTTGAAATGTACTTTGTTTATACAACATATGTATGTCACTCTCAGTCATATTTATAAACATGATGTAAAGAAATGGTTGTTGTGCTAGCACAGGAACTCAGTTCTTATCTATCTTTCTGTCTAGTTGGAAAAAAACTAAAATGTAATTGGTGAAGTTTGGAGTAGAAATCAATCAAAGCAAACTGTGAACAATGATGAATTTATTATTTATTGCATGAAATATCATGCTGAGTAATGTATATATATATATAAGTTGGAAGTTTGACAGATAAATGTAGGAAAACGTTTTTAATTGACATCTCTCTACTTTATTTAAAAAAGATCTTATCCTTTAAGTAGAAAAATAATGATTATTTCGTTTCGTCGAAATAATATTCAATTAAATCTCCACTATGAATGAATGAAAAGAGAGAAGGAGAGGGTTTGTTCTAAAGAAGTGAAGAGCTGATCACATAACTTTTTACACTCGTTTTTGTACATGACTTTGGATAAGCTGGAATGATTTACGTCTAGTCAAATGTACTTGATAGATTCTTAGAAAAAATTATTCTATAAAATCCGTATATTCTATCCATAGTACTGATACCACTGTAGATGTTACCAATACAGTCATTTGGAAGGAAATGTAATGAGCAATTCCGCACTAGGTTGTTGCATATGGTGTCTAGGCGATGGATCAACAGCATCTTGCGTGAACAACTGTTAATAGACACTTTTATTTTCCGGATCATGGCCCTTGTGGTTCTAGCAGTTTCCGCTCCACACAGTAGGACCGTTCTGACGTTCTGATTAAAAACTGTCTTTGGCATTGGTTGACGTTTATTTAGATTTGCAGTTGTTCTTCAATTGTAGAAATGCTTCACTTACTTTTGTAATATTTGTCTTTACATCAGCATCAGGTCCACCTTGTGTACTAATGATTCTATCCAGATCTGTAAAGGCTTCCACATCTTCCGAAGCTTCTCCATCAAGCAGTTGGTGTTTTTTATGTTCTATCTGAGCATCTGCTATACTGATTGTCTTCACTTTGATTTGTTGCTGTCTGTGGAATAGAAGTGCTAGATCATCTGTAAATTTTTATTCATCCAGCTGCATACAAACTGTTCACTGTATTCCGTGCTTCCGTTGAGATGCTGAGGTTTTTATAAACCAGTCAACCACCGGATGAATGAGAAGTGGCAAGAGTAAGAGGCCTAGTCTGACGCTGATTTTTACTCGTAGTGAGTCTGTGAGCTGTACTCCATTCACGGCTATGCTGTATATTCCATCGTATGCCAGCCTTGACATTTAGGTCTCCCATAAGAATGGTCAAGTCCTTTGATGGGTATTTCTCAACGATTAACCGCAGCATCTCGTAGAATTGATCTTTAACGCCGTCACTGTAGTAGTTGTTAGGAGCACAGCACTAGATGATGTTTATTGTAATACCGTCTTTCTTTGCTTTGAAGGATGCTTTGATGATTCTGGGTTCATGAGATTCCCATACTATCAATGCTTTATGTGCTTGTTTGAACAGAAGCAGTGCAGCTACTTGCGCTTGTAGGGCATTTTCTTCTTCATGGCCAGAGTATAACAGAAGCTCTCCTGAAGCTAGTCTTTGGTGTCCAACTTCAATCCAATGTGTTTCACTAATTTTAAGTACCAGGTCATATTTTTCATTTCCCGGTCTCCCATATTGTACGAACATATTATTTACCAAAAAGAATGGTTACTCCGTTTGTGAGAAGGGCCATCGAGCTCGTGACTTCTAAAGAAACTCGGCTTCCATCACGAGTCATAAATTTTCAAAATGAGTATTTTCCGATTGCCAGGGCAGAGTTTTAATGGTTTGAGTTAGTTGTTCTAGTTAGCGTCTTCTTGGCGAAATTGGCTTCAATGGGCTCACTAACTTCATACCTAACCCTCCTCCTCTATCCGGGATTCTAACCGATGTTAACTCTAGAATGTCTCTAGACGGAGTTACTACCTCATGAAAATTCCCACGCAACTAAAAATGCCTAGACACGTACAATGACTAAACTTATCTTTACATACACCTTTAGAATACAAACATGAAACATGCATTTAACTGTTTTAACTAATATTAATATTGTCCTTTTAAGAAATAACTTAAGTCGGTTATCTAAAATTTATCACTATTACTATAATAACCATTTGTAATGACACGTTTCTTTAGTGTTTTCTGATTACGAATTTGAATAAATAAATAATTACAACCATAGTTTTATAGTTATTTGAGTTAAACCATAGATATTTATGTAGGCTGTTCTTAGGTTTTTAATGTTTTTTCCTTTTGTTCGACTCATTCATGTAATACTTAAACCATGCTTTTACGAGGAATCATGTATACATAAATTTATATTCTTCGTTTCATTTCTGATTACATATCTAAATAGACATGTTGTTTCATGATTGTAGCAAAATCCGCGCTAGAAAATGGGGACATAATTAAATGATCCATAAAATGTTCTCAATAGAAATGCAATGGAACCGATAAATGAGGCAGAATGAAACATAATTACAAAAGTCATCTATTTAATCAAGCGAAAATATTAGTTATTCTTCTCACTAATAATCTCATTTTATTCTCGTAAAATTCAAACAAAAAAAGATGTTAACTACATTTCTATAAAATCTAGAAATGATTTTGACAGCTTATTGATTCGGAAGGAAACAGTCAATTCTTACAAGTTTAAATTATCCGACAAGCGCTAATGGTGTTTTTAAGCACTGATCAATCTTTTTTTCATCTTTCGTGATGTTACTTATAGGGAATTATTCAAAGCTATTGATTTTGATCTCTTGAGTTGCCTATAAGATTTAAAAGTCTTAGTTTCCATAAAGTGAGTAACTAAAGCAACCGAAAAAAATGCATTGAAATTAAGAAACTGTTGACTATCAGCATGTTTAACTAAAAAATAACGTTATTTTGTATATTCCAATTGAAACATCAGATCTTCATCAAAATTGTTAGATTTACCTGACTGAACTAAACTATTTTTAACGAAGATTAAGAAACGATTAGTTTTTTAATCAAACATGCTTGAAGGATACTTGAGACATGGTACGTGACTAGTGCTTTGTATTATCTTAACCATGAAGAAAACTAGTGAAAGTAGAATTTGAGTTCATTTAAAGTAAATTCATGTTAGATTTTATTTTTTAGTAGAAAATTCATTTATCGATTCTCTGAGTTAGATGGTTTAATTGTCTTAACAAAGGAATATATTAAAACTGTCGTTTAAATTCGTCACAATTGAAAATATTTGCAATTTTGTAATGAGACATAGTTGCGTAGATTTTATATTATGAATATTCCGAGGAATTAGATCAAATAACTTTCATAAACTAAACTGTGTTCTGCAGCATCGTACTTACACTTGAGTTTGCTTACGTTTAGTTTAGGTAAGCCTTTTAATTAACTAATGTAGCAGGCTGGGGGATTCAAACAGCAGCATTTTGTCTGTATTCTTTGCACTATTATTATTGTTATTATTATTATTATCACGTTTTCATCAATATGTATGCCTGATCACTTGTTACAGCCTACACACATTACTGCTACTAGCTTTAGCGTTAGATGTTTAAATAGCTGCATGACTTATTCTTTTGATGTAAATCTTAAATCCTATTCATCCGCTCCCTGCATTCGCATATCTGTTTACATTTACTTCGTATGCTTGCGGTTTTTTGTAATCTGTGCTATGTAATAATAAATGACATTCTCAAATGTATATACCATTATGAGTAATCTAACAACAGTTGTCAGGACGAGTAATACATGAGGTTTAGGAATAACCACGAATATAATCCGCTACAATTTCAAAGTTAGGCTTCAACTTTAATAATCATCGATACTATTCAAGACCAAGTTGCATAAGCAGAAGATATTATTGTTCTCATTTATGAAGAAATTCGCTATCAGTAGATGGTGAAGATATATCAGTGGTAATTGTTAATAAAACGAATAGTTCTTACTAAATAAAACACTTTCCTTTCTGAGTTTTTTCGATTAGAGAAATGATAAGACAACAAACAAACCGATTACCTGAATTGTTCTGACAATTCACCTAAATGAGACACATATTCGGTAGATCGAAATAAACTTGACTCAAACTTATTGCTAATCATACCATTGATGACTAGGAGAAAATTTTTTTTCTGGTATAATCATTAGAAACCTCCTAAACGAGCTACTGAAATGAACAGGAACTCATAAATTTTACAGACCTATGAATTATGGCACAAATTTGAAGAGTAAATGCTAGTTCAACATTTCTCAACAAATACCATGAAAATTTCACCATTCATATATTTATAAATAGTTATCATATAAATGCTATAAAATCCCATTTACCTGAAAAATTATATCTCTTACCTTTTTCTAACTGACATCGATTATGTAGTGCAATAATATGCGTATCAAGTAAAATCAAAGTATTCAGATCCCAGTGAAATTTAGGAAGATTAATGTTTCAACACTGCTTATATTTAATGAAGCCTGAGACGAAGTGTTTAAGAAGCTAATAGTAGTAGAATAACCTGCAAGTCTTTCTTAGATTCAATAATCTCTAGTCAGACCATTACTTTTTATTTTACAGTTCAATAAATCAGGAGCTATAAAAAACATCCCAGTCACATTTCAGTTATAAACCGAACAGATTATTACACTTACTTCTAGTGTAACGTACTTTTGTCGTTAATGTGAAAAAAACTTAAAGAACACCTGTTAAAATTCTCATTCCATTTCCTTTTTATGAGAAAATGAGAAAAACAAAATTAGAAATCAAAGAAGAATAATTGAACGAAGTGTTCACTGCTACTAAACAAAAGTATAACTAAAAGTAGGATAAAAGCAATCGAACTATTCAGATTTTATCTCATCTAATCATATTTTGTTCACAATAATTTGAATTCTTAAAGAGACTTTCAAGCAAACACTTTGATATCATAAAATCTTATTTATTGTGACAGTAAAATATTTAGAATAAATTATCTCTGTGTGGTACTGTCATTTTATATGGAATATACTGTGACTCTCTTATATGGTATTAAAAGTTCTGTAGATGAATGATTCAAAAGTGAATACATTGTCTGTTTATATTTCTCACCGATGAATCAAAGATCTACAAGCCTCGATAAACCATGAATACACCAAATAACACTCTTTGCAGTTTTGTCTACCTTAGCTTCGATTTCATGTAGTTTACACTCTACTAAGAATTTCAAAATTGCCATACTGTGATATTCAAAGGTTTTTATATTTCCTATTTAAGAAGTGTATATCTGTGCAGAATGTTTAAAACAGTAATATAAACGGTAAAGTGAAAATTTTCTAAATGAAGGTAAACAGTAGAAACCATTGTTGCTCAAAACAATATCAGTGATAAATAGTACTAGTTAGCCTGACAATAGTAAAATTACTTTAACTAGACTATCCGTTATTCCATTCAATAAAAAAGCTTGGTTATAAGCCATTTAATTCCTATCTCCTGCTTTCTACACATATTCTTCATTCGTATAAACCACACTGACCAAAAACTGCTACTTGTTTTTGGTATTTTTATCAGCTCGATTAGAAATCACTATTGAGTTTATCCTGTACAAAATTTGTTTTCTGAATGAATACTATTCATTATATTCATTCAACTAACCAGACAATTAGTCTTTAATTGATTTTATATAATGATTTACATCGTTTTATGAATAATAATAATTGTAATTATATGAATGTCTAGTTTCCTTTCTTATAAAATTGTTTGTCAGTTAATTATGCTACTGAATTCAGTAGCAACAATAACATGAACTTTGCTTTATTTATTCATTACATGCTTGAAAAAAAGTTAATTACATTGTGTGTTAGCAGTTATCTTTTTTTGATTGATTTTCCTGGAAACCCATTTAACTGAAATCTAGTACAATTTCAAATTATCAGTACTAAATAGTTTTTATTTGGATTGATTTATACGTTCACTGTCAGTTTATTAAGTAGAGTTATTTGCCGTACATATTTGATGAATCGCTCTGCTTTTTTTTAAATGAAACTGAATACTTATTTAGATTTATACGTAATCCAAGCACAGTGTATTTGTCTAAGTGAAAATCGTGCGATTTAAAGAAAGCAAAAATGTGAGTATTCATGCACTTATACATAACTCAAATTTTAACTGATCGACATAAAATCTATGACGTCATTTCTGTGCATTGATTGACTTTATCAAAGTTAAATGTTCATTGTCGATTGGAATAAAAGTTATGCATAAGCGACAGTTATCTGCTTAGTACCGGTTTCATAAGTACTTAAACAGTAACATTTTTGATTTATTAACGGATATTCTCATATTTTATACAGTAGCATTCAATACTATTTCACTACTAAACCACAATGAAAATGAGACGACTGAACACTGAGAATTTAAAATAGGAATTATTAGCTTCACTCTCATTTTTATGAATACCAGCAAAAAATACACTAAATGATTCTAAAAGTTGATACTTCCATGGATGATTAGCGTTTTCTGTGCTCTAGGACCACTAAAACTATTTATAAATATTTGTAAAACTTCGAATTGCAGGGTATTTATTGATGTTAAACTATACGTTCACAAGTAAATAACTAACACTTGAAAATCATGAGATTCACTCACTTAACATTATGAAATAAGTTTTCATCAACCTTCAGAATTGGCTGCTTATTAAAACATAGAGGTAAGATATTGTTTAATATTTAAATTTATATTTAATATATATAATATATATATATATATATTATATATATTATATATATATATATTGTATATATATTATATATTATATATATATATATATATTTAATATTTAAATATTTAAACAGTAAGTGAATATTCATCAGTAGAATTTACAAATAATATTCAGCTATAAAATCGATTATTGTATGTTCATTACAAGTTATTAGCTAAATTCTAAACACATGAGAAAAGAGTAGTTCATAACATCTTGATTCTGGAGTTATTCTCCTGCTAACCTTTGTTCATTAATTGTTTTTATGTTTGAACTATGTCTCATCGAAAGCATTTGTCTCCAGTATTCTACTATCGCATAAATAACTTTATCAAAAATTTCTTTCAATTAGGATAGTCTAGAACTTTTCTACAATAGTAGACCTAAAACATCGAACAGTTCCATCTTTACATTATTAAATCTTCTCCAACCACTCAATTAATCCAAATGTTAACTTTCAGAATATCGATGGAATCCGTTTAAACGTGCTAAGATTTCTTTGTTTTTTAACTGCTTAGGTTAACAACAACTCTTCTGATATAAGAGATCAAATCTGAACTTTGTTTCCAATTTGTTATTTAGATAACAGGTTTTTGAAAAGTACCTCATTGTTTATTCAATAAGAGTGATGAAAGGAAATCTTTCTTGATAAATTTCATGTCACAGTATTTTATTTTTTTAATATCACTCTTTTTGTACTGGCTAATAATTAAGACTACCTTTCATCATTATGAAATTTCTTTTATTTTTAATTTCTGTCTCATTTATACTTGACGAAAAACTTTCATATCATCCTTAAATACTAACTGTGACATCATTTCATTAGGCATTTCATCATTGAATTTTAAGTTAGCCAGAAGAAAAATAAAAACTTTTCACATCCACCATGATCACACTGCAATAAAACAAAATATAGTCTTTTGTCAAAAGTCAGTGTGAATAATTGCTAATTAATTGCTTTCTTTTAGAAAAGTTGATGAAATAAAATGAATTAAGAATATCTTTTTATATGAGTGTCGATATTTTGGCTTAAGATTGTCTTCACAATTTAAATTAACCAGTGTAAATTACATTGTGTATATTTGAAAATAAAACACATATAGAATGCAATCTGCATTAATGCCACAGGCCATTGAAAGAAATGAAATATAAACAAACTTAGTTATCACATGTTCAATGCATAACTTGGTGGATTGAATTTATGTGATTCTGTAATTGTTCTAGATTCTTCTTTCTCCATATACAATCAGTCAGTTAGAGAAATATGTTAAACAAAAATCAGATTCAATTAAAAAGATGAATTTGATGTTGTTATATTTTTTCTTAAAATTTCCAGTTCACTGATATATATATATATATATATATATTTGTAAACAATAGATCTTTTAGATAGAATCAATTCATTCCCAAATTGCTTCATATCTATCGAAAAGATCATTCGTTTGAAATTAGTTACTGGATATCCATAACTCACATAAAATGGATTAGATTTCTCCGTTGGAAATGTTTCGACTGGAATTCGATTAATCTTGATTGACATTTATATCCTGTGTGTATTGATTGCCTCAATATAGCCACAATGGTAAAAGTTAATAAAATATCGATCATATTTTGTTCCATTTCGGACTCGTTACTTGGATGTATATGCATCCTAAGTCTGATGTTCACGATCAGACTTGAACATAGTGAGTGACCGAATGGATTCAGTAACTAAGTGAATATTGCGATGTTGTTTCAAGCACACGTTACTGAGTTTGAAACCCGGAAATAACATGAACTCTATAGTTAAGACATATTCAGCTGGCTAGTCCCAAAAAGTACGAAGTGAGCGTTCTGGATTCCACTATGAACCAACAACGATCTTTGTTTGAGAAGGCTTGTTTCCCAATAGCATAATCGAGGCGATCCTCAGAGGATTCGAGTATCTCAGAAGAGGCTGATCAGTTGCAGTCTTAGACACTACTTGCCGCCTCATTACACAAGCCATTAGCTAAGTAAAGGATGGATCGGTATTTGAAGTAAACAGTGTTGATTTCTAGCCCCGGATTAAACATTCAGTTAGAAAACACAATTTAATGCTTCGTCAAATTCTAGTGTGAACATACTTACTGGAATGAAGGATAAAGTTTGTAGCTGAGGCGGATGATTGTTTTGGTGTTTCGTTCTGTGAGCTGTATGTTTTGGTTGTGAAGTTTGTGTTGATGATGTTCAGAAGACCAATGAAAGCCCCACAGCCAAAACGCCCATCTCAGAAAATGAAACACCACCACAATAGTTCTTGAAAAGAACACTGTCTTACGGGGCATGTTTCGACGAATCTAATTGCGGAATAATCGAATGAAGTTTTTATAAATTTATCTTAGTCATACAGACTGAATTTACATCAGAAATGAAAGTTGCGATAGACATTTGTGGTATATCTGTAACAATATAGCTGAAATTACTCTTACTAACAGCCTCATGTTTCATTCATCATGTAAGTAACATGCTTATCACTGCAGTAATTTTTGAAGTCAATCGAGATGAAAGTGAAATAGTAACACGAAGACAAGAATTTTTCATTACTAGGCACTGACTGAATGAATAAATTCTAGTTCATTAGCCTAAATGCCTGCAATAAGGCCGGAGTGTCTTGAATATAAATCCTGTGTAGAATTATAAATTCGCAAACTATTTGTAGTTATTAATTTCCAAAAATTATATAATTGTTGTTACTTCCGGAATAAAAATTATCGATTTACTTTTGTTTGAGATTTTGAAACTTAGGTTTTATAAGCTACTAAACTGATAAACTAAAGATTGATTTCTTGACGTCGGCTTCATAAAACAAACTATCAAATATGGTTTAAAAAATTCATAAAAACACAAGATCCGATAATGAAATAGCTAAAATAAATATAAAACTAGTAAATACAATAATATTTACTTAAGAATAAATATACTAATATAACAATAATGCCTTAGTTTAAAAATAATAACACACAAAGGAAATCTAGCAGTTAAATTTTAATTTTAGAGTTGATAAAGAGTAAAGTTATTGAATCAAAATATTTGTTTTGAACATTTTTACAAAACAATGTAAGTTCTTGAGAGCCATGATGAACAAGTAACTTTTAAATTTCAGGTCGATCTAAGAAAATATACATGCTGATTATGAACAAAGCGTGACTTAACTGCACCTGTATTAATAATTTCATACTTGATAGTTGTAGTGTAACTCAAATAAACAGGATTTATGAGGGATTAATCAATAAAGTAATAACATATGGTTTAAAGAAGATTACTTAAGCTTTTAGATGATATCATTAACATGTACAATGTAGAAATTTAAATATTTTCGAAGCCCAATTTTTTAGAATGTTTTGCAGTAAATGATTCCACAATAAAATATAGCTAAAAATTTTTTAAATGTATCCACATTAATTTCTTTGATAAGCTTCAACAATGCTTTGAATTTTAACTGGTGAAATATGACAGTTGTCAAGAGTAGAATGCTTTGAATTCAATACCGTGTAGGATAAGGACTAAGTGCCATGGTCAAAACGGCTAACTTTCAAGTTTCATTGATTTTTCATCGGTAACCGGCTAGTGAAAATCATTTTGGAAACTTCAAAGAACTGAAATATTTATTTGTAGACGATACAATTATCGATCGCATGAAATGAAATAGAAAATGCTAACTGTAACAGAAAGAATTAATTATAATATTTGAATTGTATTCTATTAAAAAAACATGAATAAAACATGAAAACCATCTTGACTGAATATAAATTTAATATTAAATATTCACTGACACTGTCTGGATTACTTTTTCAATTTACAGGTGATATACACACGTTTAAATCCAATACATTCATGACAAAGAAACAAGGCAGTGGACAAATGAACAAGTTTCATTGATGTTATAGACAAGTATATACATTTACAAATAATATTAATAACGATCATTACAAAATAAGTATGTTATTATCATATTTTGTATACTTGTTAGTATTTTGAGAATTTTTTTTAGAAGAAACATTGATAAATTGTCAAAACAATTGCTTGTTATACACGTGTCAATTGTTACTGATACGATGTGTGTATTTTTTCTATGTCTGAAAAATTAATGCCATTAACTGTCTAATGCATCGTGAACAGAAAATATGTCAAAAATGTTTATAGAAAATGAACAAATTTTGATAATACAGCAATTATATTCGATAATTATATATCATAATGTAAATATTATTTATTCGAGATAGGACTTATGATAAAGAGAAAATAAAAATTGAATGTTAAATATTCAAAAATATATTTTAGTCTGCTGATGCATAGCACAAGTGAAATCCAATCAAATATTTATGTACCACTTATACCTTAAATAAATGGTGAATTATTTTCATGTTTTACACACCAAGGACTGATTTTATTTATACACCCAGTGAAAACCAAGAAGCAATAAACAGTTATTTCGTTTTAGTATTGGACTTCACTTCCTGATCTGACAGTGGATTAAAGACCAGATTTTGAGATCTCGCTAAAAACTTTTAGACCATTAAGTCTGTGTCTACCACCATCATTCTACTGGGTTACATGTGGTTTTGTTTTCATAATTACAAAATTTTAATTTTACTTCGGTCCAAGCTAAACACACCTGAATCTATTTGTTGGAGTTATGAATCGATCATTGTTAGAACCACTATTAGAATCACGGAAACGCTGAAAGACCGTGTCGCCCAAGTATAGAACTCGTTAGGAGTGTGCGGCCACGACCATATATGCGGGAATCGGACAAAGGACCTACGGGTTAAACATTGACACTGTCTGATGCCTGCTCGGTGATCTAGAAGTTAGGAGTTGGCTCATGTGACCGAGGATCCTTGTTTCGATTCCTGCGGGAGGGGTCATAGATGCTCAACAATCTTCCCTACTCTACAGTGACTAGTTACTCTACACTTTAAACCTTATGGCATTTATGGCCAATCCCTTTAAAACACTCAATACAATCATTATCTGAATGTACAAAACAGCGATATTGAATTGAAAAATCCACTTCTACGTATTCAAGAATAATTCTTGCTATCAAATTAACATTAACAAAACAATATAATTAACTGATATGTCATTAACTTACATGTGGAGAAATAGACCTCGAAATATTAAACTAGTTATCATTGCTTACCAAATAGATTTTTGCATAGATATTCCGATAGCTTAATTAGTAGCAGATATTTAAAATAAGAACATTAGATTTTTGTGTTGTATTACAACTTTAGAACAACTTTTAGATAAATTCAGAGATAAGTTGTTGTTCCATTAATCGGAAACCGGATCTATAAAACTCTATTGTTTTATCAGCTATCAGAATAGACGATTTATTATAAATTATGTTTATATATCTACATAAGTGTAAATTTGTTAGTTTCAAATCTTACGGGAATACAATTCTCAATTTTTGTACAAAAATATATTTTCAAAGTCTTTTATTTTATATTCCACTTTGTAACCCATCTAGTTTCGATTACTAATGTAAACATTGTTAATGAACCAATATTTTATTTCAGTAAAAATTTTTGATAAAAGGTATAGTTATTGTACACTGTAAAATGTCCAGAAGGAGAATACACCAATCTTTAAGTACAACATCTGTTGTTTTTAATAATTTTCCACTATTTATGATTTTAGCTTATTTGTTGGTTTGTTATAATGAATTGATTAGAAATATCAGTGGTAAAATTCTCATGTTATTAGCTGCATATGTTTTTCGTTTACAAAAATTTATAAATGATGGCTAAAATGTTTTCATGAGCATAATCAATATTTTTCCCTACTGAATGCACCACACAAGAAAGTCGTCAATGAAAAAAAACGTACGCACAAATAGAGGTGAAATTCTTCGTTTATTTTCTATTCTAAAAATAAATGATGATTTTTTTATTAATTTCCAAAGCATCAATACTCATTATTTGCAACGAAATAAGTTTAAATCACGAAATGGTGTTTTTTTATTTGCCACTAAAACAACATGCATACAGAAATATGATAATTAAATTCTGTTTCAATAGCCGTTTATCATCTTGTCCGTCTATAAGTTTGATACATCAGAACAGAATGTTTTAATTACCAGCTTGTAGGCTGTCGTATATCACTGAGAGGGCAGATCAATTTAGGTTGAACAACAATTGAAAACCTGTAAGCACTGGACGGCTGCGTCGTTTTAGTATAGTACACCGTAGTTACATGCTTCCACAACCACGCAACAAGAGTGCTAACGCATGATCTGCAATTTCGTGCACACATGCTTAACCTCTATACCACTGACCTGGAATCCAATGAATGATATAGTTCAATAACTGATGCAACAAACTACAAAGATGAACTAATTTTCACAGAACTGAAATCGCTTCATAAAAATTGTTACATATTTTATTATTATCGAACAAGTGAAGTTTTAGACATCTCACTTCGTTCCACTTGATTCAAATTCAGCTTATCGGATAGTCAAAATGTAGACTCTCATTCTATATTTAACAATTTAACAAGGGTTTCACGCAATTCTTTTTAGTTTGTTTACTCATGAATTGATCCCATTTAATTGGTAGTTGTTTTCAAAAGTTAAGCAGGTGAAGCAACGGATGCCTTCCTAGTAGTCTAAACATTTAACGCTCTTACTAAGACCTGCACTCCTTGTAGTGGGTATGTACTGATATTTAGACGAAACAGCTATTTAATACTTTCTGGCTTTTTTTTAACTAACACAAGTGAATCGAAAATTGAAAATATGTTTATTACTAATAGTTATAAGGAAGTTAATGCACCAAACTTTGTAAAATTAAGTGTTTATGAGTAATCTATAAATTTTGTTTACAAAAGTTATTTTGGATTTTAGTAAACAAACTGCCCAATATTAACGATCGAAATATACATTACACATGTTGTCGTATATCCCAAAAATAATTTATCTTTCATGTATGACAGTTAGTACCTTTAAATTCAATAGAAAAGATCTTTTTCAGAAAAAAATGACTATGTTTGTCGACTGTACATGATAATATGACTTTTAAAAAAATATACTTAGTCATCTTGGTCATCTGGAAGTGGTTGAATGGCATTAATAATAAACAAGAAATATGACGTACAAATTTAAACATTAGGTATCTGCTTGACAAAACATACCGAATTCAAATAGATCTTTTATTACGTGTGTCACGATTTGATGCTTAAACGTTCGAACCGCCTATTACCTCTACATGATAAACTTCACGTCAAGTCATTATCATACTGCCTACATGTTCATTCTCAATATATTTCTTTTAATATTTTTATTGATAATGTTATCTAACACATTCCTTTGCTTATCACTCTTTATCTAGAACCTAAGATATGTTTTATCAATTTTTTAATTAAAAAAAGTAAGTCCGTTTAATGGTTTTAAAATAAGAGTGATCTTTTGTTAGGAAACTAATCTGTTGTCATTAATTTCAACGGATTAGTGTTTACAGCAACAAGAATATAGAGGATCAGTATGTAAATGTACATTTTTGTAAATAAACAAGTTCAAAAATTAAAATGCTAATGAAAGAGTACATGTTGGAAGTACGCTTATATTTCTTTTGTCGCGAGGAATTTATTTGTAGATCCTTACTTACACAATGTATCATTCTGGAATGATTTATATTACTTGAGTTATTATTTGATAAAATATTTCAATTCTGATGTTAGGCAGTTTAAAATAGTTCGCAGAAAACATCAATTCTAGGTTTCTTGTTAGATGAGAGTTGTCAACAAGGCTTACGTCAATTCTTAAGAGAACCTTTAGTCACTAGAGGATCTGAAACTTCACCATCCAGTTGAGATATCACAAGTGTACTACTCCGCGTTCAAATGACTTCTTATATATTTTAAATTCGTGTTTGTTCTGATCACGTATTTAGAGTAAGAACAATGTCTTGTTAGAAACTGAAATTTCTACGTGGTATTTTAATTCCTCATTTGAAAACAATAGTTCTGGATAAAAAGGTAATCTAACATTGTTTATTGTTACGTTATACTGTCTCCTTATTCCACTATGAAATAAAAGAGCATTTTTAAATAACGTAAATCTAAAATTAGTGTCAGCTTCGGTAGATCTTAGTAATGATTTGAAACTTCGTATCAGAAAAAGTTCATAATTAACAGGCAGCTTAGCTATATAAGTGGAAGAATGTATGTTAGAACTCTGTTTGACATTTATATTTCTGAGCGAATAGCTAACAGATTCTAAGCATATATTTTCTCAAATCTAGCAGGCAATGGAATTTATAGACATCAAGAATGTGATAGCTGTTATTAATGTCACTAGATAATGATCTGACCATACCCTGAACCTATTGAATCTGAAATTCGAATCAATCGAATCTTTCAAAGTGGTTTATGTTATCATGGCATTTACGAGATCTTAATATTGTCCTGCTAGTTTTTTATAAAGTCATGGCTGCATACTAATGCTAAGTTACAAACTAGGGTAAAATAGTTGTTTATTGTCTTTTAATTTCCAATAATTCTTCTGCTTACGTTTGTCCATTATGAATAATAAACTTATAGACTATGGGAACTAATTTTATCGACATTTTTATATTTTGAATCAATCATCATTATTTCATTGAGACTTTTCATGTTATAGTCATCAATGACTTTTTTAGTAAATTTATTATAAAGTAGATACAATTATAAAAGTCCATTTATTCATTTGTTCATAGGTGAGTATCAGTAATGAGTATTCCATATGACAATTCAAATATAGTTTTAATTCAAATAAATCATGATTAATTGCCATGACATATAAACACATCTGATAAATACATTAATAAAACTATTTCGTTCAATTTACACTAGCGACAGTTATTTTAATTCAGTCAATATATATATAAAAGTGAACTATTTTTTTCCAGTTATCACCAAAGACTACTTCCGAAAATTGAAAAAAAACCTACCATTTAGCATTTAACTTCAAAAGTATTAATTTTTAATGAGTATTAATACTTACCTTATTTGTGTGTATAACAAAAACGAAATTTATCATTCATTTTTGTAGCTTTCGATTTTCCTTACCTCCCTCTTTCTCTGTATGTATATATATATGACTCACAAATGAAAATAAATGCTTTTGGGATATTATACTTTAATCATATATCATTATCTGTTAGTACAAGAGACTACTTGATACAAGCAATAAGCATAATGAACATGATGTTTGTTTTCATTATTGTAGATGAAGTTCCGTTTTATATAGGATGTGAGTAAATGAGGTTTGCTGAAGTTAACAGTTTGGTATTCATTCATTATTCAGTCAAAATTAAGTGCAGCTTTAGAATTAGTCTGATAGGCACTGTGAGTACAATACTCATACATGTAGACACTAAATCTAACATCCAACGGATTGTGGAGAATAAACCTGATGGTTTTTTGTTTAGATAAATTCAAAATCGTAAAACAAAGCTAGATAAGTCAATTTAAAAGCTCAGGTGTTCTCTTAAATACTTTCAGCTTTGAAAACTCAACTGATGATTGAAAGCAATAGGCAGAATACAGACCTAGATATTGCGTTGAACGGCAGTTGTCGGTAAGATGTGTCTAAGATATCGAGGAGACTTATGCTCCCTGTGGAATTTGAGAGATGTCATCAGTGTGATATTCACGTATTGATACATAACCTAGTCTTAGGCCATCTGACGTCTAAAATGGTGATCTAAATTGTAATCTAGTTTAATTCAGTCAACGCTATGGATTAGTGATAGAACTGGTGGGTCTAGACGTATCACGTACTTGCCGTCACAAACCCTCTCAACGTCGAAAGTGTAGGTGAAATATGACAGACAAGGTATACTAGCAAATAATTTTCTACTTATTTCAGTCTTCTCATTTTAAACCAAGGGGTTTCACCACTGTCAGAGACTGAACCGGATAGTAGAGCGCAACAGTTAATCAATGACTAGTTACTCCTCATTGGTATTGAAGTTTTATTCATTGTAGACTGAATATTTATAAATCTCAACAGGGATATCTTTACAACAGCTTTACATGGAATTAGTCGTATGTTATACTATCTTTTAGCATTATTCTATGGTTCTAAGTCTCTGTTTAAGGTTTACGAGAAAAAAGTTGGTTTAATTATCGTTACTGTAGTGCAAAATCAAGATGACTCTGATCATCTCATTCGTCAAATCAACATATACTCGAAATCTAATTTTAGAGAAGCTATCTAAGGCCTATAGAACAATCAAACTACACAGTTTCGTTTATACTTATTAAAGCTGATTGTCTATACTGTTCAGTTATGCGCTTGGCTGTGAATTAGTTCCAGTCTAGTTGTCAACAGTGTTTGTTTTCCAACCTTCTCATCATTCTCTATTCCACGAAGTCTATTTAGAATTCAAGTATTTTAATAATTTTCGATGTATACGAACAAGTAGTTCTGTTTCATACCATTAAAAGTCTAACTGGATTAAACTAAGAACGAACTGAACTAAATATTGAATAAATAAATGGAAAAACTAGTGAACACTCAAATATAAAAAGCTTGTATTTGCATTAATCTATGAAATGGCTTTAAGGACACATTTATAAATGAGTTCATTCGAAGTAAATTATGACTATTCTAAGTAAAAAGTTTAATGGTTTGATCAGGTAATGAAACTCTTGATTGAAAAGGACACTTAATTTTATTCATTCATATAATTTCAAACAATTGTGCCCAAAAAATTCATAAATAAGTAAGTGGATGATGGATCTATTTAGCAATTGATAGATGAAACAATCATAGAACACTAAATGCAGTACAACTAAACTACTAAAATGTGTAAACTGTACCTTTAATTTGAATTCAATATTTATTTTCATAAAAAATTGAAAGTGCTTCAAGACTTAAATACTGTTATTGTGATTAAATTTTACAAACTACAGGATTCAATAAGTCATTACATAAACAATTTTGGATCTTCTTTTAAACATCTACTACTCACTGTAAAACATTGTTGTTTTCCTCATAGGTGTTTCGGTGTTATTTAAATTGTTCACAAATCATAGCCATGTAGAGTCATCGCTTTTTATTTACAAAAACAATGGTACTGGCCTCTGTCAAATGTGATCAGTGGAAGCAGCATACTAATTAAACTGAAGGTAAACTAAGAAAAATATTTATTATTAGTAATCTGAAAATCTTTACCTAAATCACAATCACTCTCAATTTATTCATAGATTTCTAAACTGATTATAAACATTATAATAAAGAACTCTGAGTTTAAGACTATCATTAACTCTTCACTACATTTAATTAGCATTTTTCCGGTCAGTCATAAAACCCGAAATCTATTGTACAGTGGTCAAGAAACGTTCATTGTGAAAACATATTTCTTTGGTCGTTTAGACAATTTATCTGGAGCACTGTTGAAAATTACCAGCTTGTCACTTTACTATATATATTACACTGTAAAATCCATTCCAAATATCTGACTTAAACTATATTACTTTTGACAAATATCCCATTCATTCTAATCATCCGTAAATGTCAAATTCATAAAGAAATGAAAGTAAAGTTTATAATGTTCGTAGCATTCTATGTTTAATTCTTAAAATCAAACTTTAAATGCAATCTCGAAATGATTAATTTATACAATCACAAAGAATACTTGAGCGAACAATAGTTTTCAATAACTTCGTCATCAGGCCCTACAGCTTTACGTCCACAGTCATTGTGTTACGGACTTATATACCTATAGAAGCTGGTGACGACGTTACTGTTAACAAGTTTTAGTTCAAATATTCTTTGTATTTGAATATTTTATGGGTATTATCAGATTGATTTATAATTATATGGTAGATTTTTTATGATTAATTCAACCTAATAAAGAATCAAATAAAAGATGATACTGAGGCATAAAGTTTTAAATATTTGGAAACAATAACTATAATTATGGGTTCCAAAATAATGATTTTCTAGATATTATTAGTTATCTATAGTTACTCTAAGTAATGATGGGAACGGCAGACAGACAGATAGACAGACAGATACAAATGAACTGAACTTCGTACGTACGTACATCAGTTCCGGTTGCCATACCGCATTAACACAGAGACACAAATGTCAGTTCAAACCCAATTGTCGTTAGCGGTAGTAGAAGTGTTAGCAGTAATGGAGAAGATTAGGGAGCGAAGATATTATTCGAGAAGTATAATTCAGTGAGATAAAGTTAGACAGAGAAAGATAAAGATGATGAGGAATCCAGAGGACTAGGATTAGAGAAAACGCAAAGAGTGGATACACCTACACCATTGCAAACGATTTTGGGCCATGGCGCTCAAGGTCTCTAACCAGTGGTGACTTACGTCTCGTGGACCTCAACCAGGTAGCCTACATCTACCAACATAGTGGGAAAGATATCTCCATTGTATATTTTTTTGGTATGTATTATTGTTTTTTTACTTTATTAACAATTTCCCAAATCGAATATTTCATTTACCTCTACTGTGCACTGAAATACGTTTCAGTTTGTCAACGAAACTAACTAACTTATTACTAACATAGAATATTGTTTCCTGTCATAATTTATCTATTCAAACAACTTAGTCTAATATTAATGGATATTTAATCAATTCAATCTATATGCTTCTGTTTTATGCCACTATGAAAACAAAAACGTACTGATATTCTTACTTAAAAATAACCCAACCAACAGACTAATGGCTTTTCAATTGTCAACTAATAGTTGATTCGTTGCAAATTAGAATGCAAACTGTACTCGTTTCAATTGCAACATTATATAACGTAAGAGGTACAGAGTACTGCGGAACTGTATATATGTTATAAATTTTCCTGCAGTAATCGAATATAATTTTTTCTAGTAATTGTCACTAATATTTTTTTAAAAAAAATATTATTATCAAAAAAAGATAAATAACTTTATGAAATAAAAATAAAAATTACCAATTCGAAATTCACTCAAAAAAACTGGACTAAAATATTACTTATTTCTCCTAAACTTGTAAATTCTATTTCACTTGTCATCGATTATATTTTGACAATAGAAAAAACAAGTGAATTTTTTTCAATAACACACCAAACGAAATAGGCTCTCGTATAGATCATCAAATAATAGATTGTTTAACTCAAATGGTATGTAAAATTGAAAATCGATGTTTTTATGTAGCTGAAATTTTTCAGCAACTAATAACTTCTTGTAGGAATCATAGAAGTGTTTCATATTAGTCAAATGAGCATAAAGTGCTGGAAACCAATGATAAAAGGAACTAGGAAACAACAAGAAATTTTGTATAATTGCAAAAGTAGCGACTGTTTCCAAACCTTTAGGCAAGAAATTGTGACATCAAATATCAGGAATACACCTACTATTTTTTTTATTGAAAACAACTTTTATGTCGTGCCTACAGAGTACAAATGGCTGGAAACTGTGTTCTTTAATTGTTCAGACCCACTTGAACAATTAAAGATGAATAGTTTCCAAACAATAGGAGTACAGTAAGCTCCTATTTTCAAACTGGTTGATACTACTTCGTAGCTTCTTGAGTTCTGTCGGATTTATTATCAGGTTGTGCAGAAATCTCAACCTATATCATGGTTTAATGCTCATTGAACGAAAAAGCACATCAAAATTTATTAGGAAATTACATTTATCATGAAAAGCATTAGCGTGCTAAAACTACGTCAACAAAACCGCGTAAGCGCACTGATAGCTGTGACTTTTATACATTAACTACTGTTACTAATTATCGGGTTGATTTATCATTTGATAAAAACACTCGTCTATAGAAAAATCCATTCTATCTTGTAAATCTCCTTATTTCTAAGTTTTTTTAAGCTGATCTAATTGGAAGCACAACTCGTGTAGTTTCACTGTTCCAGCTGGATTTGTGTTCCTACTTTTGAGGAGATCGGTAGCATCAAGGCATGAAATGCAGTAAATATTGATTGTAGTAACTTGATACGAAGTAATAAAATGAACTGGTTTAGTATAGATTTGTAGATAATGCACAAAACGATCATACTTTGTCACATTAGTACGATCACTTAATTCACTGTACCAATAACAAAAGTGTAAAAACCCATCATTCAATTATTTCGTCTTAATCAGTCATAGTAACTTATTAGATTAAAACTAATTTTAATCAGCAAAAGACTGGAAACTAATATATTCTAATGAACACATAAAATACAACTGCATTACAAATTTGGACATCAGTACACATTTGCATTCAATACTAATGGTCAAAAGGAATGTAAATTAATTTGAATACTTCTCTAATGTTAAATTATTGTCAATTCCGTTCATAAACATAAGAGCTTTCTTTTCCAAAAACGTGTTGCCATAGTAACTACACATACTCTTGCTCTGTGTCTTATAGTGTCTTCTTCAAAACAATATGGATTGGCAATTTAGAAGCCTTTGCAACAAGTTTTCAGTATTATTGTTTAGTTTCCTGCATCAGTTATAGTAATGAAGTGTTTTTTTTGTTTGCTTGTCACTACTTATGCACAAGACAGTGAACGTCTTTGTTTATGATTATTGAAGTGTAGTTGATTTTTTCTATAAAATTTCATCATTTGTAGCATATGCAATGAATTTTATCATTAAATCAATTTACTACTGAATTTATTTCTCATAGACCTTTTTATCTCTTTGTTATGTCAGCTTGTCAACTATTGTAAGAATTAAAAGGAATAAATGGTGAATAGATATCACAGATGACAAATTTCTGATATATTTTGCTGTAATGTTTAGTCATTCTTAAATGTACATTCATACTTTTTGCGTTGGATACTTTCTAATTTTCAGACATTAAAAAAATAGATGTTAACATTTATTTTTACATACTTTCAATAACTACTCTCATGTGTTTGATGCATTCGATGAATGGAATAAAAAACCTGAATTAGAATGAAGTTCTAAAACATCAATTTGTTACATCTTTATGATGACAGATGACTGAATCAAACAAAAATATATTCACAACTATTTCACCAATCGGATGTGTATTTGATTTATATTGTAACATGAAATTAAATCATGAGTTTTATTTATCGTATTGACGATTAGTTGTAAAACATTCAGCGTAATGCTTATTTCAGATACTCAGCTTTTTCAAGGTCTAAGTTCTGCTATTTGTCGATTTATCTGATGAAATAGAAACCAAAAAAAATTCAAAATTATACCATTTTGTAGAGTTTGTCTACTAAAATTCGATGAATCAGAATATCTAGTGTTATTTTGAACTTGTTAAACAAAATTTCACAAAAAAATAGACATCAAATGGTTGTATAATTGTTTGTTTTCAAGAAAAGAGGAATGTTCAAAACATGGTTAACTGTTTTCATTTTATTACTGCAATTTATTTATCACTAGATCATTATAAGCAAGTACTTAAATGAATGAATATTTGAATAGTGTTTGCAACAGTAAAGAAATTTCAAAATGAATGTAAAATGTTTGTCTTTTTCTAACAATTTTTGTATTTCAAAGTTTACAAGGATCAGCTTTTGTTTTGTTTTTTTGGAACCATTTTTGCAATGAATACTGAATTGATTTTCGTGAACAGCTGTTTTTGTCGATGTGAGATAATTTGAAAATACATTCCATAATATCAAAGAAGCATAAAGAAAGTTTCTCTATGTCGTTTTAGTTGTATATTTTGTTATCAAATTAAATCTTTAGGTGCTATTATTATTATTGTTTTGAATGATTCTTACTATTCGATGTTAAAGCTAGTTGGTGATTAGTGTCTGTGTATTTTTTTCGTATTGCGTAGTGGTCCTTGATTATTGTTTCATGTTTTTGTAGTGAAAAGTTAGCAAAACTGAACTTGTTTAACAAAACTCTATATCAGTGAGTTTTTTACAGGCCTGAAGACTCGATAACAGATAACATTCTCTAACTATATGTAGTGTTCATTATAGTATTTTTCACAGCAAACTTGATTTGCCTTATATGTTTTACCTAAGATACGTTCTACGGAACTAGTACGAACAGTTTCAACTGAAAAAAATAATTTTTTTAGGGGAAATGGATGGTACACCTTGGAAATCTTACGTCAGTATTCATACTGAAATACTGGTGATGATGTCATCCATCTGTCAGCCCATAATTCCGCATACATCTATCAGTTAATTACTAATTTATTTTAAGGGATGTATAATTTACACGTACTGAAAGCAAGTCAATTTGTTCTGTTTATATGCAAAAACTTCATTACCGAAAACTGTTCGAATACAGGGTAGTGGTTATCCCATGTATCAACATTTTAAACTAGGTTAGCAAACACTCATTGAGAATGATTGAGATTTTTTACAATGACACTGAAGTAAGTAATTGTAAAGTCATTTTTATTCATATTGGATGAGATATATTGTGCGGATAAATAGAATCAGTCACGCGGATCGGCTTTTTGAGGAGTAACAAAACAAACTTATATTATTTAGTGAATGATTACGCCGAAACGAAACATCCTGCAATGTTAAGTCAGCATCATTGTACCTAAATATGCCAAAGATTTCTGAAAATAATGTCTTCCTTAGCCAGAAGTATTTGAAAATAATATTTATCTCTATCTTCAACAGGGAATAAAATGAAATTTGTGTGTAAAACATGAATACAAAGACCTAACAGTTTGGTTTTAGAAATTAACTACAAGATTTCAAGTAATTTTACTGATATTGATTTTTGTCTACGAGTGACAACATGATCACTTTACAGTAAAGCGAATATAGCTATAGACAGAATATGTACAAGAAATTTAGATATTCCTTTAAAAACAATTTTAAATGATAGACAACATTTTATTGTAAAATAAGAAACTGAAATTACTAATTACGAGAAATCTGTATGTAGTCTTCTGAAAAGTTTGTTATATTATCAAACGAACTAGATTTTATTACTCTTACAGAGACATGAATAAAATAACTATACATTATTAGACAAAGATATCAGAGGTTTCATCCTCACACCATTTCCTGAGCTTTCAATGTGTTGGGGACGTTAGATCCCCAGAACTCGCCTGATAAATGCCTTATCTTGAATTTCACGTTTGCGAGCATGAGCTGATCAGTTGATCCTGAGGTTACATTTCCAACCAGGAAAATCCCTGGATGTGATTTGCTGCTGTGTGCTATTTTTGTGACTGTCCCAAGGACGTTTCTATGATGTATAAATAAACGAGATTTGTGTGCTTGATTGCATTGTGATTTCTGGGTGTTTAGAGTATACACTTTCTACGCTACATCAAGACTTCTCTTTAGCCGTTTCGGATCAAGGTAGCCTACCTGGACGCTGGTTCATTGTCTAGTTTGTCGAATAAGATGAACCAGTAATAGTTTCAAGCATACTTAGGGACGAACCTAAAACAATGCTTCTCACATTATTCATTGGTCGAGTCATGCATACTTAATATAAATTAATATTATAAACTATCATTGTCTTATCAGTAAGTAATCAAATGGGTGTATAAGATGACACATCCTGAAAGGTTCGTCATTTGCGATTTTAACACAGTTGTAAAAGTTAACACATGTGATTCTGGTTTATTACTTTCTAGAAAAATGAGTGAACAATACCAGGAGAACATGAACATTTTGTAGTTGTATAGAAGTCTAATATTTTTACACTTGATATTTTGTGTTGATGACTGTCTATTGTTTCAGGATTTCCTGCACTGAGAAAACCGACACTAGTTTGCGGTGATACGATAATATTTATAAATTTCTGGCTACTGTGCTACTAGATATAAACAAAAGGCATGTTTGATTACCGAGCGTTTTAGTGAGTGGTACAATTGCTTTACAGCAATATATAATGAGTTTGTTAAGATACAATTTGTACTATACCTTTAAAAGAAATATCCAACTAAGAATAATAGAATAGTATTCGTTTTTAACCTAAAATGTTAAACAAGCCCGTCGTTGTTCAAAAGGAAAGTAGAAATATAACACAAAGAATATATATTTCTTTGTCAATTTCATAAATAGAATAACTCTTATAATTATTTTTAAAAATTATTCCCAAATTCTAAAACAGAATATTATTTTTTAAATATCTTTTTGTTTTGTTTTTTATTTTGAACTTCTTTATTACAAATCGCAGTTTTTTATTTTCAGCTAATTTATCTTGCTTATAATGCTTTTCCTTGCATAGTGCATGATGTATGGGATTAGTTTTGTTCTGGGTAACTATTAATTCCTGTCTTCGGCACTAGATTGATCATAACTCAATAAAATTAAAATTATTGTAGGTAAGGATGATATGTATTCCAAATATTCTGTCTATTGATTGGAATTACTGATGAATAATACAATTATTAAAGTTACTTGTTTTCAGTTTTGCTTAGTAGTGTCCTTGCTCATGGCACTTTATGAAAAAATTAGAGAAATGCAGCAATAGTAACCTCAGATTCAACAATTTTTATTTCTGATTTTATTGGTTATAGATCAAAGCACAGAAATGCTTCTTATATATATATATATATATATATATATTCTTAGTATGTTTTGTCTTAATTTATTATTAACGTTCATTTTCTTTCAGTATTTACTTTACTGGGTCCCCATAATTTTTTAAATCTACTTAGCTAAAAGAGTTTCGTAGTGAGGTGATTTTCGATCGACATTTCTTTTCTTCAATAGACTAGAAAAATCGTTGTGTATATCATTCGAATACTAGCAGCTGATTCTGATTGAATTATCGTGGGTTTATTATTATATAAATTTGATTTATCTAATAAACTGTACCGGCATATGATTATATTTATATCTTAGAGAATTCAATTTACTAAAAAATCTCACAATTCCTTCTTCATTTATGCATGAATTGTTTAGTCTACAGAAGTGATATTTAAAACAGAATTTTTTAATTTTGTCAGTCAATAAACTTCGAGAAAATGCTTAGCCTTATAAATATTTATTCAAACTTTAAATAACTTCGATACAATCGGACTGCATTTATTGTGTTAAAAAACAACGATTATTTACTTCAGCTGATTCATTTCATAACAAAGTGTGATTACACAATTGTTGGGTTTTAATCCATCATATCGAATCTAAACTGCATCGCTGATAATTAAAGAAAAGATATACCGAAGTGTTTTGTCGATGATGAGTGAACATTTGTTCATTTTTCACCAGCTTAGCTAACATCAAAAAAGGGAACATTGTTACTGTATATTTATTTCGTGTATCTTGAAAAATGACCAGTATTTCACGTAATCACTGGTGTCCAAAATTTTATTTTTTGTAGTGAATTTAATTGGAAATCGCCATGTGAATTACACAATCAGTATTGTTTAATGAATAAAAGTGTCTATAGATTTTTGAAGTATTTACTTCATATTAACTCAGACATAACTGCTAAATAAAACTCTTTACAAAAATATTTTGCCATACTCATGATCAAAAATGCAACTAGTGATTGGTGTAAGAGTTAAGGAAACAATACACAGAAAATATAGCAGAGGAACTGAAGCTGCTCTTCCAGTGATTTTCTAACGACCATTAACATAAAGGCAGATGGTGATATGCCCTCATTCATTTTGAGATTCTTTGTTGCGGTAGGCTACCCAGATAGCATATTCTTAACAAACACTTCCATGATCGAACTCTACCAATCTAAATAACACAGCTCTAAAATAATGGTTAGTGATGGATAGTAAAGGATTGGTCTACACAAATACGGCTTCGATAAGACCCAGCCTATTCCCCATTGGCTAACTTTTCATGCGGATAGTGAATTATGCATGACGTGACAAAATCCAATATTTCAGTCTTAATCAAGTTTATCACACAGATTAAAATGACGATTTTTTAAAGGTAAACAAAATACTCGCCTCATTCAGGAGCGGTAGAATACATTGATTTTGCTTTATCTTCTTGGACAACTAGGTAAATTTTAGGATTTGAATGTTACACTTATTCCGGAAAAGAGTCAAATCTGGGTTGTTGAAAGATATTGAAAGACATCTGAAACTAAAACAACCTGTTAACCAACACTAAAGTAAGGATTTTTAATACAAATGTCAAGACAATCCTACGGTATGGGGCGGAGATTTGAAGAACCACGAAAGCTATCATCCGCAAGTTCCAGGCGTACATCAAAACCTGTCTACTCAAGATACAAAGGATCTGTTGGCCACACATCATCAGCATCAACCTACTGTAGGTGGATAGGAAACACACTGAGAAAAGCACCCAGCTGCGTCATAAGACAAGTCCTTACATAGAATCCTCAAGGCTAAATAGCACATTACAACGAGAATCGGAAGCAGACATGAGAAGAATGAGCAGCATTTAGATAGAACTGGAAGGGAATATCAAAGGTAGAGTAGGTCGGAGATTGTTGATTGGAGACCTACGCTGTACAAGAATTGACAGGTGTAATTAAGTAATAATTTATTCATTACTTACATACTATACTATGGTGTAATGGAAACTAATGCGGATAAACAATAGTTCATCTATCAAGATGCTTCAACCTATATTCCAGAATACTGGTTATTAGAATGCTACTAATCCAATAAGTTCCTTTCATTGGTGCTATACATAGTGCATGCAGTTGATCTAGATTCGGCAATCTGTCTATTATCTGATCACCAGGCTTTTGAGTTATAAGGTGGTTTTTGTATAATTATTATCGTTTGAACACTCCTCTCATCATTATGATACCAATACTTCATTTATTTACAATATATGATAAATGTTTTAACATTAAAGTAGTGAACGATGAAATTCTTCGTTTTTACCATTATACTAATTCAACAACAATATGGAGGCTTAAACATCTGGCAATTATGCTTTTCATGAAATTGATCAAAATGAAACGGAAACAGGCAATCATTCCTGAAATAATTTATTCAACATTATTTGTTTTTTATCTATTGTAAATCAGTGTTTATTTAGTTTAAACAAAAAAAGGTTTGTGGGAATTTGAACAGGTGGTTTGATATGTTTGTATCAACAATGCAAAATCATTTTTTTTGTTTCTATCATGAAAGAAAATAATAATACATAGACACAGATAGTTGTATCTATCTATCTATCTAATGAAACAAAAATTTGTCCTCATTTATTTTTTTTTTCAATGTCCAGCCATCAATTATTCAAAACAAAAAAGACAAAATTACTTTCATGATGAAACAATGAGAAAAATAATGTGATGAAACATGGGAAAAAATAGCCTTGAAGCATTCGATGTGAATAAATGCATGCAATGAAACAACAGTTTGATGATGCAATGAAGTTACCTGAGAAATTATTTGAAATAATCTACAAACATTATTTTATCTCATCAATCTAATTAAGTGTAATTCCTAGTTTTGATTAGAGGGAGTCAAAAGAACAACTTATTTGTAAATTTAATAACTAGTATTACTCAACTGTTTATCAAGATGTAAAAAATACATACATTGACATTGATAACAGGCATACTATTCATTTACAATTGCATTAAATAATCCTCAATTCTATTTAGTCTTCAATGGTTTCATTTAATTTTTTGTCTTCTTCAAATTGTAACAGATTGTAATTTAAATTTTGAATACTGTTCATGACGTGTTCTTTCCTTTGCTTGCAACACTCGTTCGTTAATTATATTAAATAAAAGAATTTTAACTATGGTGATCAATTGTTTGAAGACAGTTTGCTACTTGCTTTAAACTTTTACCGAAATAAAAACAAATTGTTACATTAATTTGAATGATTCAATGGAGATGCTTGTCCTCTAAGTTGTGCATTCTATTCAGATGACAAAATTGTGGCTACTTTGGTCAACGTTAGTGTTCATTACTTTAATTGCCCGTGAGCTGATTCCAATTTTATGACGTTCACGTATGCTACGACATAAATCTCCTCCTAAGTTTCCGTATATCATACTTAGGCGAACTCCGTTTGTGTGACGGCAGAAATTAGAAGCCAATTACGTAATCGGATGGATGAGTTTATTTCAAGCAATCGTTCATGCAGACAGACAGGAGAACACAGTTTGAAAGCGAAGCAAAGCATAGTGCGGAAGGCCGGTTAGCCAACTCAATGTAATGAGGCATGACCAAGGATTCATAATCAGACAAAATAAGCCAGACATGTAATAAGCAAAGTAAGTGGTGCTCACACGTACCTGAATAGAAAAAACCAAGAAAAAGCGAGTGAATGAGTAATTCGAGAAAAATGAATTAGTTAATTTTTACGAAAGCTTGGGACAAGCCATCTGGGCTTGACACAAAAGTACATGCACTACAAAACAATTAACCACTTTATATTGTATCTACTATAACGGAAAATTAAACCGAACATACACAATTATGACATCAAAACAGTTACTTTTTAAGTGACCAGAAAAATGTACTAATAAGTTATATAAATTTGTTGTTGTAAAAGTATCTACTACCACAAGCTACCATTAACAAGGAAGTTAAACGACTGTTCTATTCCACAGAAAAAATATCAGTACACTGAATAGTATAAAGTCATTTACTAATTTATAAGTGACTATTCGATAACCACTTGTCTTTCAAAGTATATTTCTATTTAAAATGAAGTTATTAAGCACTGTGATCAGCAGATGAGCCTGAGAAAATATCCAAAATGTTTAAAGGTAACACAATAGACAAATGGCTCTAATAAATTCGTTTTCACTTTGGACTGGCAAGTACATTGTTAGTTCCGGATATATTAAAAAAGACAACTTGAACAGATAACTGAAATTGAATTAAGCATCATTATTTTTCGTCGGCATGCAATAAAATTCAAAAATAAACTTGTCAAATATCATCAATGGAATGATTTGAAAAAAAAATTATTCAATACAATGTCCAATAATTTACTTTACTTTTCTGAAAATTGTACATAAATTTATTAATGTATTAGTTTTGTATGGTTGTCGATGTTTTAGATAATTTTATCATTAAACAATGACAGGAAATTTCAAATGGAATCTACTGAATTTTTACTTGAAAATCAATTTGAAACTTTGAAATATAGCTTCGTTTTTTTTAAAGTTAATGTTATATGGGGCTAGCTTAGACGAATTTGCAATGATTTCTTTCATTTTGTAATTATGTATGAGAGGATAGAAGTAATGATAAAACAGAATCCAGTGGCATTTGTTTTATTGTATGTGAAACTACATAACAAGTTAACTTTCAATATGAATTGAAATCAGCTTTAAATCTACTGAAAATCAAAGAGCGTAGAACAACTACTTACTTTTGGATTTGAATTATTTGAATGGGAAAAATCCACCATCACTGATATAAGATATTGATAATGTACTGGTAAATTTCAGCAGATTCTTAAATTGCTCAAAAAAGGCTTCTCGGCTACTTTGTAACGACTTTGCTTCCGTCTTCTAATTAGGATATATCTTAATGGGCTGCTTACCGCTGTATTTCATAATTTTGTTAATTTCATATTCATTTTTATATAACATTTCGGAATAGATCATCGTTTGCGGGATCCCATTAACTTTACATGTACAAATATAGTTTTCATAATACGTTTTATGTACGTGGATGAAATAATTGTAGCTGCATAATCATGTGGAATAGTTATTTGATGCTTGGGAATCTATATACAAGTGAAACGTTGTGGTATGAACTAGTATGATCCAGAGGAATAAACATTGCCGATCGAGGATTTCCGGTTGTCCGTATATAAAGTATGTGAAGAGAACAACTAAGCAGTCAGTAATATGTAGAATGCAATATTAATTGGTTTAAAGAGGTAAATGCGTGGATCGAAAATAGTGGTTAAGTAAAGTGATTTCCTCGTTCAAAAAGAAGTCTTCAGCTAATTTGTGTTTCATTCAGAAAGAAAGTTCTCCTACAAATCTGGAAATTACGAGCGAAACAGCTAAATGACTGGTACATGTACTAATGAATTGGAATTCTAGATAGAATAACTGTTGTTGGAAAAATGAATGTTACATTCATGACAATTTTCAAAGTTACGTTAGTATAAATTCTTTGTTGAATTTTGATGCATAAGTTATTAGACAGATGGTCGATTCATTCATGTTTCACTATGATGCACTTCCGTACATGGTCTTTCCGGTTTTGATAAACTAGTTTATTAATGGCTGCTTGGGTACATCTTTGACAGATCGGGAGATTTACTTTATGAATTTCATACATTTCTATGAGTCATTCTGTTTATCCTTGCTACAAACGTTTTATATCAAACTATCGGATATAGGTTCAAACTTTATATCCCTTTAAAAGTATATAAATTGTTTTGAATTTAAATTTGTTTTAAAAAGTGTTCATAGCTTGCTGTAAATTTTGCGACTTCCCGTCTCATTGTTCACTATATCATATGACGTTATCAACGATTTATCACCTGTTCATTTCTAAATAAACAACTTTTGCAACTTCACTCAGAAAATGGGATCGAAAGGTGCTAGAATAATTTATATGCTTATGAATAAAATCGATGTCTGTCACAGTTTCAAGTATATTACACATTCACTTTAGCCGACTGTAAATCTTAGGTTATATAAATGGTCTTTTAGTTGATAACAGTTGCAAGATTGAACATACTGTTTGTTAAATTCGTATTCACTACGGAAATCGAAAAGAGTATCACATGATCCTCTTAAGACAAATATTTCATTATGTTTTCACAATGATACTTGAATGATCATTGATATTGAATTTACATTCAGTATACTAATTTTAATATGAATTTTAACATGAAGCATTCTAGACAAGATACATTTTCGCTCAAAGATATCAGTAGTATTTAAAAGATTTCGTCATATTATGACAGATTATTTAATGAAACTAATGCCTTGCTATGAATGATCATTCCTTACAGTTTCATTTCAAAATGAGCTTTTATTATGCGAAGTATAAAATAATCTAAATGTTCACAAAAATTTTACTATTTTATTATCTGATTATTAATTTTAGCGTAATTTATCATCTAACATTTCGATCAGCCTTTCAAATATACTGAATTTTAATAAAATCATTAAACAAACAACTATATTTATTTTAGATAATAAAGTCTCTTGAAAGCTAACTGCAGCTTACTGCTTTTCTAATTTTTTCCTACTCAACAATCTATTGTAAGATCTATTTTTCAATAGAGATCAAACAAATTACTTAAATTTTGTTTATTCCTTACTGTTCAACCACACAGAGATGGCTGACATTATTGAACATTTCACTAAATGTGCAAAGATTACTTTATGAAATACATAGATGCGTATCACCGAAGAACTAATTTAATGAAGAAAATGGCTATTTATCCTAATCCCAGTAATTGCTTATGAAAAAGTCCCAAATTTTGTTATAAGTATTCATATGGTGGATAACTAGTCGTGATATAAACAAATGTCAACTGGACATTTTAAGTGAAGTCATTACTGAACACGACATTATCATGATAATCTAAACAAATTGTTTTCAAATCAGAAATATGCAAGATTCCTGTCTAACTAAAACATTTTCAATGGAAAGACTATGTCGTTTAATCTACTTCACATAAATAACATCACTAGTGTAGTTTGAAAAACTATTCCAAGTCCAGTTTTTATTGAAATAAATGTGGGAAGTGGCATCATGACACATGATTTTCTAAAATGTTAATAATATCCACCTGGTTTAAACAGAATGATACTGACAAATATAAGTGGTAATTTACGAATTCCGTTGTACTACCATTAGTTCTATTTCTTAAAACAACTAGCAGAGAATTACATCTGTTCCCGATACGTTTCAGCCACAACTACTTATTGTTAATACTTGTGATACCATATATTTTCATTAATCGATGGTAGCGATCGTTTAGTGATATTGCTTTACGACAGTCTGGTTTGTTTATTTAAATGAGACCTGTTTATGCAACCATTTGCAAATTCATTTATTTACTTAAAATATGCCTTATTACAAACTAAACATATCTACAAATTCAAGTTTTTGAGTAACTTTAACTAAACATTCAGGAAAATGATTAGGAATCACAGATTTACTACCGATTTGTTTGAGTAACTTAAGCATGCTCATTATCAAATATTGCTCATATTTAACTTTCTGAAATCAAGATGATTAGTTTTCTTATCTTTCCATTTACTTCTAATCATTCATACATCTTATACACACACACACACACAGCGAACTAATGATTTGCTACGCTTCACTTATTCAACACAATTGTGCATTTTGAAAGCACTGATCATTTCTTGCCTTTGTAACAGTGTCAACATTAAGGTGTACATTTTTCGCCAATACATAATGAGGCAGGACTTATATCTATGCAATGGGGAACATCAAAAGTTGACTTAATAAATAAATTTAACAAAAGAAAAGTTCCTCAATTGTATATTTCCGTATAAACAGCCTGAACTCAATAAAATGTTGACTCTACTTCACAAAAATGTTAACTTATCTTCAGTCTTATGTTCCTTATTGTTAAAATGATCTCCCTGTGCAAACACATACACCTGTATTTCTTTTCATTACAAAAAAAATACAGTAAGCAAATAAACAAAAATGTTCTCTGTTTGTGAATGTTAGTCTGTGTAAGTCCGAAATCATTTGGGTCAACAATGTATTTCTACAATTCCATGTAGTCAAGATAAACAATATTTAATCAGTTGTCATTTTTTACTATCTGTTTATTTCTAACCTCTATAAACTTTTGGAAGGTATATGGTGAGAGAGAAGTTGGAATTTTTTTTAATAATACCAGCATATATCTGTTTGATTAAAAATGTAGTAGGAATAAAATGACAAAAGATTAAACAAAGAAAAGAAGAAGGGTACAATAAATTATATGTGCTCGCAATACCAACAAAATCTATCACAACAAAGTTAAGTGTAGAACGTATTTTTTTCGTACTGAAAACAAACGAACTGAAATTAATTTTTGTTTTGACTTGAAAATTTACCAGCATAGATGTGATATACGGCGAACTAGACTGTAGATTTTATAAAGTATGCATCAACAATCGTTAGTAGACTAAACTCAAAGTTATTGGCTAATCATTAACTGTACATGAACTTCAGAAATGTACTGAAGATTGTTTTGTGTTGTGTTAATAAACTGATTCACGTAGCGTTTAAGGCTATAGTTTTTCCGTCGAATTTCACTTTGAATTATCCTGTAAATAATGAAGCATCAAATCAATAAATCTATCATAAATTACTAATGATAATTTCGACTGCGACTAAAAGATCTCAAAATATTTACTTTGTTATCCCTATCTATCATAATAGAAACTATGATATAGATATATATCTGTTGACTGTCTTAATAATTTCATCACCGACAAAATTCAATTTCTGAGCAGAATAATCTCTAACATCAATATACCTTTGTTATTTTCACTCATTCTTTGAGTATGTGTAATAAATTTGAAGGGATAACTACTGTTATGTAAGTATCAACATACCCACTTCACACTTAGGTGTGCAAATCTTTCTCAGCATCACTGTCCTGTTATTCGATGTAGCATTTCTACCAGATTGACGTTGTCTGTAGAAAATCATAGCTTGATTAAAAGACTCCAGACGTTAATCAAGAAGTTTTCTTTCTATCAAAAAGTGCAGTCTACATTTTTACATTTGACTGTAGAACATGATATTTTCTGATGATGCATGAACTGACGAGTGTACGAAGATGGCGTCAAAACTCTTTATTTGGATGTTTCATATCATCATTGTTTCCATGGTATCATATTTTTCTCACAGTTAATATCAGTGGATAAAACACTTGCCTAGATTATCAATAGTATGTACCGTACAGCACATTTTTACTGCATTGAATTCAAACGAGGGAAACTTTAACATCGTAATTAATTAATGTTGTGTTGTCGTTTTTACACCGCTTTTGTTGGTGTCACTACCTCACACGGTGATAGAGAAATCAATCAACCAAATATTCTCATATTGCAGTTGAATACGAACATCTGACCGCAGACGAATTTGAAGAAAACTATAAATCCTGTCATTTTCCTAAGATATCCAGCTTCCTTTTGAATTACCATACATATTACAGCCAGCAAATATTTTATACATTTTTATGGTTGTACTTGAATATATCAGTTCACTCACATAGTTCTATTGTCATGTAAATATACTGGATTAAAAGTGAATTGTCTGTTTCAAATGCAAGTAAGGGAAAACTATCTATACTGCGTACAATGTGTGCCTTTTAGTGGATTTTTAGCTTGTGAGTTTCTAGTGACTTATATCAGTGATTTATTGCAATAAAAAAGCGTTCAAACAAAAGTATGCCTCCAGTGTCAAATTAAAATTTTCTTACAAAGCTGAACCTTTGAATATATTAGCTACAGATCCCTTTAAGTAAATAAGTTGGTACAAAACCTGTTTCTAACTGATAACAGGCTAGCATTCAATATTTAATCGGAACTTCCGAAAGCATGTGTATTGGAACTATACTATTTCAGTTTATGAGATTTGTTAATTGGATAACCGAGAGATTATTGAAATCCTAATTAGATTTGTATTTGCATAACATTAGGTGTTATTATTAAGGCTCAAATGTTGCATGTGCAAAGTATGTGAAATATTGTCTTTTGAAAGTAGTTGCACATTAGTTTATTTTGTTAGCTTACAAGAGTAGAACTTGGGTAAGGACTCCGCACATAGGATTTTTTGTCCTTCGTTGGGTCCCAATGTTTCTTACAGTCACATTGCTTTGAAGTGATAAGTACATACTTTCAAGTATCCAATAAATGTCAGATTTCTTGTAGTCTACTGATATTATAAAAAGTGAATGTGAACATGAATTACTGAAAGAAAAGTTTTTCCATAACTTAACTGTTCTGTTAAGTTTTACAATATATATCATTAGGATTATTAAAATCCCATTTAGTTTAAGGTGAAATTCTTGGTGTTTTATCATTTCGTATATTTTCTACCGATCATATTACTGTTTTATTTAATCGGTTATTTATGCTGTAAACTTTAAAAGTTTCTTTTTCTTTTTGTAAATAAGAACCTAAATAACTAACTTTATGGAAGAATCAAATAATAAACGCACATACTTTTATAATGTAAATAACTTCCTATCATTAGTTTTATTATCATTTCCGGGTGGTCAAATGTACTAAAATGATTGTAATATATTTTGATAGCTTATTGTATATTCTAGTGGATAAAATTAATAGTTCTTTAAAAAGCACTGATAAATATTTTTACGATACTTTTCTACAGAGAAACTATTTGTTATCATGATCATTATTTCATCTTCATTATAAGAAAAAAGTTGTTTTTTTGTCCTAATACTGAAGTATGACGTACTTGTTGCTTCTAGAGGTGTATTTTATCATTTTTGTTAAGCAACTGTCCAGTGAAAGCAGTAAATTGTTAAAGAAATTTCAGAAACATAAAATTTATGTGTTTTAACTGTATTACAAGTGTTTAAATACTTTTCAGCTACTAACAGAAATGTATAGCATACGGTGAAGTCGGAGAAATGTTTTTCTTTTGAGAAATGGATTAAACAAAGAGTATGAACGTGATACAATCGTCAAGTCACTACCATTTCCTATGTTTTCTATCGTAACTGGATCTATTCATCAAACTGAGAGTTTATATTCAGTTTATAATCAAGATGTGCATTATAAACGGTTAGTTTTCATCAAGACATAGTCAAACATTTGGTTATTTATGATTACACTCTTTGTGGAATGAGTGTTAAACTAACTAGAAATTTAATACACTTTTGGTTTCTTGAAACATTCAACCAGCTGATTACTTATCTTTTCATTCAGCTGTCAAAAGATGTAATTCTCGTATTCAATATGTAAAATTTTGATTTGGAAGCTTTCAGCATCATTATTCCCGAATTCATTAGTGCCTACTGTAAATTAATGTAGACTTTTTTAAAGTCCAGCACAAACCCCAAATTAATCAGTTGGGATGATCTTGTTTGCAACCTATCAAATAAGCCAGCTTGGCTTTCTTCTTGTCCATTTGAATTCTCCTTGACTATAAGGTCATAATTATGATAATGTGATTATTTTAGAATTTTTGTATGGATTGGCAAATTATTTCTATGTCGGTCTGTCTATTTATTACATTTTGATACGTTCGTCATCATTTTAGAAACTTTTGTCATTCTTAGAATTTTATTGAATCAAGCATATGTTATTCATCAAACAGAATCGAAAAATATTTCTACAGTTGTTTTGTACGTTACCGGTAAATAATAATGCATTCGAAGCCGTTGTCAGCCGTCTAATAAATAGTAAACGACAAACAACCACCGTTATAAATAATTAACGGTAAGTTTGGTGATCACATTAATTAGAACAAACCATTTAAAATAAAAAGATGTAGTGTTATGAGCACAGATTCAGGTTATTCAATCATATCACACACTACACTTGATGCCAATTGCCTAGAGATATTCAGCTAAAAATTCTGAATCTATGGTTTATAATAGCTACCATTCACAAACATCAACAATGTAAAATTTTCAAGGAATAGATGCTCATACAAACTGATCAGTTTACTAATAATTTATTTTAATGATAGTAAAGCTATGTCACATTGGTTAAGCGGCTGTAATATCTATCACTTTACTAGTAGTTAACTAATACAGTTACCCAAATAATTAAACATCTATTGGATCCCATTCATATACCTGTACATTAGCTTATTCTTCTTACTGCATTCAAAAGAAATAAATAACAATTCTTAAAAGGATAACTAATGTCACTTTATAATTATGTATAACGTTAACATTATATGATGAGAGAACTGATATTTTGATGATCATTAAAATTCCCTCAAAATTTAATAAATGAACGAAAATATATCACTTGTTAGGTCATGGTTGTCCTGTTTCTAGAACATGTACAATATAATAAATATGAGGGCTCTTGTGTTATTCAAAAAAAAAAATAGACGATTTTACAGTATTCTGTCAGTACAATACTCTTATCATTTAAGTCTATTTGTAACCAAAACAAAATCAGATAGTATTGTGGTTCAAATGAAAGAAATTTGAATTTTTTCATTTCTGATTTTTTTTTCGCTATGTTTATTTTTATGTAGTCTTCATTTTTTCATTTTTCTTTGATTTCCACTGCAACTATCAAACGATAGATTGAAATGCAGGACAACAAAACTGGTCATATTTGATTTATAGTGATATGACATGTTTGAGTAGTCTAAATAGGATATACATTGTATGTTGCATATCGTTCTATTTTAATTTATAGCATTCAACAAACAAATACTCTACTGTATAAACTCCTGTGGTGGATCTTGGGAAATTTGAACTGTGTGTACATAAATCATATATGTTGAAAAGTTTAACCTAAATAAAATTTCTAGAACCCTTAAATGAAAAACTACAGCTAAGTAGAATAAAATATGAGATAAATATTCATTTCAAAATGTGAAATCATTTTCTTAGAGTGATTTCGCATAATTTCGTGCCCTTCCAGTATAAATTGAAGTTTGACATTGAAAAATTTAAGCAACATTTCCTTGTCTCCCAGTATTTATGGTCTACATCTAAGTTTCAATTTGTTGTTTTTAGACTTTTCTAGGAGTAGCTGAACTTATTTAACACTTTCCTCCATTGAAATACATAAAACCAAGTAATACTGAAAAGTATATTGGTCAGCTGATCTTCAAAATTACAGGGTTTCAATAAATTAACTTCCGTGTACTCTATCCAAACGCAAGCTCTCTAACTAAAATCTGTTCACAACAATTTCACGATACCATGAAAACAATAATGATATGAAACGTCCAAATAAAGAGTTTTGACGCCATCTTCGTACACTCGTCAGTTCATGCATCATCAGAAACTATCATGTTCTACAGTCAAATGTAAAAATGTAGACTGCACTTTTTGATAGAAAGAAAACTTCGTGATTAACATCTGGAGTCTTTTAATCAAGCTATGATTTTCTACAGACAACATCAGTGAGTTGGAAATGCTACATCGAATAACAGGAAAATGTTGCTGAAAAAAAGATTTTCAGACCGAAGTGTGAAGTGAGCATTATGATAATTGCATAACAATAGTTATCCCTTCAAATTTATCGATACATAAGTTCATTCTTTTCTTTCCTAATGCAAAAGTATAATCCATCGAGAGAATTGTCAAAACGTTCAACATTGACATTAAATTAATATGATGAAAGGATGTGATATGGTCAATATATAAATGACTCATTTATCAACCATTAATTTTTTGTTTTAATTTTGAAGTCAATTTTTCAAACCCTTACTTCTTTAAATCTTTTTCTTTGACATTATTGCACATATTTCCATTAATTCGATTTATTTTTTGAGCTCTTAGGAATCAAAGATAAATCTCTGAAGCTACATCACTTCAAAAACTATAGGTAATCAACAAACTTAATAATAATCTAAAGTACATTAACGAATCAGTTTGTCACAGAATTCTCAAGGTTCTAGGCACAGACCGTAATCTTAGCGTCAGCTAGTTTGAAAGTAAAACAGTATCCCACATCTGATATCGAATGTAGGTCAGGCTATATTACAAATTAACCAAAGTTGGAAATACAAACTGTTGGTATAAAAATGATATAGTTATAATACCCTAAATTCTTAGTTTTAAGCTTACATTCAGTTTAGGGTACGTTCAACGAAGGACGCTTGGATTATTAAATAAGAGGTGTATATCCGTTTCTGCTTTTTAATAATTTAATATTTAATGTGAATTGAAAACTACATTTAAACTACTGTTACTGTTCCCATGAACACTAATTTCATTCTATGTGTCTACACCATTACTTTATTAGACACAAACCATCAAATTTTTAAGAAATCAGTTATCAAGCAAAGTAGCTGTTCAAGAAATCAAGCTACTCAAGAAATCATTAATGTCGAAAGATATTATGTATCACCTATCAGTTTTCTTGAGAAAAACTAATATTTAGAAGGTTCTTGTCAGGTATTTATTTGATGAATAGTGAAGGATTGAAATCGATTCTGTTGGAATGGATAAACATGAGGGATTTTAATTATATTTTGTGTAAATAAATTGGGTTCTCGATTCATCTTAGTGATAAAAATGAAAAACACTTAACGGATATCGATTTTGGAATAACAAAAAGAAAGTCTACTTTAGTTCCGGTAAATCAATTAATTTTGTTGAATATGCAATGAAAATCATCCTTACATGATATTGGTGTGAAAATTAAAGGAAACAAGGTCTTGTAAAGACCTGTCATCATTATGTCTGTTTGTGGGTTGCGATATAACTGACAGATTAAGTTGTCGGAAAATCTTTTTATCAAGCCTCGAATTAAGTTTTCACACTAAAAAGGGTCAAATCATAAAACCTCCTCCTTCCTATTTCAACAATATGATCATTTCATTTCTATGCTTCATTCTATTAAATATCCCGTTATACCAGAGTGCATAAGTACGCAGTATCAAATCTCTTAGCAAAAATAATAAAATTGGTAATATTTTATGTTTCAAACTCATCGTTTATCTTTTTTCAGAACAAAATAGTTAAGATAATAAAGATTTAACAGATATAAGCAGTTATAGAATGAAAGACATTTTAGGTTTTTTTAATTTATGCCTTTATGGTGCTTCCACATTTAGGGACTTCTATCACGACTTGACTCCAAATAAAATATTTAGCAGTCACTCTAACATATTCTCTGATTTTCTAAGTAATGCATAGCAACGGCTCAAATAAAATTAAAAACGAATATTTCAATTAAAAGAATAAATAGTTTAAATATGGATTCTCTGAAATTACAGTAAAAATCTATAATCCCTATTTCTCACCAAGCCACAATCTAAGGCATTTGCTGACCCATGGAAGTGAATACAGATTGTTTTTCCTCGTATTATTAGACTTTTGAACTACTGAATGAAAAATCAGCAATTGAACGATATACTACTTATCATAAAATTTAAGCTACAAAACATTCATTTGATATAAGCTAGTTGTTGGTGAGCGCTTCCATAGACAAACAGCTATCCAGTGTTTTTGATTTCTTCAACAACACGGTTTAAATTACATTAAAATCATGAACATAATTTCCTTTGATAATGAACTGCATTCGGTATCTAATTTCTATTAACTATGTATACACAAATTAGTGTGACAACAATAATTTTGATATTTCTGTCACATACAAATTAAAAAAAATAGATTTAAAATTTTTCAACCTAAAATGAATTCACTTTTTTCATCATTTTTTTCTCAAAGTCACAATTGAATAATTAATTCGTCTGTTAAATCCATTGTTTGTTTTTTTTTAAAAAAACTTTCCCCAATCTAATTAAAAGTATGTTTAGTATAAGCAGGAAAATCATATAAAAAATAGACAACATGATACATTTAAAAAAAGATTATTTATTATCGAATAATGACGTAAGGCCTAAAACAAAATCACAAAATATTTTTTGCAAATACTACAAAGAAATGTATATTTACATTTCTCTTTGATTATTAAGTCGTAAGAAAAATAATCTAATTTTATAATAAACAATTTTTAATTTTGCTGAATCGATTTTAATATTTATTTAAATGATTATACTACTGACAAGATCACTGTGAATTCACTTTAATATTATGAACATAAATAAAATGAATGTTCAATAATTAGTTCATTGAAATATTACAATGTTAAAATATATTTTCTATTAAAAATTGTAGATGTTTTCATGTGATTAAATAGGCATTTGAACGACATGTAGTGGCTAGGACAAGACAAGGTATCGTGGAAATAAAAATTTGGGATTACTGAACTTTGAAACAAACAAAAGTAATAATTAAACAGAAGGAACAGAACCAGTATAAATTAGTTTTAAATTCCATGAATAACGCTCTTAGTAATTTTAAATGATAACCGACAATTTCCTGGGAATTAAACGATACGAATTATACGTACGAACAGAAAGATGTGTATGAATCTTAATTAGGCCTTCTATTATGCTTTAAGGAATATACCTGAGTCAGTATTGATTTTTATCATTATTAGATTATCACTTATAGTACATTAAACTAAGCATTTACTAACAAAACTGATATGCTTGAAACCATTACGAGTTCACCTTACTTGGTAAACGAGAGCGAAGACAAATGATTCAGTGACACGGTAGGCTATTCTTATCCGTTGTCCCAGGCTTTGCTAACTGTATCAAGAAGTCTTGTAAAGGCGTAGAAAGTGTATTCTACAAGCACCCATATAATATGAGGTTGACAAGCACACAAATCGAGTTTATTTATGCATAATAGAAACGTCTTTGAGAGAGCCACAAAAATAGCGTACTAAAATAATACATCAACCAATGACAATCAAGGATTTTTCGCGTGGGAAATGCAACCTCAAGGTCAACTGATCAGCCCATGCATGAAACCACAAAATCCAAAATTAGGATCTTCTCCAAGTGAGTTCTGGGAATCTAACGTCCCCAACAAAACACAGTAGTTTGCCAGTGAAACAGATTAATTCCTGACCTATGATCTATTTAAGTCAATGATATTTATTCAATTTTTATTCTTTTACTTTGTTAGAAAGTGGTATTTTTTGACCGGCGTTAGAGAAGCCGCTTTTGTTTTGACTATATGAGGCTGACTCTTTCGAAGACTTTTAGCAGTTTGTTAAACTTTGAAAATTAAGAATGCTGTTTCCTAGTAACTGTGAATAATCCCAATATATATGTTTAATTTAAAGTTTAATACAGGATTTCTGGTCAATAATTATGAGTAAAATAAATACGCTCAGTATTTGTCACTTTTGGCGTGAACTTCGAATAATTAATCTAAAAATTCTTTTGAAATTTTAAAATCTTGAGTGAAAGTTTGAATTCAACCTACATAGATGGTGATAAACTTTGTAGATAATGAATTCATGAGTAAATTCCGACCGGAAAAATTTTTACCAACTGGAAAGCAATATAAGTTCTTGAAGAAATGTCATTCATCCATTGTTCTACGGAGGATTTCAAAGACAGTTGTCAAAATCTATACATAATATTTCATGCAAATAGAAACAAACCAACAAGTGTTAGATAATTCATAAGTATATACCCTAAGTAACTTGAAGTAATATTTTTCATTAATGAAATTCACTAGTATTATCAAATATAAATAAAATAACTTACTTTCTTTTCTTCACTATGGAATACCAAAAATATTTAAACAGATACACTTCATAGTTATTAATCAATAGTATCAAACTTTTTCTCCCAAAATACATAAAAAAACTTACACCTATGCATAATTTAAAGTTTTTTTTCTTTCTAATTTGTGAATTCACTTCAAGTTAATGAAATAAATGAATTTTCTAATAATTTACTAACGATTAGATTTGTGTTCTGATTGAAAAGACAAATTAAACAGAAATTTATACCATGTTAATCAGCCATAGTGTATCTGATAAAAATGATACGTCAAGTTAGAATATAATAAATTAAGTAATAATTCATTTGAACATTGATAAGTGAATCTCTTCAGAAATATTTATTACCTATTAGGTGAGAAAAAAAACCCAAAAACTAACTAGTTTAACTTCAAAGCAGATAATCATTTAAAATTGATTTAAGGAGAAAAAATTAGCAAACAGACATATTTGTAAAAGAGAAATTTGATGAGTGACGTAAAGAGAATATTTCTTACTGTTGAAGTAAATTACTATTAGTATTATTCTAATTTGCCTATGATAAAAGTATCCGATTAAGTTAAGTTGTATAGTAGACTGATATACATATATATTGTGTTCGATTTGAAGTAAATACGGACTCTAAGGTGTACGTACAACCAGCTAACGAGTTGTAAGGATGAAACACCTAACCTCGATTCCACTACTATCCACATTCTATCTATTCTATGTCAAATTGTATTCTAATGGCTATATTGATTTCCATTTTCCAAACGAGATTGATCGAATTTGAGTTATAAAATATACATAACGACATAATCCAAGTCATTTCAAACTAAATTGATTTTCACACTTGTTATTCTTTACATGTTCTTTCAGTTACCCACACATACTGAAGTCGTTGATAACGAACTTGAATATATTTTTTAATGAAACTTACACAATGAGTTGCTGATACTAGGATTTTAGTTGGCGATGACAGATATTATAATCCTTTGATAAAACTATTAATTACCATATCTCCGAATTTCAGTTTTATGATTATCAACATTCATCTCGATTCATCTTTTGGTAAAGTTAGAATTTCGTAATATAAACAAAGTATTGCAAAATAATGGGGAAAATTTGTAGTTCACGTGTATACTTTTGGTAGAATTCTATTGTCTGATCAAGAATGCTTAACTGTGAAGCACTAATTGTTATACTTGAACACTTGATCACTTAGGTTATGTAGATTTACAAAGTGGTTGGTCACTCATAAAGCCAGAATTAAACTGGTAAAGATGTTGAACACGGAAGCGTGAGAAAACAAGTAAAACAAACAAAGCTTTCAGAATGAACTGATATAACACTTCAAGTACAACTGGAAAACCTACATTTGCGTGAGGAAGGCGCTGCTGACGTTATTCAGAATGATAATTAAGGCTGAACACGTAAACCTTATGGATTAAAGCACATAAAACTACATAGGACTTTGACAAATAAGATAAATGAAATTAAAAGAATTCTTGGATAGTATTTGTTCGTTTACTAATACTCAAGTTGTTTGAGAACCACTGTTGATGAAAACATATGACGAAGTATCAGTTACTCATTTTAGGGAAAATTTAGATTATAAAACCTATGAGAAACATGTAAGCTCTTATATTTGTTTTGCGAAAAACAGCTTTTACTTGTGTATATGTTAGCTGTCAGATATCCTAGTTCAAATGAACTTAGGAACTAAGAGGTTTTCATTTTTCTTTTTTAATCATGAAAAGATATTTTTCAGAAAAAACTATGAGATAAAATCTATACTTACTGACATAAAAAAAATAAGTAGCTTCTATGTAGGCTATCAGCAATTTATAATTATAATTTGAAAACATTTAATTTCATTCCTAAAACATTTTTCATTTATATTTTAAAAAATGACAGGATAGATTACTCATTTGTTTAACTTGAATGTCTTTATTATGTACACATAAATGTTTATTCAAAAAAAAATTTACGTTCTCACCAAACTTTATTTTAATATGGACAATAAAATCCATCACTTTTTTTTGAAAAAGCTAATTTCATTTTATCCAAAAAATAAATGATGACATTTGAGTTCACAGTAAGCGAAAGGTGTTAATCAATAAAACATTTAATTCTATTTTACATTGACAAACAGAAATTAAAATACATTAAGGGATTGTGAAGATTGTTAAGTTACACAATTAAAATCATGAATCGATCAAAGTTAGACCACCATTAGAAACTTGGAAGCACTGGACGGCCGTTTCGTCCTGGTATGGGACTCATCAGCAGTGCGCATTTACGACTCCTGCACCTCACAGGATCCGAACCCAGGACCTTCGGTCTTACGCGTGAACTCCTAACCTCTGGAATTAAAATAGTTCATATAAACTTACACTTCGTATTGGATATTTCTGATGAAAATTTCTTTCTTCAAGTCATTTATTTTTTAATTTCTCAGACAATTTCAATTCCTGAAACGGTTTGCAAGTCCATCATGTTTTGAATGATGATGGCTATCAAATATAAATTGATTGTTTTAGTGACTAACTACAATTCTGAAAGTAGAATAACTAGTTGATAATTTGCTTTTATTATTGTCAATTCAAACTAGTAAACAAGAGAACGTCATCTGTACATACTTCAATTACAAGGGTATCAGATAAAGATTCTAATATTAAATAGTGAATAGTATTGTATTTTAAGGCAATTTACATTCAATGCAAGTGTATAAACACTAAGCGGTTACATGGGTAATTCGGGTTTAGATATCATAGGGGGCAATACTTTCCTCAAGATTACAGGTAAACCCTGCTAACTATTTCTAACCAATACGAAACCCGATTCCAGGGTTTCCTGTCGACCATTTTCAACCACCTGACACTAAAATGATCTCTTTAAATCGATTCATTTGTTAATTATGCATAAATGTGAGTATAAATGTTAATTAATATTTATTCAGTACGTAATCTGTTGAACACAATTTTATTTTACACTAGAAATTCGCAACAAACTGGAGATTACAATCGAATTATTTATAGTTTGTTTCAGAACATTATTATTTGAGTTACCAAATACACAATTCCGGTGATTTCTTCTATGATTTCTACTAAAAAGAAATTAGCTTTTAAAAGTTTGTGTTTTCAAAGTACTACTACTATGATCATAAATGTTTTAATAATTTATGCACTAATGAACTACAGAGCACTAGCTAAAATCAAGATTCAAATTATCAAATTATCTTTCAGTTTGATGATGATTATTTTAACTATTGATTATTTTATTTCATAAATATTTTCCTATTTACAACTTTTTTTAAGTTCATATTAATTGTATGTTATTTATTTATTACTCAATGTAGTTCATGCACCTCATACATAAAATATTGTTTTTTTTCTCCACAAAACTATACACCATATACATGATAAAGAAATCAACCTACATCGAAACAAAATTCTTAGATTGGCATTGATTATGCTCATAGTAGAAATAGACGTCATTTCCATGCGCACATACACCAGCATAAAATCACCTTACATACAAACATACTAACGTACAATTCTCAAGAATAAAATTATTTAAAATCAATGTTCATAATCAGTATTCATCATGCCAAATTGTTATAAGAACAGAATAAGTATTGTATTTTTATAGTTCCGTTATGTTAAAATATAACATTTAGAAATAACATATATAGTTCAGGTAATCAAGTAAAGTTTTCATGTGGTAGATGTAAGTCTATGTTTTAGAAATCTATGTATTAAATTAATATGTAAATTAATCATTGAAAATAATGTATCCTGTAAGTATGATTACTAATTCCTGTTTTTTTTTAAATTATTGAAAAAACTATATATTATTTACTGTAGTCGGTAGTTGAATACACCTTGTAGACTTGACGTACAGTCATTGAAGACATTCAAAAATGTCGTGTATATATATATTTTTAATCAAAATGACCAACATTTTTAAAATTACTTCTCATGATTCAAAATCATCGTTAGATTTCTTTTATTATTGAGTTGTATTTATTCCGGATTGAATAAGTAAGTGGTAAATATGTAAGAATATAGACATAAATAAATTTTAAAACTGATTATTTTAGTTGTTTTCAGGTACCAAGATTTTTTTAAATTCACTGTTTTGATGCCATGAATACAATGAAACAAAGTCATATAATAAATCATCATCTTGTGTTATTTTTAAAAATGATATTACTATTGTGGTGGAGTTTCGTTCTCTAAGCTGGATGTTTTAGTTCAGAAGAACAATGAAAGCTCCACAAATGAAATGTGCAACTCAGAGAACGAAACTCCACCACAATCATCCAACTGAGCTATACAAATTTCTTCCACCATCTCAAGATCATAATACTATCTAAACTAAAAAGTCGGTTGCCTATCTTTTTGAACATGAATTTATGTTCAAACATATAAAGCCTAGTTTGTCTTTCATATCCATTATTGTAACGATAAAGAAGCGTAAAATGAAAAGACAATAAACCAAATAATGACAATATTTTTCAATTTATAGATTTTTAGCGTGTTTGAGTTTACTTATGCAAATAATATGCGGTTTGTTATGTAAGAAAAAAGGTTCACTGATGAGATTTCGGTTCCAGACAGATATTTCAAATTTACAATTTCTGCTTTTTCTACTTGTAACACAAAGAAAATTCGGCACCACTGATTTAGAAATCAACTATTCTTTAAATTATTTTCATTTAAACAATAGATGAGTCAGTATAAGGCATGTGGTCTATTCATCCAACCACATCATACTAAGAAATGGGAGTTAGTGAAGTTGATAAATTGGTTCCTGAAAATAAATAAAAATACCATGTTTAAATGCGATTACGTTTACAAATAAAACATTGGGAGTTTCACTTATATCACAATTAGTCTAAATAGTAATCCTCAGTTTCATCAAAAAGATTAAACCATTTAGACTGACCTTCAGTGTAAAAAGTAGATTCTTTCAGTTCTTTTCCAACGATTAAGTTAATAAATAGTTTTACCTAAAATGACATGCCTAGCCAAGAAGATTTCAGCAAACTAGAATCAAATTCAAAAGTTAGGTTTCGTAATAAACTAATAAGATCTTTTCAATTAGAGTTATGGAGATTAGTATTTTTACACATTTGAAATCATCAATCAATCATTGTTAGACCACCATTAGAAACCTAGAAGCACTGGACGGCCGTTTCGTCCTGGTATGGAACTCATCAGATCTTGTTTATATCTGCTCTACGCAAAACATTTCCATGACTGAAACGTTACAACCGAGTCATAAATGTGATTACAATGACCTCAAGCTTTCTTATTCAGAAATATAACAGTGCATGAAAAAGGTTAATTTGCTATACCAACATCGAAAAACATCCCACCAAAGGTATTGTTACAGAATTGCAGATAAAAAGAATATGCGAAATACTTTATCAGCATCAAAAATTACTTAAAGTTTCCCATCGAATTTTGTCAAAATGAATGTCAAAGAAAAATATGCCTAATTTCAGCTATAAATTAAACTTCAAAACGTTTTACACATTTTGTGGGTTTCCATAGAAAATATCATTGTTCAAAAAGATGTTAATCTTATCAAACGGATCAGCTCTTTAACAAGAGTCAAAGATATAGATGTGAAAAACTTTACTTAGCGGATCAAAAATGACGCTTTCAGTAAATGACGTACAGGTCATAAGTTTGATCCTTGGTTAAGTCGTTAGTGTGTACTTCTCGAGAGTCTTATACATGGTTAGAAAAGCTGTTCATTACTTCCTTGATTCCAATCCATTTGTCATTGTCATCAATTCATAGTATGTATTATCTTCAAATTTGAGCAGTTTTCAAATAACTCACAAATCAGTAGGATGAAATTATGTTTAACTTTGTTATTTATATACGATCTAGATAACAATTTTATCTAAGACCTTCAATTACTGACCAAATCGAAATATTCTATTTTAAGCTTTAATAAAAACTGTGAGATTATAAACAGAAAACATACAAGTGAAATCATTTTGATTGACATCAGTCTTAATAAGATGAGTCAATTTCCTTACTTTGGTACATAAATCACAACACTAATAGTTTCTATTATTGATAGGTAGTTAGAAGTGGTCGGAATGAAGGAATGAGCATCCAATAAATACAATACACTCATAGTACTAGTATTGCATTTAAATTTAACAATGAGAATGATGAAAAAGAACAATACTAACAAATTTTTCTGGCTGTTTCTACATACATTTATACTTCGTTGTATCAGTTTTAAAATAGTTTTATTAAAATTAATAATTTTTAAAAAATTTATTTTAAAAATAGATGTTACTAAAGCATCATCAATGTCTCAAGTGTAAATTGGGACAAAATACTCTCATTTATAAAAAAAGGCCTAAGGGCTTTAACTGTATTTTCAATAGGAAAAAGAATAAACAGACAAAATAATTAAATCTCTTTTAAGGATGAATTGAAAATTTAGCATTTTTACGCTTTAATTTTGGTCTGTTTTGTTTGTCTAAACAATAAAGAAGAATTATTTTACTGATATTAAATTATATAACCATGTATTATTTAGTTAAAAATTTATAATCATTTCAGAAAAAAACATTAATAGTGTCTATTTTACTCGATTGATTCAGTAATAAAATGGTTATACTTTCTCATAGAACATTTAGTAAACTTTTACAAACTTAACAATAATACTTTTCAAGAATTTCACAGCTTATAATTTATAGAGTCCTAAAACTATTCAGCTTAAAATATAATTGCATGGGTCCAGTGAATGTGTTCAATGCTCTAAATAATCTAGTAGTAATTGTATTTCGCAGTTCTGATGAAATGATTATTTTACAGAGAGAAATTCGATATTGTAATCGATGAGAAACAATTAAACCACCTACACATAAAACGTTTGATAGATCTAGGAATATAATGCTGTTTGTTTCGCACTAACCGGGTATTTAGTTCACCTGTCTCCGTTCGTTGCATTCTGAAAGATCATTTCATCCAAAGTCTCGGAACTTCAAAGAATCATCGGTTTATTCACTGATATATAACACATATTTCATTTGTAATGGGCTGTCCAACTACTGATTTGTTGGCATCATACTTGAAGGTACATTATTCCTGGTAGAGGTTGGAGAAATGTTTGTATAATTCAAGAACGAAAGCCAAGAGAAAATTTGAGTCAACAAGTTATCAAGCACACAAACCGCTTATACAATTATTAGTTAAGGTGCTACACAAAAAGTCGCAAAGTGTAGATCGAAATTCATCATTGTCATATAAATAAATCCAAAAAAAATAATCGAAATATTTTGAAAACCTTATGCCATAATCAGCTAGAAATCTAAAGTCCAAACTATATACAATCATAAAATCAAACCCTACTATTGACATTAAAAAACCAATAAAACCGTTTACATAAATTATAGAATGCAAACTACAGCTCACAGTCAAGCACCTTCATGTTTAGACATGGAAATGTCTCACAATTCACCTACTAGTCAGTAACATAGCTTTCATAATTGAAAAAACATGTGTGATTATATAGGCTAAAAGTATCAGAAATTAGTTTCACGAGGTTAATCATCCAACTGCACCACGAGGCAAGCTATAACTTGGAATCCTCAAGGTCAGAGGAAAAAAAAGCAGACTGAAGAACTTATTCCGGCGCCGATTAGAGACAAACATCAAAAGAATTAATAGCACTTGGGATAGAGTTGCTCGGAAGATCCTGTTGGTTGACTATGATTCACGAGGTGTTGCAAGCGTACGCAAGTGAGCAGTCATTTTAGAGAGCATAAATTTCACTGTAAATAACTTAGTGTACTGTAAATAAATAATTATCAGCTGTATCTTGACAGGTTACTTGAAAAATAAGAGAAAATTTGTTCAGTGAAATATTTACGGGAAACTGACTTTTACTAACTTATTTATCATAAGTACATAATATTCCATAAAAGTTTGAAATAGATAAAACTATCAAAAATAATTTTTCTAAAAGAATAATAACATGAAATCATATTTTCACTCACAAATATCATTTGAAAATTTTAGCTAATAAATCCGATAAAGTGCAACTGTGCATAATATCAACTTACTTCACAAAGAATAAATATAAATAAGCATATCCTAGTCTTCAGACTCAACAGACAGTGCACTTTATCCTAAATATCTCAAAAAGCTTACCTTACAAACATTCAAGCATTTATTTCGGTGACCGATTGAACTAGTGTAACACACATGAATTATTCCAAGAGGGGGAGTTCTGATTGCACAAAAACGGTTACTGCCAGTTTTCAGTTTCATTTGTTAGACGTAAATCAATGAATTATTTTAATAAAACTATGCCGTATATCCTAACATAAAGTGTAAACTAAGACCCTACATTGAATTATGTAAAAATGCCAGATGTTTTTCTGTTCGTCAAGCAGTTTGATAAAATTCGCCATCACTGAAGTGACATTAGGCTCAAAAGTCTTCGTAGATTATAAGTTAATATTCAGCAATCAACAAAGTCCCCTTAATAGACCAATGTTCTCAATAAAATTACAATTATTTGAGTTTATGAGGTTCCGATATAATCTAACCAACTATCATCTTCGTTAATTAACTGTCCTCTAAATGAACCTTGAAGAAAATACTAACAAAGACGTTAATAATAGAACAGGAATTACCGATGATCGCCGTGTTGTAACAAAAACCGACTGAATTTGAAAAATGGATTAACTAATTTCAACTAACAGGCGTTATGGTAAGTTGCTTGATGTGAGATCTGAAGCTCGTGAATTGTATTCTGTTTTGATTCTTCACTAAACATTGAGAAGGAGTCCAAAATTAAAATGAAACAGCTGTCTAATGCTTTGTCACACTCAATAGCTCTCTAAATATGACCAATCTGTTAAGCCAAATACACAATAATGTATGTACATGTTTATGTTACAGTATCACAAATATGAATCTCAAACAGTCACTTAGTTTACTCAAAAAGTGAATAATTCTAAATGTTCGTCTCTTCGTCGCAGTTATTCTTTAATTATTTCAGCTCATGTAAAGCACTTTTTTATAGAACAGTAAATGTAGATTTTATTTTTATTTCAGCATCCAAAAATGACCATAAAAAATAACATACCTTACATGGGGTCTATTGTTTTTAAACATATTTATAACCCTTAAGTGAATGTGAATACTTTTTTAACAAGTCAATTGATGAACACGGAGGGAAAATTACAGGCAGAAAGTATGAAAATATAATACACAATCAGTAAGACTAATTGTTCTTTGCATACGTTGTTTTTTCACTCGATTAAGCAACGAATGACTAAGTATGATTATCATAGAATAAAGTTTACAAAACAAGAAAGTGGTGTTTATCTCTTGTTTTATAGCTTTATAACTTGTTTGTTTTTATCTCTTGAAAACAGCGTACTCGACTATAAGTTATACACATTTATATATTATTTGTTGATGAAGAGATTTAAACGAACAACAAATGAACATATAAACAAGTAAAATTGCTGATTATCAGCTAATAATATGCACAATCATGTAAAACGACTACATATAATTATTATTCGCCGTACAACATGCATTTTTGTCGTGAATGATTTAGGTTGAATAACAAAATACTTTAATGTTAGATATATTACTGAACTATACATGTATACATATATATATATATATATATATATATATATATATATATATATATACAAATTTGAAAGTAAACATTAGTCTATCGTGTTCTAATTCGATTTTTTAAATAAAAACAGACTATGGTTCGGTGGAACTATGGGAAATACCACAATATGTATGGGAAAAAAAATATTTAGTGATAAAATCAGGGGATGATAATTGATAATGAACTGGTAATGGAAAATAACCGAGTCAAATGTTTTTATTCAACGATAAGATTCAATTTACTGGTCTAAAAATGTTTTTTTTTGCAATGTGGCTAAAGTAAAAGTAGACTGGCTACGATTTATTATCTAGCTTACGCTTCTCATTCATTTCATGTAGTTTTGAATTAAAACGTAATGAATATTTGTGTTAAGGATTTTTACAGATAAATAGTTATAATTCACCTTAAATTTTAAAACAGGATACAGTTCACAGGGGTATACAGAATTCCTTTACAATGAAGACTATTACCAAATGACACCTTAAAAAAAATGTACCTTTGTGTCCTGTAATTATGGTAGGGAACATCCTTCGGTACTTGTTGAACGTATTCTACTTTCGAAATTGGAACACCTAAAAGAGGAGCTTTACAAGATTCTCTCTAACGGTGAATGATAATACATACCTTGTGACGGGAATGTAATGGCGCTTTACTACACTTTTCATGTGTGACATCTTAGTCCTCCAACGATGAAAACACTGCTTTCAAATAGCTGAATATTACGAAGCATCTATCACTCATGAAGCTTTAGCTGAGTCATTTTCCCAGAACATTTACATTCTGATCATGTAGAAGAAAACCCTGCCCTTACAAAACTGATAATTAATACTCTGTATGCTTCGATTGCAACGCTATACTCCAAAATTCTGTTGGCTATGATTATTCCATAAGTTTCTGTCATACGTTTTACATTATTTAAAGTTTTTGTAACTAATGTTCAATTGAATTAACTTATAGACCATGTCTTTCCAACAGGTACACAATTATTGATTTTGAATGTTACGCTCGTTTTTGTATCAGCTTGATCATTCGTGTATATACAAAACTCTTTGCACTGGATACTTATTGACACCTTAACCGTTTATTATTTGTTGGTGCACAGTAATCAGGTCACACTATCCGCTTATGAGCTATTTGAATGTGTGAAAAACACTTAATTTTCTTTTATTTAAGCACGAGTAGCCACACAAAGACTTGTTTTTTTTAAACAATAACTTACTCAAATCCTAGAAAGCCACTTATTCACTGCATATAATTTGATATTATCCACACAAAATTCAATGTCTCACTAGTTAATTTTAACATTGTTTGTTCACTCTTTTGTCGAAAACGTGACTGATGAATAAAATTGTACTAGATGTAATTAAATTTTATTTTCTCATTCAATTGGAAAGACATCTTGAATAATTTGAATAAATCACATATCCATGCGAATAGAAAAAAGATTTAAATATATTTCAATTTCAGCCTCAAGCATTAGAGCCTTCTTTTTTCAAAAAATCTTTAAAAATTTACAAACTTATATACCTTTCATGGGTAAATATCACAAGAATTGTACAGCGAAACTAAAACAGAAGTCGAAAATAAATATCCAGTAGTTTAATAAATAAAAGATACATTTAAGTTCAAATAAATGGAATATTTGTTGGACAGTTTTTCTCAAAGTATTGTTGCATAACTGTTTGGTCAACCTGTCATATTTGAAATGATTTACTGTGTCACCATAAAATAAATTAATAGATATTTCACTTAGTTTGTGGGAATTTTTCTTCTTGAAAGTGTCATAATTAATTTTATTTTTGTCAAATATATAAAATTATTTGTTGGTTTCTAGAAGGAAATAAATCTCTATTTTGCGTCAAGTCTATTTCAAACAAGTAAAAGCTTTATACTTGAGTGATCTTTGGTTGGATAAAAGATCTACTTACAAGATATATCCAAATGAGAATATGAAATCAGTTTCAAAAAAAGCACTGAAACTCAAGGAAAATGAGGCAGGAGGTTTTTACTGATTTTAAGGTTTTCAATAGTCCGCCCACTAAGTGATGTACATTTTCACTATGAAGTATTAGTTAATATTACTTGTAACGTTTCACGTAACTTTTCCAACACTACACTTGTTCATGTTTTTATAAAGCAACAATAACAATCGTAACAGAATAATGTGGAATCTCGTGCGTTTTGTAAATTCTTTTTAGTTACTTACTAATCTAAATGTTTTGTATCAATCATTCCAAAAAGGGAAAATAGATACAAAAACGCTTATCATTTTCACATACACGATGAACAAATGATGTAGGAAATGACACAAACGCAAAATGACCAAAGGGAATTGTGGAAGCATGAATGAAGATTGCTCGTAAGGCTAATAAATTATAACAATAACGGATGAGTATTTGATAGGGCAAAGCGAAAACTCAGAAAAGCATTTAGGTGACGAGATCTTAAAGAAAGATTACTTAATGATAAATATCATCAATTAAAAAAAGCAGTTCTGACAAGTGGAAAAAGTATTTTTCAATCATATGTTCAATTACTAAGGTTTGGTTTCATAGTTTCAAATAAGTTGAGCATTGGCTAGACTATTAGTAATAAAAATCTATTTTTACTATCCAAACAAGTAGATGTATGTTGCGTCTCCAAAACGCGCATACAAGATCCGAGTAAAATCATCAATTTGATTTCACCTTGTGCAGATAGAAAAACAACAAGGTTTACGCTTCATGTTTCAGGCAGCCCTGTTTCTGCTCCCCGTGGGTGTAGGTATAGTATTCAGTACAAGGGCAGAGCTAGCTCTCTTAGACTGGATCCCGGTAGACAGGCGCTTATGCGCTGTCCGACTCAAAGGGACGGTAAGGACTCCGAAAGACACGGACACTCGCCGTTGCCTCTTCGTCGAATCTGCCTACGCTCCCACTGACTGCAGTTCAGATGAGATAAAAGATGAGTTTTACAGAAACCACTCGAACCTTCTTCAACAAGTTAAACGCTCTGATATAGTAGTAATGGTTGGTGACTTAAATGGTCAAGTATGTAGACTAGGTGAAAAGGAAAGACACCTGGGTGGATCCTATGGTGTCGCGGCCCAGACAACAGACAATGGCGACCGCCTACCGCAGCTATGCTCAGATAACCGCCTATTTCTAGTAAACACTAACTTTAGTCATTAGGTAAAACATCTTTTGACCAGGTGACCCACAAAGCCGATTTAACGATGGACCAAACTAGATCACATCGCTATAAACCATCGGTAGAGACGCTCTGTTGGAGACTGCCGCTCATTCTGGAGCACTTGTTTAGACTCAGACCATGCTCTAGTGAGAGCGCGCATTTGTTTGCGCCTTACTGGACGCAAGAAAAATGCCTTAAATCAACCTCTTAGGGTTCTGCTTAATGATAGCAGAGCTAAGAATATATTTCAGGAAAAACTAGAAAAACAGTTAGACGGCCATGCAGTAAGTAATATGCACCCTGAGGCAGCTTGGAATGATATCAGAAAGGCTGTGGAAACAGCAGTGATACCATAAGATTAGGGAGAAGCCGTGGATTTCAGTAGCATCCACCGAACTGATGGATGCTCGAAAGCTCATCCCGTCTGGCTCTGAATACGATGAGGATCGGAGTCAGCTTAGGCGCAGGCTGATAAAAAGCCTACGCAATGATCGTGAACAGAAGCGGGTAGCGAAAGTAGGAGCGATGGAAAAGGCAGCGACGATAGGCAACAGTAGAAAACTGTTCAGATTCATCAAGGAAACCGGTATTAGGAATCCGAATGTAAGTGAGGCTATCTCGGAAAAAGATGGGAGTACTATTATTTATTCCCAAGCGAGATCAGATCGATGGCAGAGTGCGCTAGGGATAAGTTAAATTGGCTTTCAGCCACACTTCCGTTACCCACGATCTCCAATCAACCTGAATGGTAAATCGAAATTAGTCCTCCGACTGCTAATGAAGTTGGAAAGCTATTGGAAATCTAAAGCGGCAGGGCCTGAAAGGCTCACCCCTGAGATTCGTAAGGATGGTGGTCCAGCCTTAGCAACTAGATTGACCGAGATCTTAGGTAGAATCTGGGAACTAGGCGTAATTCCATTCAACTGGTCTCAATTCACAAGAAACGACAAAAGTCCTCTTATGAGGAATCAGTTTAACTAATGTAGTGTCTAAATTGTTAGCATCGATTATACTTAGACGCCTAACTAGAGCTCGTGAAGAGCAGACTCGAGAAAACCGGGCTGGTTTCAGACCTGGACGTGGCTGCATAGACCACATCTTCACACTACGACAGGTCCCAGAACACAGACACACATTTAGGCATACGACGAGTTTTATCCCTGGAACTTAAGGCGGCATTCGACTCTGTCGATCGTGAGGTTCTGTGGCAGTGTCTGTCATTGAAAGGTGTACCAAAGAAGTACATTAACCTCATACAAGCTCTCCACTCGAACACCAGTGGTTGAGTGAGAGCTTATGGCGAACTGTCACCGGAATTCTTTACTTCAAGTGGCGTCCGTCAGGGATGTCTACTTTCCCCACTCTTGTTTAATTTTGTTATAGACATGCTTCTAGATATAACATTATCTTCGTCTGAATTTCCAGTAGACCTTCTGCCAGGAAATTCATTGATTGGCGTAGTATATGCCGATAACATAGTTCTATTTGATGAAGACGCTAACAAAATGCAGTGTCTCCTGACTACCCTAGGACCTGTAGTTGAATAAACGCAGGAGATACCAGCAACCTTCAAGTTACTTTTGATGTCAGGTAAAGAAGTATAGTTTAATTTTTATGAGGTCGATTTCAATCACTGAACTACGAGTTCAAAACTAATCTATATACATATACTTAAATAATTAGCCAATGATGAATCTGGGATTAATTTGCAAAATCCCAGTTGTCAGATTGTATAAGGATAGCAGGATGAAATTAGCAGTATCAATGGTAGGAAGATACTAGGTACAGTGAACATGGGTCAGTAGTCAGGCAGTATCATCATCCCTGGCGTGGAATGTATGATTTAGAACCAAACACAATAACGCGTACAGTGTGAATATTATCAGAAATTTTACTAATTATTTATTTATTGATTATCACTTTAATTCAGTATGTAGAGTGATCCAGAAATAAAAAAAGATGTAGAGTTTTTCGATAAATCAATTAGTTACTGGCCCATTGTTTTATTTACAGAATAAGTTGAAGAGGTAAATATCAACAAGATCAAACTCACAACTACATTATCGATGAGTGTAATTCATATTATAAAAAATCAAACTTGTAAATGAAGTATCTATGGCAAAATAAGTGTGAAAACATGGGTTGCAATGCTGGGTACTTCAAAATATACAACAGCATATTTGTGTACTTATACAATCGTTTTTTACAACTTTATTTCAAATAACTTCCATTTAACTAGTTAGTGCCTTAGTAACAAGAATTTCATCAAGTTTCTCATAGAACAGTTTTTCTGCAAACTGTTGACAGTTTTCAATTGTCCAAATAGAATTTTCTCTATGTATGGTTTCGTCAAGTTTTTGTAAGCATTCTGCCTTAATATTTGACATCAGTTTTGCATACTGAGTTCGCCACAAATAATCTGGAATAAATGAAAAGTAAGTGATAAATATACCTTTAGATTTTATTGTGTGGTTTGTGATTTTTCTCAAGTGAATATCCACATTATGAAGTAAACTATCCAGATTAATCAGCTTGCTTTTGTTCCTTTCTTCATCTCTTATAGAATCTTCATTTATAATCGGTTGGTTCAACAACACTTTCAAGAAATCAAGCAAGCTAACTGGGCTATGTCTATCATTAATAGAACAGATGCAATAAAATGACAAACATACACACTTTCTTGATGCGAACTGATTGTGATTGTATGCTTCTCCCATAAATTGTTAACTGGATCAGGCCATTCGAATTTCCTCTCCATATTTTGAATAATATCCTCAGGAACCGGATCTGGTCTGGTGCGATTTCTCAAGACACAGGTATCCACCGCACATTTACAAACTATTGACGCATAACTACATGAGTCTGGCAATAGTAAGAAAACACAAAATTACACTTTCTTGCTAGATTATAGAATGAACGACGCATACTACAGTAATAGAAATTGTCGTCCAATAAAACTATGATGTCTTTTGCATCCGGGGTAGAGTAGATGTTGATACTCAGCCATATAATTTTTTCTTTTTCATTGAAATCGTGTGCGAAGTCGACCACCTTCCAGAAAGCTAGCAGTTTCTCAAAACAACCAACAACAGCTTGACGCCAATCCTTCCAATCAGAACTCTAGTCTAAATGTTCAAAAACAAATCGATTGCATACATCCGATTTCGGACAGAATAACTGCACTGGAATGAGTTTATCATACTCTATCCACACAACTAAACAATCGTCCGAATTTAACTGACGTAGACGTTCACATAATGAACTTTTTCCACTTCCCGGAAGACCTACTATAGTTGTTAATACCACTCGTTTCATGAGCACATCTGAAAATTGACAAAAATTTATAAGTTAAAAACGATATTTAACTTAATTTGTTTGTTATGCATATTCGGGATAAAGAGAAAACCGTAGGTAATGGGAATTATTAAAAGACTTTTGAAGGTTCAACTTAAAAGAGTCAACGTTCCGAATTTGATTGCAGTTACATGAGCACGCACAAACTCTTTTAGGATAGTCACAATTATCCCCATAATAATTTGTGGATGGTTTGTAATTCATGGATAGTTTATTATTTGAAGAGAAAAAGCTTGGGACTAGTACTTTTACAGTCATCTTCAAACGACGAAACTGACCATATCAAACCATATGCTAGAAAGGAAATAACCACTTACGCAGGAAAAACGGCCATAAGTAAGCGTGAACTATTATATTTGCAGACTACAACGGGTTTACCAAGTCAAGAGGAAATGGAGATTTAAAGATGGAAACGTTTTAAGGGTTTGTTGTGCAAGTAATTAGCAGATTGTGATATATCAAAAGTATCCGGAAGCCATTATTATAGATTGGGTTAATGGTACAGAATACTAATAAGTGAGGATGTTCATGAAAAATTTTACCAGCTAGGTAGGTACTTTGTTGCAGTTTATAGTGACTGACAATTTTCAATTACATCAAAACTGAGGAGAAAGGAATTAAGGCCATATGTAACCTAGATAGGTTCAAGGAAATAATGGGAAACATTTGGATGATACAGACGTTAGCAATAGATTGTACACAGGCTGAAACAGTGAAAGTCCTTACAGCTCATAAACTTAATTGCTTGCGATTATAACGTTTATCTAAGTTTTGTGAGGTAAATGAATACCTGGTTTGGTGAGATCTCCTTTGGATGTGGGATTGAGCGGTAAGAGTACATCTTGGTTAGCTGATAAAGGTGAAGCGATTGGATGACAATGTCTACAACACTTATTTCAAGATATCCGCAACATGTGTGGGTCGTAGACAGACTAAATAGACGTGGTCGACAGTACTGTTGTAGGTGTTGGCTTTATAACAAAACAACAACTACGGTTAGTAGTATCATGTACTTCTTGAATAATTTCTTCGAACCGTTATCTCCATAACCGCTAATAATTCATTTATCTCTACCACCATTGGATTTAGACTGACAGTTGCGTCTATGTGATATTGTGATATGACAACCTGAACTTATATTCGTACGTAAGTTGTACGTTGTAACTGACTGACTGATCATGTACCTATGGGATTGATAAAAATAATCGTGTTAGGTGCCTGCTAACAGAAGCCTTGGTTACTACATAGTCACAGTGCACTGATTAATCCGCTTTCGACAACTGACCAGTGCTAGTTAATTTATTAGGATACTGAAATATTTTTGTGTAAATTTCATACATATGCAAACGTCTCGTATTTTGTTATATTTTTTATTTTATGAGATGTTTTAATCTTGGATCAGTTGAGTGAAATCGTATGTCCAGGGAAGGCACAGTAGTCCATTAATTGGCGAATAAAGCGACTTGAAGACAAAACGATCCACTGCACATATGTATACACAATGTGCATAAGTGGAACCCAAGAACATCGGCATAAAAGTGTGAAATGTACGAAATTAGCCGTATGTTGCTAAACGTATAATGCTCCAGCAAAACCGGTTCCCTTGACTAATCAGCCGACTATATTCATTATAAGGGATGTATTACAGGTGACAGGGATGACATACATACCCCAATCTCCCGCATTCAGGGAGACCTTGATCGAATTGGGGAAAATCCGGAGCTGTTATTGTAAAATTTTCGAAAATGCAAATATTTAATCCCATAACTTATTCTGGTCTGGGACTTTCCACCGAAATTCCCACAGACATTGGGGAAATCCCCGAAACTTTAGGGGGAAATTTGGGATTTCCCCGAAGTTGAGAGATTGGGTTCATTTTGAGTGCTAAACGCATGCTTTTATACCTATAACTGGCCGAAGATTATCTCATACGATGTGTTTGGGTTCATCAGAGTTTGAACCTTGGATGTCGAAATGTGCCGGTGCGAAGGTCCAACGTATTGCAAAACTTTTCAAACATTTTTATTCAGTTAAGAGATAAAAAAAACCCTAGCTAAAAACCATGAGCCATGCCCAAACTAACATTTAGGAGAAAATTACGAGATACGTAATTCTTAACTGCTTTTACACAAACATAGTTGTGTGTTGCTGAGACTAATTTTAAATCTTGAAACAAAGATAACAGATATACCTTATATGATATAGAGACATAGTACCTGTCAAAGCATAGAACCTTAAAGTGATGATAGTCAGGATAACATGTAGGAAGGCTTCACAGGTGTCCTGGAGGCTGGCGCTTCTCAGTTTCGGTGACCTTGAACCGCTTGCTTTGAGGCTGTCATTCTGTATTTGAAGTAGGTAGCGTATCATTAGTGGCGTGTGTGACTTTAGGATCTTTGTATGACTAAGACGTGGAATAAAAGAAACGAAGATTTTCCTATATTTCAGACAAGCAAATCGTCCATGTTTCAAGCAACCGAAAAGGGATGACAGCGAAAACAAAGTATAAGGAGTCATGTCTTAGTTAAAGTGTTTAATATTTTAGTTTAAGACAATAGGAAGTCTTGCCATCAGTGCCCACACCCCTTTACAGTGCTCTAGCAGCCGAATGTTATTAACGTCACTGTTGTTCAGTTATTAGTCATTTAATTCCTCACCTGCTTCTACGATTGCAGGACAAATAGGGCGCATAAGACGCAAGCATGTTCGGTTTCATCTGCAGTTAAAAATCTGGACATATCATTTGTTTCTAATTCATTATTTGTCACTTTTTAAACCTGAATAAATGACCGTCGGACTTAACACTGGCAACGGAGTCTTGAAAAAAATGTATCCGTTATTGAAGTGTTTGTACAATATGATTTCGTTCTTTGTTAGTGAACCTCTTTAAAAATACATGGTTCTCCACTGAAGTGTGAGGTGTTAAAACGTTCGTTTTGTGATAAAAATAGAGGCAAGAATTGGCGACTTTATTTCTACTTTCTCTGATATATCTCATAAATGCTGACAAACCTCGAGTGTTTGGTTATGCAGATCAGATAGCTTTTTCATCTGTTAACCTGGATCGTTTGTGAATTTTGTCATTATACTATGTATGATAAAATGAGTTAGCTTGTTTCAAGGAGCATATCTAAGTAAAATATTGCTACATCGATGAAATATAATCCTCAATTGTTAGAAGTCACAAACGGAAACTGTTTTTTGGTTTATACACATCAAAAAATCTCTCCAGTAGTACAGAACGGAAAATGAGGGAATCACGAAAGCGACAGGCAGGAAGATACAAGTGTTTATCGATAGTTGTCCACGCAAACTAATTCGGATCAGTTGGCCTGACACCATCCGCAACGAGCTACTGTGGCTGATGACAACTTAGATCGCATCTGTGGAAGAAATAAGGTAAAAGCGAAATAGGATGCGCACTGAAGAAATTATCCGACTGCATCCCAAATCAAGCCTTTACCTGGGATCTTCAAGTGCACAGGAGCGAAAGAATACCGAGTCGAGATTGACTATGATCACCATTAAATACTCATTACAATCCCATCACAACTTATACAAATGAATCCAATTTTGAATATTTATTTGGAGGAGAATGTAGGCATTACATCGAACAAAAATTTATGAAAGATGACAGCAACGCGAAAAGGGACTTTTGCGCGCAGGTAATTGTTTTTGGTACAGTTCAACAAAATGAGTACAGTAATAAATGTTTACTTTTCCACAATCGCGTTTTATGAATAGAAGTTTTCCACTACAGACCAAAGAATGAATTGCGCCGATTGTTGGAGATAGACATGAGTGGAATGTATATCATTAGGTGGAAATAGTATAAAAGGCCCAGGATGGAGTAGGTTGGAAAATGCTGGTCAGTGGCTTATGCTCCACTGGGCGTATCGGCGTTAGGAAATTCAAGTAAGTAATTCCCAATCGTTAACTGGTTTAAACATGGACATTTGATCTCTTAGCTGATCCATGTAGCGCTCTTGGTAGAGACCTTTATTTCTTAATATAAGGATTGCTAAACTTACCTGGTATTCCTAAAGTCGTCCCAATGGCTAGTTCTGCCGAAGAACATTGGATAAGTTATGTTAATTGTTCTTGTTTCTATCCTGAATAACGGAAGGTATTCCGCCCACTGATTGATGTTTGGGTGTGATATTAGAGTGGCTTTCAAATGAAGCTAGAAACGTTCCATCACTTCAATAGCCTATGGTATGCTGTAAACCATACTCTGCAGGTCAATGAATAACTCAGGTTACGATTAGGCTCCTCTATCGGTTTTTATTGTGGTTATTGAACCAAAGATTGTCACACAGCTGTGAAGGAAGAATTTCGCCACATTTTCAGCTTTTAAGTCGGTGTTTTCTACGGCTACTAAGAACCATGTAAATCTGGTTATAAAGGTAAATAATTGTTTAAAATTAATTGGGCGGGGTAAATGACCTACCAAATCTATATGAATGTATGCGAAATGTTTGTCTGGTTGCGAGAAAACTCCAGTAGATGGAGTCGTACGACGGATAAGCTTTGATTGTTGAAACGCTTACGTACATCTTTTTGTAAGCTAGGCCATATATATATAGTATTTATCAGTTGGTTGGTAGCCCTAACGCCAGGATAAGATTTATAAAACATCGATTTTCGTGCTGTTTTGTGGATAAACGGTCGAGACATCACACTGACTGTGTCACGAAAGATCAGGTTACCTTGGATAAGTGATGAGAGCGGTTTTAGTACGAGATTTTAGCTGTACATTGAGAGCGGATTTTATAATTATTAATCCTCTCTCTGGTTGTCTGCTAAACTTCCAAACGTTGCGGTCAATTGTTGAATTGTGTTCATTTTTAATCGAGATTATGCATCCGATACTTGATTGTTCTGATCATTTAAATGTCGTATTTCACCATTGAGCAACGATATAAAGTCAAGATGTTGGGTCTCCCAAGGTAAATATTTATCACCTTTAGCTTTCAATGGATGAGTCAGTGATTTGTGGTCTGCCTGAACCATGGACGCCCTGCCTTCCAACATGTTTCGGAAATTCTTGATGGCCAGGCAGATTGTGAGCATTTGGCATCGGAAATTACATTATCTAGTCTCTGCCAGAACGAGCCGTTTTGAGAAGAACGCTAACGGTTAGCATGCCTTTTTAGCTAATTGATGAATATAGCTGCCTATTCTCTGTCTACCAGGATACTGTGATATGCTCTTATAAGGTCGATTTTAGTAAATACACACATACCCCGTAATCTGTTTGCAAAGTTTTCAGTATGAGGTAAAGGGTACGCCAGTGATTTGGTTAGAATTGAGAGCTCTCCGGTCATAAAACAGTCTCCGATTACCTTCGTTTTTCTTCTGCGCCATATGTAGAGGGATGCCTATTAGCTACAAGAAGACAAATGATACCGAGCTAAAGCATGTAGTCGCATTCAGTCCTAGCTATTTTAGGCTCATCAGATGCTAGTCTTCTGAGTATAACAAACATAAATGTAAACTCGGTTTTGACTATTTTCAGCCTCTTTTTAAAAGATTGGGAGTCATATTTGGTCTACGAGAATATCCTAGAACGTTGTAGTTGTCAGTGGTGGAGTTTGTGCTAAACTAATGGAAATTATATGGATTTTTTTCCTTTTGCGTAGTATAAAGGTGCCAAAAGCCATTCCTCAGTGTCGACTAGAGATTGCTATTCCTTTAAAAAATCTGTTTCCAGTATTGCTATATCTATATGTGCCCCACTAAACACTCAGGGGAATCATACCTTAAGTCTCATATCCAGAGTTAACCTTTTCTTACCAAATACCGTCCAGGCCACTCCTTGGACTTATACTCAAAGCTTATAGAGAACAATAAATCAATAGATTTATACGGCCACTTAGGCGATCTAATTAGTCAGTCAGTCAGTTGCAACGTAGAACTTCGTACGTATGTACATCAGTTCATGTTGCCATACCACATTAGCACAGAGACACAAATGTCAAATAAAATCCCATAGTGATAGAGATAGTAGAGGTATTAATGGTAATGAAGAAGACTAGGGTTTGCAGATATTATTCAAGAAGTATAATTCAGTGAGATAAGGTTAGAAAGACAAAGGTAGAGGTGTTGATGAATCTGGAAGATTAGGATTTGAGAGAGCACAATGGATGGATGCACTTGCGCCATTGCAAACGATTTTGAGCCATGTCGTCCAAGGTCTCTAACCATTGGTGACTTTCGTCTCGCGGACCCCAACTAGGTGGTCTACATTTACCAAGAGAACTCAGTCTACTTGTCAGTGACTTCACAGCTTTCTTCCAACCTACTTCTACGGCACAAAACATAGCTCGTCGAGGCAGTTGGTGGTCTGGCATTCGTAACACATGTCCCAACCACCATCTAATAATGGCAAAAGATATCTCAACAGCCATCGGAATTCTCCAAATGATTTAATTTTGTCCAATCCCGATAAAAAGCTTGGGAACTAAGGGTAATATACGGTAAGCTTCACTTCAATTTAATTTTCTACATAATAAGAGTAATGAAGTTTAAGCATTTGTTTCAAGAAATGAAACGATGTTTTCTTAGGTAGAAGCAAAAGTAATTCACACTGACTTCTTAATGCTCTTTCCTACACTAAATTTCTACGGAGCCACTGATCATTCATTATTACTGAGTAGGGTGCTTGTTAAGCGAAAACTTTTATTCCGTCACCAGCCATTCAAACGATTTCAGCAGGTATGAGGAAATAGAGTTGTGTGACAGAAGATCATAGGGATGCATGAATGTTACTAGAGTAATGTATGCTGCGATCTGTCAAGCACTTTGCTTAAACAGGTTTGTATTGGACAAAGTGGAGGTTGTTCATCATCTCACAATAGCCGGGATATTTGATCTAAGTCACCATCCACGATGGTTAGTGCGGTTTTATTTATGTAATGGGTTTTGTTTAGGACCTTATGCTACCGGAAAAGTTTCAGCACATTCTTCGTGTTATGAACACAAATATTGATGGTCAACTGAAAATTATGTATGCTATGACTTCAATTAAAGGTGTTGGCCGACGCTATGCCAACGTAGTCTGCAAGAAAGCTGATATCGACCTTAACAAGCGTGCTGGAGAACTAACTGATGATGAAGTTGAAAAACTTGTGACAGTAATGAGCAACCCAAGGCAGTATAAGATCCCTGACTGGTTTTTAAACAGACAGAAAGATGTAGATGATGGCAAACATTCACAACTTATGTCCGGTGCTTTGGAAACCAAACTACGTGAAGATCTTGAGCGATTGAAAAGGATAAGATCCCACCGAGGTATACGCCACTATTGGGGGTACGTAAATGAAAAGAGCTAAAATCATTGTATTTAAACGTCATTAGCACAATAATTCACACAAGTCCTAATTGATTATATCGTCCGGTCATGAACTGGAAACAGTTGGATATACTTTGCTTCCCCTTAGTTCATTTCGGTTCATGGTCCCGCCTTTTAATCATTTCCTATTGTAGTATCCCAATGTCTATGAACAATCCTTTTGACCCTTTTCTGTTCGGTTGAAACACGTAATAGTTTAGGTGTGAGAACTTTGTTGTCTACTGAATAGTGTTACACATCTATATATTCCTTTCGATCGTAGTCTGTCTGTGTTAGCGTTAATGATCGTTGCCACTAAGCCAACTGATCCAAAAACCTGTCATTAATTAAATGTGCCACGCTGAGAAACTGTTGCTAGGTATTATTTCATGAATAGATGAAGGTTGTAGTGCAGAGTACTTATTTAGTGTTTTCAGCATCAGTTTTAGTTTTAAAAACTTTTTGTTCAGGAACTGGCTGTTGGTAATTCTATATATGAAACCATTACATCACCCTTTTGAGGCAGTATCGTTAGAGATGTAGACTTGAAAAATTCCTCGTCACCAGTAAAAAGTCCGGATAATGTGATACTGCAAGGGAAATCGGCATTTTTAAGTCTTGATTCTTGGTCTACAGTTCTTACTAAGCTTCTCAGGATGTCGAATGAAATTCGTAACTGATTTAGCTAGAATAACTCACTACGGTAGTCAAATTTTTGCGTCTGTCACAAGTGTCAAACCAGGAGTGACCCTTGTCAGTGATACGTCCTAGTTTGATCCTACCTTACTAGCTTTCTGTTTACTCCGTGTACTTATGTACATGGATAATAGTACCTCTCACGATTCATATGTATTATAATTTTAGATTGCGAGTTCGCGGTCAGCACACAAAGACAACTGGTCGACGTGGACGAACTGTCGGTGTGTCTCGAAAGAAATAACTGAATAAACATTGTTTCGGAACCAATGTCTTTTGCTTTTCTGTATTGGGTTATTCTCCCTCTTAGTATGGCGTTTATTGCTATATCTCGAAAACTATCATTTGCTAACTAATAGTAAGAATGAACTTGATTATAGATAAGCACATTGGGCTAAGTATATCAAGTCATCTATCCATCCAAACCTTTCACCCAATACGCAGTTGAAATAGGGAATCTACGCTTACTCGGATTGTGACAACTGTATAGTTGAATCTGAGGCGGTTTCTGTGGAGTCTCAGCGTTGATGTATTTCCAGGTATTGACAAGTTCATTACTATAAATACATAGTGTATTGTAACATTTCTGTTTGGCATGTGGTAATTTAAGCTTGGAAGTAAAGACCGTATACACTCATTAGGTGGTAAGACTTCGTTAGTGTTGATGTACTACTGTCGATTGTTGATGTGTTCAATAAAACAGTCCTAGAATATCTAGTGCCTTTAACGTTTTGGAACTTCGATGTAGGTGACATGAGTACCATATCTTGATATGTTCTTGTAAAGGTTTGGACAGTCAGATGATTGTGTTTCACGTAGAAAGTATTGGTTCATGCTCCTCGGAACTTAATGCGACTTCCCTAAATCACTACGCGGTTTGCTTTCCACGTCCTAAGAAAAACTCTACTGCTTCGCTATACTGACCTGGGTTTATGTGTGCTACTTTGTGTCATTAAGGACAGCCCCTTTGATGCGGTCGATATTATGGATATTTGGATACTAGAGTCTTGTTTGCATTATCGTGGTCGTTTCCTAGTCACAAGATTTGCCTACCTTTTTTCACATCAAGTAAATCAGAGTCGACAACATACTACTGAATATTTTCAGTGTAATCAACCTTATTCATAAAATATATTCCATGGCTTTTTTTCTTCAGACAGTAGCTTGTTTCGTGGTTTGGCATCTGAATTCCGTTATCCTAGTAGCTGAAGTTAGTTTGTCCAGAGCATTTTTCTCCTGAAACTGGACGACTATTTAGCATGGAGGTTCATGTTATGCGCTTGCATTGAATCAGGCTATGCAACAAAAGTGTTTGTGCCTCCAGCAATTTTCCGTGGCGTTGACAGGACTACTTATTAACCGATACAGGTGTGGTTATCGAATTAACCCGCTTTGAACTTGTGGAGGGCGCCCTTCTTACTTGTTACCTTTATAACTTACTTCCCGACTGTAGCTGCTACCTTGACATGGTGGTCGGGCTTGCCTATCGTGATGACCCGACCGAGTTATATTGTCTGGAACATATGTTCCTGTAGGTTCTACCATGTCAGGCACGTCGATTGCAGAACGATGAGACTAAGAGCAGCTACTCAAGGTCTGAGGGCGAAGTCGTACTGCTGACTGCAGAGGGGTGTGACAGCAGTAAGGTGTTTCCCTCGGACAACCAACATCTGCGGCGATGCTGCCTTCTCACAAGGAAGGAAGAGTTGGAAAAGGTCAACCCTAAAAATGCCACACCTCACCCTACCTCACGGATTTCCGTCTCCGTCGGTAAGTGTGCCCACTAAGGGCTTTTAAGAGCGGAGCTAATACTCAAAAATCCTTTCATAAAAAGGCCGTGCGTGACCGGCCTCAAGCAGTTGTCCCTTGCGCTCTGCGATCACGCAACCAGTTCGTGAAGACCAGCACTAATCTATCTTCCTTTTCAGGTTCCTCTAGAAACAACCTCCCACGGTGTTGGCAGCCGGGAAGTGACAACCGCCCTCATACCCGTAACAGCACGAGAGACCAAATTGTTCAGAATGAAAACCTTCCCACACCCCCTAATATCTCTCTTATCTCCACGACTAACTCTAGTGGCATTCCTTCAGCTCACTGCACCGCTAATGCAAACGATGCGAGTTCCCGAAACGTTGTTCTTGGTCTCGTGAAACCTCGTTTTAAATTACTTGTTGAGGCATTTAATGTACGGACATTATGTCAAATACGGCAACAGGCTTCCTTAGCTAGGACATTAGGATCTCGCGCCATCGACGTATGCTGCATCTCGGAGACGCGCATGCAGGATCCTAGTAAAGTCATTAATCTGATTCCGCCTTGTCAAAATGAAGAAGCAACCCGATTACTCTTCGTGTATCTGGTAGCCCTGATGCTGCTTCCTGGGGTCTCGCTGGCGTAGGTATAGCATTGAGTCGTAGGGCTGAACTCTCTCCTAGACTGGATCCCTGTAGATAGTCGCTTGTGCGCTGTCCGACTGAACGGGATAGTAAGGTCTCGAAAGGGTAGGGACACGCTGTTGCCTCTTCGTCGTATCTGCCTATTCCCCGCACTGACTGCAGTTCAGACGAGGTTAAAGATGAGTTTTACACAAAGCTTTCGGACCTCCTCCAAAACGTTAGGCGCTCTGATATAGTAATAATGGCTGGTGACTTTAATGCTCTAGTAGGTAGACTGAGTGAAAATGAAAGACACCTAGGTGGATGTTATGGTGTCGTGGCTCAGAGAACAGACAATGGTGACCGTCTGTTGCAAGTATGCTCAGACAACCGCCTATTCTTAGCAAACACTAACTTTAGACATAAGGAAAATCATCTCTTGACCTGGTGGCTTCAAAGCCGTCTCAACGTTGGACCCAACTAGGTCACATTTTCATCAGCCATCGATGGAGAGGTTCGATAGACGACTGCCGCTCATTCTTGGGCACTTATTCAGATTCAGACCATTCGCTAGTGCGAGCGCGTATTTGTTTGAGTCCTCCCGGACGTAGGAAGGACACCGCAAAGAAACCTCTTACGGCTCTACTTAATGATAATAAAGCTAAGAATATATTTCAGGAACAACTAGAAAAACAGTTAGGCGACCAAGTAAGCGATTCTTATCCGGAGGCAGGTCGGAACGATATCAAAAAGGCTATGGAAATTGCAGTGATATCTGCTAGCAAGGTGAACCATAAGTCTAGAATGAAGCCGTGGGTCTCAGTAGCATCTACCGAACTGATGGATGCTCAAGTGCGATGTTGAGCGAAGCCAGATCAGGCGCAGGCTGATAAAAAGCTTACGCAATGATCGAGAGCAGTGGTGGGTGGCGAAAGCGAGAGAGATGGAAAAGGCAGCGACGATAGGCAACAGTAAACAGCCGTCCGCCTTATAACGGAAACCGGTGTTAGAAATCCGTCTGTTAGCGGAACTATCTCAGGAAAGGATGGTTGTATCATTCATTCTCAATCCAGGAGATTGGATCGATGGGCAGAACATTTCAGGGATCACTTAAACTGGCCTTCAGCCACACTTTGGTTGCCCACGATCTCCAGTCACTCTGAATGACAAATCGATTTGAGTCCTAGTCTTCATGAAGTTGAGAATTCTATAGGAAGTCTGAAGTGAGGTAGAGCATCAGGCTCTGGCAGGCTTACCCCTGAGATTTTTTATGATTGTGGTCCAGTTTTAGCAGCCAGATTGACTGAGGTCTTAGGTAGAATCTGGGAACTGGACGCAATCCCATCCGACTGGTCTCAATCCCTGGTTGTCCCAATTTTAAAGAAAGGACAAAAGTCTTCTTGTGACAAGCACAGAGGAATAAGTCCAACTAATATAGTTTCTAAATCGTTAGCCTCGATTATACTTAGATGCCTAACTAGAGCTCGTGAAGAGCAGACTAGAGAAAACCAGTCTGGTTTCAGACCTGAACGTGGTTGTATAGACCACATTTTCACTCTGCGACAGGTCCCAGAACACAGACACACATTTAGGCGTCCGACGATAGTTTTATCCCTGGAACTTAAGGCGGCATTCGACTCTGGATCGTGAGGTTCTGTAGCAGTGTCTATCAATGAAAGGTGTACCAAAGAAATATGTCAACCCTATACAAGCACTCTACTCGAACACTACAGGTCGAGTGAGAGCTTATGGCGAACTGTCATCGGAATTCTCTACTGCAAGTGGTGTCCATCAGGGATGTCCACTTTCTCCATTCTTGTTTAATTTTATGATAGACATGCTCCTAGAAATAACCTGATCCTCGTCTGAATTTTCAGGAGTAGACCTTTTACCGGGAGGCTCGCTTGCTGACTTACAATATGCCGATAACATAGTTTTATTTGATGAAGACGCTGACAAAATGCAGTCTTCTGATCACTTTGAGCAACAATGCAAGCATGTTCGGGATGCGGTTTTCCCCCTCGAAATGCAAAATGTTGCTTCAAGATTGGGTTGCATCGGTACCTGAACTAGTGATAGGGAGCGAAGTAGTCGTACGTGTAGACATCTCCACTTATCTTGTGAGTCTCATCAGTGCTGATGGCCTGGTGACTGACGAAATCTCAGCACGATACAGAAGGCTCGATTGGCTTTTGCCAACCTGCGTCACTTAGGGCGTAGGCGAGATATCTGTTTGCTGACTAAAGGACGAGTGCATTGCGCAGCAGTTTGCTCCGTCCTACTTTATGGTTGTGAAACATGGCCAATCAGAGTAGAAGATATTCGTAGGTTACTGGTTTTTGATCATAGGTGTCTTCGAAGCATTGCTCGTGTATCGTGGGAAAACCGAGTAAGCAATGCTATAGTTAGGAAACGAGTATTAGGTAAGGATGGCAGATCAATAGATAAAATATTGAAACTTCATCAGTTGAGGTGGTTGGGACATATGCTGACCTCTGTGACTACTGATGATACCTTTACTACCTCTACTACTATTGGATTTGGATTGACAATTACATCTCTGTGCTAATGTGGTATGGCAACATGAACTGATGTACGTACGTACGATGTTCTACGTTGCTATTGATTGATTAATATAACTTACGTTCAGTTGCAGGTTTTCAGCTATATGGATTGCGTTACGGTTGCAGTCAGAGTAAAAATAACAAATAGTACTAAATGACCATTAAATGTTCAGGTGAACTGTACGAGAGTGATCGAGACTCCGGCTGATATGTCAGTTAGGAGACTTGTTATCAAATCCTGTTAGCTAACGTAAGATGGAAACATTTTTTACTTGGGGAGTAACTCTTTGTTTTTCTTTCATTCTTTCTGTTGTTGGCACTATTGCCTCCCAGATCCCTTGTTTCTCACTAGTGTCTAAATTCGAAAGATAACAACTAGAACTGTTAAATTATGCATACATACTTCTAGTAACTAACATATGGCAAATAGTGATCCGTCTATACTGAATTTAATAATATGTCTCGTGAAGAGTTATGAACGGAGATCGAGTTGTTAAATGGATAATCATGGGAGGGTATGAATTTTACATAAATAATTTGTTGATATTATCGTTCCAGAATAAGTTAATCAAATTGTCTGTTCTAATAGCTAACTGGAATAGCATATAATGATCCGTACTTGTCTTTGATAGGGAAACTTTTTCTCATGCTTAAACACCTTTGATCGATGGACAAAGAATTTTCTTTGGTTTCTATCTCTTGTTCAAGAGAAGCTCGACTATTTTGCAGTCTAGCCAGTGTAACGCATGCATTCCTGCGGTTGTTTTTAAGTTCTTCAATTGTTTTTCGAAGTTCCAAAACCTCAGTTTGAAGCCTGTAAAAGAAAACATCAAGTGTGAAGGGGCTGTATTTTACGTATATACGTATTCAGCTCACCATATAGGAATTCACTGTGGTAAAAACCCCTATATTTTTAGGATATTGCCACTGCAAAACAATTAGTCCATTTATTAAATTTTTAGTTGCAACGAATTGTTTAATAGGAAGCGGTTATCGCCTAGTCATAGCATACTTCTGGAAAAAAATTTTGTAATCGTCCAGCATAAAAATATACAACGGTTAGTTCTAGACATTCATAACTCCTTACGTACGTATGAAGTTCTACGTTGCAGTTGACTGACTGATTGATAACTCCTCTGATATAAGGAATTTTAGTTGTGAACGTCAGTTAAAAGAGCTACAAATGAATGAGAAGAGTATTGGTGGCGGTCAGTGGTATCAAGTGTCACTATGGTACGACAGGATAATATATCTCAAAAATACATGGGATTAAACTATAATGTGCAACAACTTATACTTTACAGTGCTTTAATTCAATTAAAAGAAAATACCGTTTTAAGTCTATCAAAGATTTCGTTTATAGGTAACGTACGTACTGTGATGCCATCTATGTTGAAGAGTTGTTTCATAAAGTCTTGAAGCCAAAGAACAACTAGGCTTCATGGAAAGACGTTGCTGATCTATATGCTGTTTTCAATAGACGTTAAACCGATATTAAAAACGTCACAACAGTTCCTAAAGCATTTTCAAACTTCGTGGCAATAGTGTACCAGTAGAGTATATTTATTCCGGAAACACCATAGGATGGCAACTCATCACAACTGCTTTATATTTATTAAGGTCGAAGTATGCTCACCAATATGATAAATGAAACTATTACAGTATATTTAGTCGAACTGCATCGCTAAAAGAAATGAGGGCTGTTTAACGGGATAGGATGAAGTATGGGGAAGAGAAGGTTCAGATGAAGATTAGTCTTATCTAAATTTGTTCGTTGCCCCCTGGCTGACCGTTCTATATCGCTACCTAAAGCGTTTGAGAAGTAGTTGGTGACTACAAAAGATAGAATTCACTGGTGGAGTCCTTAGGATATTAGTCCTAAGATCTACTATGAGGTCCTGATGGCGTGGTCCTAATTCTCACTCACTGCTTTCTTTGGACATAAATACTAACCGATTCGCAGCTTTATCGAAGTGTTGTATAGATGTTCATCAAATTAGTACATCGATACAATTTAGTTTGGAAGGAAACTAACAAGTAAATTAAAGATTCTTCTAGAGTTAATTGTGACCTTACCAATTCATTTCTGTGGTTACTGGCTCGCTTCAGCCAACGTGAACTTACGTTTTCATTGGTTGATCATAACAACTCTCCACATTAATTCTTCGAGTTCTTTCTTTTAATCTGGTTTGTGCAACTTTTAGTGGCTGCAATTTGTCATCTTCAGTATTCTTAAGTGCTCCTATTAAACTTTCCACGTCATATAATTCTTGTGTAACCTAATGAATAATTTACAGTTAAAAACAATAGAAATGAAAAATACTAATGACTACTTTTCTCAAAGATGAGCGAAGATTATCTCTTGCATCGGTCACTTCATTTATCCTCGTTTGCAGTGCATTATTCACCGTAACAAATTGACCATGTACACTACCAACTATAGATCTTAATGCAGAATCGATTTTTTCACGTAGATTTTCAGATGCACTACGTTGGTTCTGAGATCGGATTAAATTTTCTTGAGTGTACCTTGTCCATGAAGTTGGGATACTCCGACTGAAAAATAAGTATTAGATAGGATCGTCAGATGTATTAGTGACGTGTAGAAATTGGTTACTGTTGAATTTTACGTAATTTTAATTGAGTTGAGACTTCAAATGTGGAAATAGTGCTATCCACTGTGAAGTTCCCGATACAGATTTTATTCTATTGTCAAAGGGCTTGATATGATTATGCAGTAAAAAAACTGTGTGTCAGCCGTGGAATAATTTTTATGAGTTCAGCTCGATAATGAAATATTCTCTTTTCAGGAATTTTACATGTAATTATACCCTACTTAATTTACAAATAAGTACTCTAATTTTATTCACAAAACAAACATTTCAGCTCGCGGTTCAGGCGATATTTGTATTGTGATATATATATATATATATATATATATATATATATATATATATATATATATATATATATATATATATATATATATGAATAAGAAATAGTAATCAACGAATTTTGAAAGATTAGTACTCACTATAGAGAGGTTGAGACAAGAAAAATATTACCATTTTTCAATTAGAGTTATGAAGAATGGTGTTTTTTGCACAATGAAACCATCAATCAATCATTGTTAGACCACCGTTAGAAACCTGGAAGCACTGGAAAGCCGTGTCGTCCTGTTATGGGACTCATCAGCAGTATGCGTCCACGACTAATGAACATCGCAAGATTCGTACCCAGGACCGTCGGTTTTGCACCCGAAAGCCTAACGTCTGGACCGCTGGGCCGGCATCCATCGGTGTTAATATCTAACTCTGATCAATCTGCAGATTTTGTGCGACCTCACTCATTTTTCTTTGGTAGTTACTGACCACACCCGATAGGGGTGAACTCCACTGATCACGTCTTCTCACTAGAACTCCGAAAAATATCCTCACGAAGCTAGTCACTAGTGAGCGAATATATATATATATATATATATATATATACATCAGTACATTCTTTTTCAATTATAGAATGAGGTTTATTATTTGTAAAATAGGAGTTATAACGAAACTCTGGGAGTGAATACGTTTTATTTCGCTGATAAGTCCCATAACAGGACGAGACGGCCGTCCAGTGCTTCCAGGTTTCTAGTGGTAGTCTAACAATGATTGATTGATGGTTTCAGCATGCAAAAAATACCACCGTTAAGATCTAGCCACTCAGAGGGGCAAAATTTTAGAAAGAAAAATTTAGACGGTTCTTTTCATACTTAATTCCTTTCCTGTAATACAATCAAGAAAATTTTAGGTTCTCAAACTCCAAAGAGTTAGTTTGTTTTTAGAGAGTACTACAGATTCATTGGTGCACCTCTACCAATTTGTCAGAGAAAGAATCACTATTTTTCCTCACTTCCTTTGATTTTTATTTAGCTAAGGGATTAATCGAAATCAAATAGGCGACGGCCATTACTTTGTCACATGAAAGAGTGAAAATGTTATTAGTCTAAATAAAATATTGCTTTATTGTTACAAACAGAGTACCACCTAAATGAATAAAAAGTATTTTTAAGATTTTCGTGAGACTGATTTAATTAAAACCATTTAAAATCAATTTATATTTTGAGATATGTAACTACCCCTGTGGTTAGTTGTGAATGATCTAAACAACAATGAATTTAAAGTAATTCAACCTTTGAAAGATCAATGATTCTACAGAATGATTTATGTTTTAAAAGATTTGATGGTTTTGATAGGACTGTTTAATTTATCTGTTTCATTACATGTGTTGATTAGTTTGATTTATTCACGATGAATAGAGTAGTATCACTGAAACTTGGTTATACCTACAAGTGAGGTAACATATAATTTCTAATCTTTGAAATGAAATTGTGAGCTGTCTTCTAGCGAAATGACTGATTTATTCGTTTAGCGCAGTCAGCAGCCACTTCTTATCATGATGTGTTAAATTAGTTAGTTTGCAAAACGTAACCTAAATGATTTGAGTTAATTTTAGTTGTTGCAAACTGAGCGGACCTACTTAGGTACTAGAATCTACGTTGTTAATAATTGACTGACTGGTTTGTATGCTTCAAAAATACATGATGTTTACATTGATTTTAAATTATAGCTATATCACGTTTAATGATTAATTATTGGTATTCGTTCAATTTATTAGTTGTCAATCAAACACAGCTCATTAAGAGTGCTGTCCATCTAATTACTAAATATATGTTAAAAGAGAATTCACATTATGTTTCATTGTGTTGGAGTGGTTTTAATTGTTTTACTCGTCATTGAGATTGTTTGATGGATATTTGGACATATGAGTTGAAAGTAATATATATATATATATATATATATATATATATTTTTAGCATATATATATATTTTAGCATATTTAAATTGTGAATTTATCTTGTGCATTGATTATAACTAAAAATGGCAATTTAACCGGGAATATTAAATTCCTTAATTAGTTACATTTATTATAATTCAATAATTACATAATGTTGGATACGAAATTTTTCTACAACTAAAAGTATCACGCATATATGCTGTCAATCTACTTAAAACAAAACACTGGAGAACAATCCCAATTTCGGTAACCTTTCGGGCTTTTGTGGCATTAGTCTAACTGTAAAAACGGCTGAATGTACAATGCTTCAGTGAAGATGATCCTGCTTTATGATTCCGAAATTTATATTCTTCCAGATGATGCTGTTGTTCGAATATCCTGTGTCTTTGTTTTTTTCAACGGTCTATTTACATCCAGTCTCAAAAATGTGCATGCAGTTTCAAGGCTAAGCATAATAGAGATGATAATTCTACCAATAATAACATAAGAGAACACTGGCTTAGTAGCTAATCTAACACAATAACGCTTACTCAATAAACTTACGTATTATCGAAATATTCAATCCCATCGTAAAGTGCAATGTTTGTTGATGAGTTACAAAGACCATGCATTTGATCATCGATTTTTTGTGCATGATCTTTGTCAAAAGCATCCTTTCGTAGTTCATTCTGTGTTGAACGTAAAAGTCTGGAAAGATATAAAAAATTTTGGAGTTGTAAATCACTCAGTTTTTTAAGAGTAAATCTTCCTCTATGGAAGTGTGATTTCTTCAGGTTTAATATGAGTCTGTACTTATAGTCATTTGCGGGTTAATCTTGAATAACCCTTAACTTGCTGACAATTTTCGTTTGGAAGAAATTTTTTTTAGTAACGCAATAATACGTGAGTCCGATGAAACTTATACATACATATATATGATACAGTAACTAATGCTAATATTGAGCTCTTTGTACTGTTGATCTGAATACCACTGACTTATTGACATAGGCGAATCCCAATGTGACCAACAAAATAACGTTTTAATGACTGATAATTTCGGAATTCTACAGTATACACACACACAAAATCTAATGACTTTGATAGAGAATTCAATGAGTCATTGTTAACATAAGTCATTGTAAAAAATTACCAGTCTATCATATATGTCGGTTAAACAAATGCTTGATATTATTTTTAAGAGACATATTTTCTAGTGATGTAGATTCAGGTTGAAAAATAAATACTATCATCAATTATGAGTAATAAACTGTAGAACATTTTTTTAATGAAGAATCTTGGTACAGTTAACCTTATTTTACACTACGATTTCTTAAAGACTCGTGAAAACCATGCAGTTTGATTAGTTTTACATCTCAAAAGATATTGAAGTCTAACATTTTTTCTAGGTTATGATAATATCATATATATATATATATATATATATAAGGCGATAAATGGAGAGTGTCATTTGTTTTTACTTGCCGATGGCAAAATAAAATTAGTTTTTGATACACAGTCAGAGAGAGAGAGAGAAATAAACATCAGAATAACAGTGAATTTTTGATGTAAAATAAAGTTTATACGCTTGGAATTCTTTGAATCAATAATTTGTTATAACATACTTATTATTTTTCTAGAACACTGCATAATTGATTTCGCGCGAATATGATTATATTAAACTGGTAAATCGTCTGTTAATTATCTTATTCAAAATTCTACAGCTATGATATTGACAAGAAAACCATGAAAAGTTATTTGTTCACCGTTATATGATGAATGAAGTCTTATGGTTAATTAAACTGCATCCCTAAATCGTATTAGTGTGAAACAAGTTGGATTGATGTATTAAAGATATTAACTCGAATATTTGCTCCTGCGCAAACCATTTGTCGATTTCGTTTTAAGAGTTGAAGTTTTTAGACTCCGTATCGTCTATAATTACTGGTATGGAATGCTGATGAGTGTCTAGCGTTATATAACCATTCATAAGTTGTTGGTTTTTAGTGGTTATTCATCTGATATTGAATAGTGATGAACATTACTTTGCATTATGAAAGTTTATTTAATATTGAGTGATTATTTTGGTGTGCATACTTAACCTTCTTTTTTAGGCTTAATAAAGTGAACAGAATTATTCAGTCTAAAAGGATTGATAAAATTCTTTTGATTGGCGAAAGCCAAATAGAATAACTTCACATGTTTGGGTATAGTTATATTCTCGTAATACTGTATTTATGGATACAGTTTCTTGAACCTGTTCTTTTCTAATTATCACTGTAATTTCATTGACTTTCATCAAAGTATTCAATAAATATTAGTAGAGATCCCTTAACTTCCTAAAAATATATGTTTGAATAAGGTTGTTATAATGCAATATTACACTGATGTGGGGAATATCAGTTCTAAGTATGTACAGATTCTTTTATAAATTATTTTTTTAATAAAAGATGGAACATTCGGTCAAGATTTCATGGTGAGCTATTATCATAAATAAACAGTGGCTTTATGAACGCAGTCGCTAAAAGGATAAGGCGACGGAGTTTGAAGTGAAAGGTACTGGGTTCAAGTCTCGGAGTAAACATCAATTCTGGGTTGCAGGTACATCCAGCTGATCAGTCGTAAATAGGATGAAATGAACTGGATTCCGCTACTAGCCACTGTCCATCTCTATTTATAACGCTTGGGACCTAATGGCTATACCAAGGCAATCTACACAGGATGAGACTGATCTTTAGTAGCTCTAACTATCAGTGAGATTTAAACCTACCAATACAAATGAATCATTATTATCCAAACTAGTTTGTGCACAAACTAGTAACCTTAACTGTGTGACATGATATTATTCTTTATCAGTTACTGAAAAATGTCAATTTTATACTTTGTTTTTACATTATTATCGATTTATGATGTTCGGTCTTCGTTCATGTTAAACAAAAATTTAGGATAAATGGATTGTGTCCGACAATGGATTCCAGGACATGCGTTTCACACCGTTTGAGATTCTTTAGATTCATGCACATGCTCCAGCAAACATTTTGTGATTATCCAAACATACCTAGGAAATCATAGAAACTCATTCATTCTGCAAGTATTTCAACCATAATAATTGGATGAAATACTTTGAAATTAATCAGTCTATGATTTGTTTGAAAACAAAGCATTTCATGATTGTATAGTCAGTCTGCTTAGACTTACTTGCAATATTCATTTCATTTAACTTACTTTAATTGAACTTCTGCTTTATTGATAAATTTATTAATCAAGTCAATTCCTTTGTTGACAGTTTGAACTTCCTAAAATTGAATATTTTCATTTTGATAAAAAAATAATTCATTTTAGTACATTCAAAAAAATTTGAAGCATAAACAATAACAAATTTATCTGTCTTTATTTTTTTTAGAAAAAATACCCCTAACGTCTTTGAATTTATGAATTCCCTTGATATGGTCTAGGTGAAAAAAAATAATTAGAATTTCTTAAAAAGGTCAATTAAGATTAATTTTCTAGCGTTTGTTTGTTTGATTCAATAATTTCTATCTTATTTCTAATATAATTTTCTTTTCAGATTCGTCAAGATTTAATCTTAAGGAGGATTTATATATATATATATATATATATCTTTCAGTGATAGAAATATAATGTTCACCTTGATCACTAGTAAGTCTTCTGAAAGCTGTAAATACAGGTTTCATTAAGTTTATGAGTACTACCCAATTACTTTGTGCTATAATCAGCAACGAGCATTAGAATTCCAAGAAACGATTTAAATATTCTAACAGTAACGATACTTCGAAAGGTTGTTAGCTGTCAAGCATGGAATGGCTGTTTTAGGCTTTTAAAATATAACTTATTTCTGATGAATTAATAATGTAAAGTACTATCTAAAAGATTTTTTTATTTATCGGATAAAACATATCTTTCATTCGGTATAACAATGTTACATGTACATAAAATTTTATTCCATGAATATCAACAATCTAATCAACACAGTAAACGTTAAGGTTTCAGTGTCGATGAATATTCTGTATTAAGTTCAGATTATGTTTTAAGTCATGAACGGATCACTGGAACATCCATTTCGTTTCATGAATGGCAAAAGAGATCATGATGGTATAGTACCAATAATAATGGGATAAGAGCAAAAACAAAGATTGTACTGACAAGAACATATCCTGCAGCCAGATTGATTACTTTATCCAAAACGTGTTCTTTAACATAATCAAAGGTCAAGCGCTAACACTTTCATGTTACCGCCAACTGCACATAAAAATTTACATGCTTGTGTCAAAGCAGTTACATTGGTAGAACAGAAAGAAGGGCTTACGTCCAATCCAGACAAAATATTCCAAAAGTCGAAAGTAGACTAAAATCAATCATCAGTGCATTTTCGGGCATGTCGATACTTGGTATCAAGTGGATACACTGAAGTCGTTCAAGGTAACCAATAAGCGATCACTTCCTCATCTCCTGAAATTTTCCATCAGGCGTCTAAAACCGAATTTCCATTTTTAAAAAGGAACGGTACTAAATCTTTCCTTATTCTGGTAACATTACAATCATTCCACTACGCCATTCTTCATTTCAAACGCTTCTCATGCCTAACTACATCATTTTCGTTTCTTTTGAATTTATAATTTTGATTCTTATTGACTGGTCGTAACTCATATTATTCTTTGTTAAGCTGAGATCGGTTGCGTCACTACACAACCATGTAAAGTTTGTTAGCTTCTTGATTTCTAATCACTAGTTTGCTATACTGGAATCCTTCCTATAATACATTAAAAAGCCTACAACATATTTCTATAACCTTATTAACTTTATTCAAAACATCATGATACACGTATCTATCTCTGATCATCTTCGTATGTCAATTACTGTGCTTATTTTAATTCAAAAATATTATGGGTCGTGAGCTGCTGATGAGAAGCTAGCGAAACAAAATAAGTTAATATTATTCTGCTCCAATGTTTGTTTAATGTTTGTCTATGTAATTTCATATAGTCACATAATTTACTTCTCATTTTTCTTTTATTCTTTCTCTCTAACAAACATTTACAAGATATATAACGAATTAATTAACTTCCAGTTATATCAGCAGCATTTAACAGGCTGTCGAACTAAAACATCTTTGATTATATTACTGATAATATTTCTTAGGCATATGCACATACATATGTAACTATTGCGTAACAGTTTAAAACTGTATACTTATCTATCTTCATCTTCCTGTATGAAAACATTAATGTCCATTAATGTAAGGTGTGTAACAACGATGCAATATATTCAATGTTTACCAACATCAAATCTTTCTTTGCTCTATGATTTATTTCAAATTACTTATTCACAGAATTCTTTCTTTTTTTTCCAATAAAATTAATTGTGTTGTTATTATTGTTACTGTTATTTTCCTCAGTTTTAATTTATTTTTATTATCTATTAGTATATATGTATATATATTCTCATATACACCACAATGATACATAAATTTCATGCATTTAATTTATCCACATATAGATTGGCTAGGATGTTTGTTTGTTTTTTTAATCTATTTCGTTGTTGGTTATTTTATTGTTGTTGCTGTTGCTGCTGCTGCTGCTGCTGTTGTATTCGTTCATTCGACTCACACTGATTAATTTTATTTTATTTCTTGCATAAATAATAACTTCTCTTCCTGGTCTAACAAATAAAAAATTGGGTTGATTTCAATATTCATTGTGGTTTATTATCATTGCCATTATTGTTATTTTTTCCCTATACATTAGTTTTGTGAAAAATCTATTTCCTTCTAAAATTATTTGTTCTCCTGTATAAATAAGTATATATATATATGTATATATATATATGCACTGAAATGAAAGGTTTTAGCCTTTGATGTAGTTATTATTGTGTTTGTTTGGGGTTCGTGGTGGCGGTCTAACATTTACAAATATATCATACGAGTGAACAATATTTCTTGTATGAGAATATTTATGCCTATTACACATATTCATCCATATGTACATTTCTATCTGTATGCCAATGTGTAAGTTCGTTAGTGTGCAAATATTGATGAATTTGTTTAGTCATAACTGAAGCATAAACTATAAGGTTCACTGGTTTGAAGCGAGAATAAATTTGTAAGTTATATGTAAACTACTTGATCAGTACCATCATTGATTAAAAATGATTGATTGAGAGAGGAGATACAGAAAAGAACTGAAAATGAGATAGACAATTAATAATAATTTTTAAAACAAATAACTTAAATCTGCTTCGTTTGTTTGTAAATAATTTTTTGAGATTTGTCAGTGTCTTGTTTACCTCTATGTGAGTACTAATGATTAGTACATTATGAATATATATATATATATATATATATATATATATATATATATATATCAGTCAGTCATTTGCAACGTAGAACTTCGTACGTATATACATAATTTCATGTTGCCATACCACATTAGCACAGAGACACAAATGTCAAATCAAATCCCATAGTAATAAAGATAGTAGAGGTATTAATGGTAATGAAGAAGACTAAGGTTTGAAGATATTATTCAAGTGTAATTCAGTGAGATAAGGTTAGAAAGACAAAGGTAGAGGTGTTGATGAATCTGGAAGATTAGGATTTGAGAGAGCACAACGAATGGATGCACTTGCGCCATTGCAAACGATTTTGAGCCATGTCGTTCAAGGCCTCTATCCATTGGGGTAAGCATATCAGGACCTGCTGCTCTGCCTCTCTTTAGATTTCCTATAGCTTTCTCAACTTCATAAAAACTAGGAGGACCTAAGTCGATTTGCCATTCAGGATGACTGGGGATCGTGGGCAACCGAAGTGTGGCTGAAGATCAGTTGAACTGGTCGCTAAAGTGTTCTGCCCATCGGTCCAATCTCCTGAATTGAGAATGGATATTAAGATCATCCTTTTCCGAAATAGTCTCTCACATTCAGGTTCGTAATAACGGTTTATAAAGCGGAACTGCTGTCTACTGTTGCCTATCGCCGCCGCCTTTTCCATCGCTTTTGCTTTCGTCACCCACCACTGTTCGCGGTTGTTACGTAGGCTTTTTATCAGTCTGCGCACGAGCTGACTTCGCACTTCATCATGTTCAGAGTCAGGTGGAATGCGTTTTTGAGCATCGATCAGTTCGGTAGATGCGACTGAAATCCACGGCTTCATCCAAGCCTTATGGTTTGCCTTACTAGCAGATATACTTACTGTTTCCACAACCTATTGATATCATTCCAACCTACCTGTGGATGGGAATCACGTGTATGGTCGCCTAACTGTTTTTCTAGTTCCTACTGAAATATTTTCTTAGCTTGATTATCATTAAGTAAAACCCTGAGAGGTTTTCTTGCGATATTTTTCTGGCGTCCAGTAAGCCTCAAACAAATACGCGCTCGCACTAACGAATGATCTGAATCGAAACATGTGCCCCAGGACGAGCGATATATATATATAATTGCTGATACAATTCTTTTAAGTTGTACTAAGTACCGTTGTGAAAGAAATCAGTTGTGAAATATTGAATTAAACCATATAGATTCGTTGTTCCATTCTCAGTGCAAAAATGGATTTATAGAGTGGACGTGGATTAAATAATTATTCAATAATTCGTCTCTTGGAAAAAATTACTTATAGAAATATTTCTCTTCGAATCCTTTAACTGTGCTACTACAACTTCCTTTGAGTACAAAGTACAGTTACTTACTTACCTACTAAAGCATAATAGCCCTTTCAGCGAATAGGAAGCCAAACAAAAGCTTGATAGTCTGTTGTATATCAAAATGTAGACTTAACGATTTCTGCAATATAAATTCATTTTATATTTCTATTGTGTACTGGGTTTCAGAAAGATTTATAAATGAAAGTATTTTTTTAATTGGCATTATTGCTACAAAGATTAAATATTTGGAAAAATTCAGTAGTAAACTACTATTTCTAATTTCTGCTGATTGAGAATCATCCGGAACAGTTAGTTCAATATAGCGGACATCTTGAGCATATATACTTTTCAGTCTATATTTGTATTTTATACTATAATGAACTTTTCATTACTATTGGGTGGCAAGGACAACTTACACTTTGTAATTAAGGGGATTACTCAAACCATTCATATAATACCACACATATGCTAAAACTACCTGTTGTAGTATTGAAATAAAGATAAATTATAAATTATTTCCTTTTAACATGGAAAAGCACTTACTTTACTTAATGCTTTTTCGACAATATCTTTAACTTCATCAATTCCATGTCTTTGTTCCCTGTTTGCTAGACATTCTTGAGCTATTTCTAATGGCTTTTTAATATACTCTTTATTGTAGTTGAGAAGCTGTATATTTGTCTGATAGAGAAAAGGAAGTGAAAATACAGTAAAATAACTAATAGTTTACCGAAGACTCAACTCTGTTTAATTACTAGACTGAAATTTTTTACTTTTCCCTGTCTAATTGAAAATACAACTTTTTTAAACTGTCTGAATTATTAATATTATCAGAGATTGAATGATACTGAAGTAAAATATCTATCTATAGACAATCGCTTGTCGATTAGTTCAACATGATAATCAGCTAACTGCAATATAATGTTTATTACACATGTATGAACTAATCAATCTAACCTTAGACAAAATTCGAAGTAGATATTTATTCGGTATGTTGTATAAAATGTTAAACAGAATCATGATTCACTTATCTGATTGATTGAGGTAGGGGAATTTTGAATCATAAGAATGGTTATATTTCAAATAAATATTCAGTAGTTGTAACTCCCTAAGGCAGTGAACAAATCGATCTATCTTGGCAATATATTATTTGTTTTAGGTCAATTTTTATATAACATTAATTTAGTTGCTTTTTTGATTTTTATTTTCATTGAGATGATCGCTTAAACAAGATTTATAAATTAAACGAAATGAATACATTGCAAATTAGGAAAAGGGATCTTTAGGCTTTCTATTCATTGCACTTGTGAATTATATGAGCGATCAGTTCTAAAATGTGTTAGGAAATTCCTAGTAAAACTATGTATATGTATACTGACTTTAAATGTTTGGATTATGTTGGCTTTGTGAGAGTAAATTAGTAGCTTTTTGCCCATTTTATGTGAAACAAGTTATTATTTTCTATCATATTTTACGAATTTCCATTAGTGAACAGTATTTATGTTCCTCGAGATCAATGTTCCTGTGAACAAAAGTAAAATGTACTTCTTTTTCAAAAAAATACTGAAACTGAGTTAATATTAGGTATTAAAACTTTTAACCTGAACATTCAATGTACTCAAGGTGTTTAAGAAACTTAAACCCTTCTTGTTAGATAAAGTAATTATAGTAGTAATAGTAACAATATTCACGGGTAAATATCATAATGTCATAGAGCAACCCGTTGTATAGAAACTTTTTGAAAGTTGGTCATATTATTTACCAAGTATGAGGATCATTTCTTGTTAGGATTTATCAGTATTTAAGAAATTGTGTTGTACAGAAAAAATCCATTAGGGATAAAACTTATATTTCTTCATTAATATTATCATCACCCAGTTGAAGTCTCTTCTACAGGCTTTAATTTTAAATCGATCTTTCCCAATCTTAAAATCAGTTAAATTCATTTCGAGACGAAAACCAAGTCTCACCAATTAGTTTGAGTAACATAAACCTAAATCTCGAACTCTTTTCTCAATGTTTACAATTCATTCAAGTTTAAGAGTAACGGATAAATGTTTGTCCCAACAGTAGTGAGCCTCAATGGCCTATTTAGGGATTGAAATCCATAACTCTAGACTTCATAATGAATAGTATTCCGGAATTCAGAAGTCTGAATTTTCAACTCCAGCCGATTCTCAATAATCGATCAAGTATATTAGCAGAACAATCAATTAACAATAAAGAAGAAAAATGCGAAAATACCACTGTCAAAAATCTCTGTAACCTTGGTTTAAATGAATGACTTGTATACTTCTACAGTGAGTTTTCCCTCCCATTATTTTTAGTCAATAATTTGCACTTTCAGTTCTAGTAAGCATAGTGTATTAAATATTTAAAAACATACGTCACTGATTTTGGCTGTTTGGTTAGTAGTCACAAATAAAATGGTGTCTATGAAATGTATTTTAGAGGACGTTGAGTTTTTTTCTAGCTTATATGCATATAGGTATGGTTAATAACATATTGCTACTCAGTCAATCATCGTTTTTTTCTTTCATTGTTATTCCTCTTTTTGTCTTTATACTCCTTAATAATAATAATAATAATAATAATAATAATAATAATGATAATCTTTACTGATGTGTGATAGGAATTAGGTTAAACAATAATAGGAAGCAGCATTATTCCGTTTTATCAAATGATTACAAGTGTTAATACAGGAAGGACTAGAATGAAAGACTGTATTGATAGAAAACAATATATTTTTTTAAAAATGTAATAAAAAAAGAGGTTATGAATAAAATATGAACAATGTGTTTTTTTGAGCTTTTGAAAGACATTTCCTTGCAATGAACATCACCTATGAATTCTTGATTTTTAATCTTGCATAGACTGTTGGTGATAATTTTATGTTGCTAGTTTAATTAAATTTAGTGTGCTCTCCTGTTTATTCCCTTCTCTATAAAGCATTTGTCACTAAAACGTTTAAACAGGTCGCAAACGAAATAAAATTATCTTTATTGACTATTTCGCAATATTTAATTCTGACGCAATCATCACTATATAGTCCATGAGAAAATATTGTTTGTAATTTCCAACTTGGATCGAAAACAGGTTTAAAAGACTTGAAGAATTATGCAAAAATCAGTAGGTTTTAGGAAAATTCAATTGTGCGCTGATGACATAGATACATTTATATTTATAAGAAAGTCCAACTTTAAGGAACTCAATTATATAGTATTCATTATATACACTTCAAACATGCTTTATATACATTCTGTCTGTGGTTGAAAACCAAGGAAACATTTCGATCAAAAGCTTCTCGTTCACTGATGTCCCGCTCGTCTCATCAAACCCATTCCTCTATCATTGTACATGGTTCATTTAATGAAGTAGATTCAATGGACTGATGTCAGTCCAATCCACGGGAATGAGTGGCCGAAATTTATACTGAAACAATGTTTCGTAGTGTGGTCATCAGCAATAATAATCGATACTAGTATCAACAATTAGATTTGCCGAATTACCTTCTTTCTGTATTAACTTAACAAAGTAGATTAAATGTGAATAACAGCTTATTTATCTCTTAGCTGATGTTTTCTACATCGTCCGTGATAAGGTCGTATGTAAAAGTGTTTTAAAATATATTTTTCAGTACTTTCTAATTTAAGACATGTTTTACAGAATGGAAAATGGCTGAAAAATAGCTTATTTTAGGACATGAGGAATATTTCAGTTTCTTTATAGTAAAGTGGTCTTACTTTACTATCCAGACATGAAGTATGAAGAAGATATAAAACTTCCATATTTTATACAAAGCAATACAGTTGAATTCCACAACAATAAGCAAGGTAAATTCTTGCATAAAATAATAATCTTTTACTATCCAGTGATTCGACAATTTTTAAAGATGGTTTTGTACTCATTAGTCATGTTTTAGTCTATAGTTTTATACATATTATTTAGTAGATTATAAACTAAAAGCAAACGTTTTCGTAAAGAAATCGGACGTTTCATTTGATATCTATTAAAATATTCTAACACTTGAAGGTGACCAAATATCAATAAAATCATAGTCTCCTGTACTGCTAGTTGAGTGTAAAGATTTGCCTAAATCCAGAGTCTTTTGTCACATCGACATACCGCTCAGAAGAGTATTGTATGGTGAAGCAATGAATTTTAGTTTGCTACAAGACCAAGACAATATTACCTTAGCTACAGGGTGCAAGAAATCAATCGGTAAGCGAAATTTTAATCTTAAAATGACATCTAGGTCAGACATTAGGTATCAGATGTGGGAGGATAAAATAAACATTGATTTTACCATTCGATAGCTGAATTATACAAAGTAGCATTTCACCTATCCCTACCAACCATTCTATATAACTTACAATAGTTATTATATAAAAAGTAGAAAACCAGAAATCCTAGGATGATCAACATCGACTTTTGAAGTTACTGTGTTTTTCAGCTAAGGAGCAACTGAAGCCTGAGATCTATGGAACACTGGAAACCACTAAATAGAAAACATAACCAGTTTTTGAAAAGATTTATTGATTTGAAGTAGATATGCTCCGAGCAGGAAAGGCTAAATTATTATTTGACTTAATTTTTATTAAATTTTTTTTCTACTTACACTGGTGTATTATTTCTATAAATGATTTGTTTTTATCATTTTATCTAAAACACACATTCAAGTTCATTTTTAATTTATATTCAGTAAAATTAAATGTCAATCTAGATTTCCATCATAAAATATTTGAATATAATTCAATGTATCCTCCTTTATTCTCACTTCTATTCTACTATTTCATCATTTTAAAATGAAATTCAAATCGAAAATAATGAAATAAGCTATATTAGAATATTTCTTTGTTTAAAAAATTATTATATTGTCATAACACGTATAGAATTCAAAAAAAAGAGTGGTCTATTCAAATCAAATTGTCTTGTCTGTCTATTTAACTCTTCTTTCATAGATAAAATCAGTTTGAAATGAAATAAGGAGTAAAATTCAATTCTCTTTTCAGCACAACCCTTATTTTATTTAAGCAAAAGCAATAATGCAACAATAAAAACTGATAACAATGTAATAAAAAAATGTGTCATAAAGTATAGGAAGGAAATAACATACAGCTACAGGAAGTCGAAACAAGATGAATGAATAGTGAATAATAGTTGATTATCAGAGTTTATCTGTTTTGTTGTTGTTTTTTACAAATAGGAATACACTAATTTTTTCTTTTTAACTAAAGCAACACTTTGTTGATTTTAGTAATATACGTCTGCATGATATGGATAGATTGGGAGTTAACAATAGAATAGAATTATTGATGTATTTGTTTTGTTTTTTTCAATAAGAACTTGATGTGTAGTAAGGTCACTGAAGCCTAAGGGTGAAAGAATTATGTATTACTCAATACACATCAAGGAAATGTTTGAGAAACAAGGAAGAGAGCAGGGAGATAATAATGAGAAGAAATATGAAAGTCAGTGTCAGTCAGTTATTGCAGTTCATGTATAACACTTTGTATCTCTGAGAAAAGAAAAACATCTAACAACGTCTAATTTTTATTCAGTGAAAAAATCTATTTTTAATGAATGAGGTTTTGGCTTAGAAAAACATTCATTGAAAAAGTTTCAGATAAATAACCGTTAGACTACAGTTTTATTTTGCACGGCTATTTTTCATCCAACTATTAAGCAAATCAAATCTAGAAATCTGAAGCCACCCTGTGATATCAACAGTTGATAGTTTAAAGTTTATTCATACGGCGATAGATATTGATTTATTCTATGAGGTTATACAGATCATATTGTGCTAGGTTGGCTGTAAAAATATAAAACTTGCTACAACTGAAAACGTAATATCTCAAGGTTTGAATCACTTAGCATTTGTAAGACAGATAAATAAGAAAAAGGTAGGAGAGCGAATTTTTGTAAGTAGCTTAACATGGTTAATCTTATAGTTTATTTGTTAATTGTTGACCGATATGAATCGAATAAGTTCAGAAAATGTATTAGCAGATTACGGTGTAGTGTTCTAAATGTATATTACTCCCCGAAAGATCTGAGTGTGTAGCGACTAACCTATAATCAGATCATAAGTGTCTACTGTTCAGGAGTTAGCCAAGACAAGATAAAACAACTTATGAATATGATCTAGTTTTAGTGGTTCTAAAACTGAATAAAACTTATTTTGAACACAAAAACTGTGAAAGTGAAGTGAACGGATATTATGAGTAAATGTGACGGAATCCCAAACCAGTGCTCTTATATATTTTGCTTGTCATAAGATATGCAGGCACTAGATTTACGGTTAGACAAGTGTCTGAGAATAATAAGTTTATATATCATGTATTTAATAAATAATGGATTTATTGCTGAAGTTTGAAACGAAAATTACTTTCATATAATACAACACCTTAGAGAATCTGGAGAAGTAAAAGATATAATAATCCTTCCATTTTCGTGTAATTTATCAACTGTTGCTTATTATTAAATAAACAGTTGCTTACTTTTAATCTATCCTGTTCTTCTTCATTTAAATGCATTTCCGTCTTCAGTTCATTTTTCCAATGATTTATCTCTTCTATTCTTTCTCCTGAAATATTATTTTACTAATTAAATTATAACTAATAATAAAATTATTGTTTATATGTCTGGTAATTACGTTGTAATAAATATTGAATTTGAACATTTCAATCACACATTGACGTTTGTAATACTTAATGAGTTATTTTTGCCAACAAACATCAGCTAAAGAATGAATCACTGAAAAATAGGAAGAGCTAAACAGATGTTTTAACCTATTTCTGATTAGTTTATGCCCAAGGCTTACGGAAAAAACTGAGTTTGGGGTGACTGAACATCACATTACACACAAGATAACTTAAACGATCTTAATCAAACTGCCGTATCTTATACATCTTTAAGGTCGAAACCAAGAGAAATTAGTCGTGGTGAAACTGAATGTTACGTTTTACTAATCATTTCAGATTTTAAATTTTTCTATTATATTAGTGATAATGATCATATTCGTTTGATAGGAAAATGGAGGATTTTACAAGTTTTATGCAATGTGTACTGTTTTCGTGGGTTATGTCGGTTCGAAAATATCCTATTAAATGGTGGTTATTTTGCACATTGATTACTCTCAATACGACATAAGATTGAACAGGATACTTGTAACTCTTTAAATAGGAACTCCATGTATTAATAGTTAAGGTTCGATGAATAATGATGACTGAGAACTGTTTTACTACCAGTTTTGACCATGAGAATTGTAACGTGATAACATTACAAAAAAAGAGATGATTTCAAAACTAGAACACATGTTCACTGATATATAATCTCTTAGTATTACGATTCAATTTAATTTTGATATTCTTGATAATTGGGTTTCATCGAAAATGTGCTTGTGAAAATATATGAATATTCTGAGTTTATACACAGCATACATTTCAGTCCTTTTCACACTTTATCTGATTTCAGTTCATAACGGAAACAGTCAGATTATAAATCGTATTAAGTTTAAGTTCACTTTACAACTTTACAACAGTTTACAACTCAGAATGAAAAACCTCTTTACTGTTGTTGACAGAAGCTATTGAAGATGACTTCAAAAGGTATAATATTTTAAAAATTTAAAATTTACTTTCGGAAATCGTATACATTCAATTAATATTATAGAATAAATAATCTTACGTAGTTTAGTTGTTGCTTCAGCTTGTCTATTTTTAGTTTGTCGATTAATTTGCTGAATCTTTTGCCATGATTGCAATCGTAATTCTTCTGCTTCAGCTCGTTCATGAGCAGCATTTTGCATAGCAGCTTTATTAACTAAATTCCACATTGTTTCGCTGTGGCGTGGATAAATGCATTTTCTGAAAGGAAATAAAAAGAAAATCCATGGTAAACTTATATTTTCAATCGAAAAATATATGATTTTCGATTATGAAGTGGGTATAACTGCAGAAAGTAGGCAGATGCTGAACTAAGATAGTTAGATGAAGAATACTGTACAAGTGCGGTGACTACTACCTACAAGGTGGCGCATAAACAATGTAAAGTAGTGCGCTGCTCAAAAGTTGCTACCACAGACAGGAGTGATTAGAAATTAACATGCATGGTGCAATCAGAGTATGTTGAAGACAATCAACAACCTGTTTTTATTGCTAATGGATGTCTGAAAATTTTGTACATATTTTGCCAATAAAGTGTTTTTTGTCCAAATCTATATGTTCCATTTGGTTTTGACTTCTTTGGACGTTACACAAGGTATGGTGATTTATGTTAGCTGTAATTTTCACCTTGGATGTAACACTAGTCTAGTTAGTTATCTTCGGTTCCGAACTTTCCATCGATTTACTTCAGTTTACCAGTAAAATCACCAAAATATGATTTGATGAATGTCCGTTAACTGTAATAATCAGTTCACGTCACTAGTCTTAAAATTTATCTTTCCATTATGTAATTAATTTATTGCATGAAATCTTGTCAGGTATAATTTGATTTGCTGATTCCCATTAATATGATCACAAAATTTAACCAAAATTATATATCATTACATTTTACATCACTAACTGATTATACTTTAACAACCATCAAAGTCTGGAAGCACTAGACTGTTATCCCGACCAAGACTTTAAGGTTTAGTGGCCAATAATCAGACATCTGAACCGGGATTCCATGGTTTAAACGTCCAGTTCTTATCGATTCTCGATATTCCGATGCCACTTGAAAAGTGAAATTTTTGAACTCCATTACGTTCAGTTTCTTACATAGTGGCCACAGATGCTGCACGAAGTTAGTCATGATTATTATCACTTTTATGAGTCGAATAAATTTAAGTATAAGGACCATTAAAAACCGGCTCAGAGGTCTTAAGCATAAGCACTCACCAAGAAAACTATGTTTTTATTTCAATCCTCGAATGAGTGGTTGATATGGACTGCTGATGTGTAGTATTCTTGGATGTAATATTAGTACAGGGACTCTAAGTATTGATGTTAATCATAAAATTCAACAATCAACCTTTATTAGCAGAACAATATCAGTTAGTTCTGTGCTAACTGCGTTAGTACTGACATATAGTCTGATTCAGATAAAACTAAATCTACATGCATGCAAATATGAAAGTATCATGTCAATGAATAAATGGTGAAGTGCTACAAGGTAATTAAATACAAAATATCTAATGTACTTTTATTTTACTCTATCTAGATAAATAGTTTCCAATGAATATCAGGCTTTTAGCAAGACCACACCTTTCGAAAAAATATCTCACATAAACTGTTTATATAATCTTATCAATGATACCCTTTACTTAACATATCAATCACTTAACTCACTTTTGACTGTTATACAAGCTAATATTCAACAATGGATTTTGACTGTCACTGAGAATAACACTGACACAGTGCTTACTATGATTAATAATCCTTTCTCGTTTGTCATGATCATTTTTAGTTAGTTAACTAGATTATTTAAGTTTTAAATAGCTTGTTTATGGAAAATGAACTATTAGAAATTTTATGAAGAAAATGGAATTTTCTCGTCTTCATAAAGTAGTGAATTTATTTGATAATATTTAAAATATTCTAATTAAGGTAAGTGATTTGTATACTTAATGATATGTGTTAGCCTTTGTATGATTTTAAGTGAATTAACATAACATCAATACAAGGATAGATTTGCAAGAAAACTATTGCTTATTCATCTGTTGCCAGATAATTTGTCAGTAGAATTTCTAATTTTAATAATGAGTGATATCAGTTGACGAAAGAGAGAGAGAGAGGAAACGAATGTTTCTTTAGAGTTGAATGTAAGTTGAATCTGTAAGCACAAAGTCCTAGGTCAGTAGTTCCAAAGAATTCATTTCAAATGACTTACACTAAAAGATTCAGAATGGAAGTGGAAGACGAATCGAGTTAAAGTTTTCAAGATCATCCATTTGATAACTGCCTAGCTGACTCAGGCAACTTACTATTACAGAACACTTATTTCCAAGTGTAAATAGACTAGTTAATAAAATTATTTCAACAGAGAATGATTGATTTCATTCAATGAATTAATTATTTATTTATTCTAAAAATCATGCTTATAAATATTTTATCCGCTCTACCACATAAATCAATAAATTTGGACAAAATTACTTCATATTAAAAATCAATAAAAACGTATTTACATTTGACATCTTTAGTTCAATAATATCTTTTACAAAATCACTAAAATTTGGAATCGTGTTCATTAAAATCTATATGATACGTATAGCATCAAACAATAGATTGCTGAACAGAATAAATTTTTTTTCGACATATATGCAAAAACCTATAATTCCTTACAAGCTTCTTTCATTTCTCTGCTGTTCATTGTGAAGTCTTATTTGCAATCAAACACATTCGTTCTGTTTTTCTTGCTCTGTACAATGATTATTATCAAACACAATGTACATTTTTGAGAAATTCATCCAGTTAATATTTGTACGCTGCCTCAATCATAGTTTCCATAAAAAGATATATACTACTATATAGTTACGAAAATTTGCATATATGTTAGCGAAAACAAGTATACTCTCATTGCTGATCATCTTCACTCTCTAATATGATATATATATAGTTTGAAAAAATCACCTTGAACAGAATAAAGCTAACAGTATGCCACTAAATAGTCAGCTTACTTACGAGCATCATTTTATACTCTTCTATACTTAGATGGACAGGTTATTTGTTTGTGTGCGGAAAACAGGAGAACCATCTAATTTTTGCTGGAATTTTATATGGTGCTAACAGTTAATAATACAAATTCATGGGAAGAAGAGTTCATGAAAATTGAATCTAGTTTAGATTATATGTTTGAAAGTGTTATTTATGAGTAGTTGTTACAATGGTATTAATTGAAATCTTATTTTATCTAAATAATAGACATAGTTTATAAAGATAAATGCTTAATATTTATAGCATATCTAAAAATATTATTATCGATTGATAATGATTATCCATCATGATATGAAGTCTCTTGTACTTATCATGATGATTAGTTGTGATTATTTGAGAAGTGAATTTTTATACACTTGTTTATAAATAATGATATCGTCTAAGCGATAATTTTTTGAACTATGAAATAAACATCACTAAAAGTATATTAGTTAAAGGATAAACCAATGATGAATCTTTGTTTATATGTCTGTAATTTGTTCACGTACATTATGTGAAAGTAAATTACTGTTATCAAACTGTTTTTAAAGTTACTCACATGCTATTAAAATAACTAAAAGTAATATATCATCTAATATTTAGCAACTTTCCTGTGATAAAACAAAATAAATGGTTACCTTGAGAACAAGATATTATCTTTTGTTGAAGAGAATAGTGAGAGCCAAAAGAATGTTACATAATTGGTTCATAGCTTATTATTAATATAAACTTTTAAAATAATTCATCTGATGTGACTAGACATAAGTTTGGAAGCTTAATAACTGATTAGACATTGTAAAGTTCATTAGGTTTGATCATTCTTCAAGCTAATGCTTGTTGCAAGAAAGTTAATTAATTGTTATTAGACACTGTGTAATCTTTTGAACGAAAAAGTTATCTACACAAAACCCTTGGATATGTTTGCGATGATTGTCAACGGATAAGGAACTACAGTTCAAGCTCGTCAAGTTTTTTAATTGCCATGTTTTATTCTATAAACCCTAATGGTAAAACCAAGTTGTTGATGAGATTTTCTATGTAAATTAGCAAATTATCGATTGTTTGGTAAATTACAGCCTAAATTTGAATCGAGAAGTAAATTGTACTTCATTTAATTTGTAGATTGACAATAAAATGCCTTGAAATCAGTAATATACTGCCCAACCCTTTTCTATAAATATTTTAGTATAATTATTATGCTGCATTGGGATTAATCGATTACCGAAGAAATAACATGAATCAATTGTGATTTCAAACTATTTTTAAAATAAATACTGACCTTGCATAATTGTAATAATTACTAGGATGATCTAATGATTGGTATCTAGACAACTGAACATTACAAGGCCATATTTGTGTTAAACCACGAGATTTTTCATTGATCCTGTTTGTTGGCGTCAGCATATTCATTGAACTTTTGCTTCGAACAATTGGTGATGGAGTAAAATAGGAACAAGAAACCATTATTCTGAAATATAAAAAAAGGAGATAATTACTAATAAGTAAAAACAAAAACAATTTAATAATCATTATTCATTTGAATCTATTGATACTAGACTGATTCAATAATAAATCAATACGAAAATCAGTTAATACTCAAATTGATCTAAGATGCCAGAATTTTTTTGACAGATTAGAGTCTCTCAAGAGAGTGTAATTGTAAATAGATAACAATAACATCATTTGGCTTCTGCTTATTCCATCTGTCTATCTACATATCTATCTACCTATCTATCTATCTATTGTTTTTTAGTTTAAATTTCTTAGAAAGCAGCTAACCCACCAGAGTCTATTCTGATCGTTAACTAATCGAGTTTGACCAAATAATCAATCATAATATGTAAGAAAAAAAAATGGTAAGGTCTCGATTATATTTTCTTTTGCTCTTGCTATCCTATTTAAATAATACAGGATAGGATTATGCGAAAAGTTTTCTACTAATGGGTGGGTATAGTGTCTTTTTTATCGGTGTGAAAAGACAAATTATTTCTATGAGAGAGAGAGAGAGAGACAAGAAGTGATTAGAAAGAGAAGAAAGTTAAAGATACTAATTACAAGATTCATATACTTCACTTACTCACTCTCTCTCTCTCTTGTCTCTTATTTTTCTTCCGTTAGATAATGTCGTACAAGAGATAAAGGTGTTCTTAATTAGAAAAATTAATAATATTAATAATAAACTCCAGCTAAGTCATTCAATTTTTTTTCTGTCAAGTTATTAAACAATAGACTTTAATTTCATATATGAAGGAAACGTTTATGTTAATTTTATTTTTTTATGTTCATTTTTTAGCTTGAAGAAAGTTGAAACAACTTGTTAACTTTGTTTTTGTTTAAAATGGGAAAATTTGTTCAGTTTATGACAGAATTGGGCTGATCTAAACTTACTGTGAGTCAATTTAAACTGATGTTACTGGAATGAAATAAATGAAATTTATTGTGAGTAATAAGTAGCAAGAGATGCGCTTACAGAAACAATACAACTATGTATTAAATGAAAAGTGATTTCACTAAATGAAATAATTGTTAAATTTTAGAAAATATGGGTCATACATCAATGTCACTGAAACGGAGAATAACAGTTAAAAAAACTATGCGTAATAATAGTAGATACAGTTTTTGATTGAGTTCTAGCTAACAAATGCCAACAATATCTATGCACAATTAAGTGAAGAAAAAGAGAGGTATAGGAATTAGTGAAGATAATTTAGAAAAGTTTTTTTAACTTCAGTTATTTATACCCTCTGTAAACTGATCAGATCGACACAACATACGCCAAACAAATCACTCTTGATGGAAATGCCTTGGAGGATATTAACACCTTTACTTATCTGGGCAGCATCATCAACAATCAAGGTGGATCAGATGCAAATGGGAGGGCGCGGATCGGCAAAGCAATGACTGCGTTTCTACAACTGAAAAATATCTGAAACTCCAAACAAATATCAATCAACACCGAAATCAGGATTTTCGATAGAAAATGTCAAGACAGTTCTACTGTATGGAGCGGAAACTTGGAGAAATACGAAAGCCATCATCCAGAAGATACAAGTATTCACTAACAGTTGTCTACTCAAAATACTTCGAATCCGTTGACCAGACACCATCAGCAATAACATACTGTGGGAGAGGACAAACCAGATTCCAGTGGAGGAGGAAATCAGGAAGAAGCATTGGAAGTGGATAGGAACACATACTACGAAAAGCACCTAACTGAGTCACAAGACAAGCCCTCACATGGAACCCTCAGGATAAAAAGAAAAGAGGAAGGCCAAAGAACATATTACACCAAGAAACAAAGAAAGATATGAGAAGAATGAACAAAAATTGGATTGAAGTGGAATGGGAAGCCCAATACAGAGTAGGCTGGGGAATACTGGTGGGTGGCCTATGCTCCATTGGGAGTAACAAGCGTAAGTAAATAAGTGAGTAAACTGATCAGATGTCAACTAAATGTACTAAAGTTTGTTTGACGCATCCTATTTTGAAAACTGATTCATATAATGAAATATGATCATGGTTTCAATGAGGTGAATAAAAATTCTGTTTTATGATATTCCTACAATAATTTATGTCTAGCAAAATTTTAAAAATTGTTATAGTAGTTCGAGTGGTATTTTCAGTTCATGTTACAACTTCCGAATAAAACACATATTTTTCGATGTATGAAGGCCTTTTATAATACTGATCAGAACAACATCAATGAACAATTGTTAATAGACAAGAAGATATCACTTGTGGTGAGCTCATAACCAACTGATTTACATTATTTTTGTCAGAATGGCCTTCTACAAAAAATTTTAGCAAAATTTAGTTAATTCGATTTTTGATTCTTAGGACTCGTGTGCCTGTATGAGAACGATGATTACTAAGTAGACCTCATATTTTTTAATCATGTAAAGTTGTACTGTATTCATTATAACGGCTATGAATTTTGTCGAAAATCAAGCTGCTCATATTGTCCATTAAATAGGTACAGGACGTATACGTATGACTGTCAGATATTAAATTCGACAAGTTTTCAGAGTTTAATTATCAGTCATTTTCCAGAATATCCGGCATCATAAATTGGTGTTTATAAGCACTTAAAATTTTCTTTCGAACTTTAATGTCACTGCTCAAATAATTTTGCTAAAAAACTAAGTATTTAGAACAGTGTGTTATTTGTAAAAGACTAGTACTCACTTAGTAAATTATATTTTTGTGTTAATGACTTTATTAAAAGTAGATATCAGGTAATATTACTATTGAGTATCAAAAAGTACAATTGTATGTATAGTTTATGTACTTCCATTATTTTTCAGGTGATTGTAAAGTCCCCTTTATTTATCAAGGTAAAATGGTCATATAAAAATGTTGAGTTTACTAACTATAAATAAGAGAAAATTTGACATTACATCTATTTATGAGGTCAATATATTAAATATCAGTAAAGGGTTGTGGAGATTGTTAGATTTCATTGAAATCATGAAATAATCATTGTTAGATCACCAATGAAAACTTGGAAAGACTGGAGAGCCGTTTTGTCCTTGTATGAGACTCCTCAGTAGTAAGCATCCACAGCTCTGCACACAGGAATCAAACACACTACTTTCAGTCCTGCGCACTAAACCATGTCGGATATAGTTATCTGCTCGCAAAAGACGACAAAAATGGTCGTATAGTGTCGTGAGTTGATTAAAGTTAAAAGTGAACACAATTAGGGGTCGACATAGCGACCAGTAAGTCAAGAATTCCCACGTCAAACCAAAGCTCTCAGGATCCATACTCGTGTGCGTGGTCCCAGATATGCACAAATGAGTCCCAAATTTAGACTAAAAAGTCATGCAGTTCTTCCAGGTTTTCAATGACAGACGAAAATCCATTGGTTCACGATTTTAAATAAATGATGATTGTTCTGAAATATTATTCTACGATATTAGTGTATTCATTTAAATATTAAGATTTTGATGTTTTGTCTTCATTGAATTAATCCTTAAAATCTTATAAGGATTTTGTCCTAAATATTTTAATCACGAAAAGATGCCATGGGAAGTAATTTCGTAGTCTTTTACTAATCATTAGTAGTAGATACTTAACTTATCATTAATACAAAAATGATCTTAAATGTTTGCGAAGTTCATATTAACCCCTGATATCTATTTACGGTAGTATAAAAGTAAACTCTCGTCTCTAGGTATGTTTAAAACTATTACGAGTTCACCTTAGTCGAATAATGAGAACAAAACAATAAACCAGTGTCCAGGTAGGCTACTCTGATCCGATTGTCCCAATTGTACCAGCAAGAAGTCTTGATATAGCGTGGAAAGTGTATTCAAGAAATACCCAGCAAGCACACGAATCGCGTTTATTTATACTCCATAGAGACGTCCTTGGGGAGTCACAAAATAGCACACTAAAATGACACAGTAACCAATCACAGCCAAGGATTTTCCTGGTGGGAAATGTGATCTCACTTTCAACTGATTGATCCATGAAATAAATCCAAAATAAAGATATTTATCAAGCGAATTCTAGGGATCTAACATCCCCAACACTCTAAAACGTATTTGTTTAATTGTTTTGTTAAGCAGCTACAAAGAATTGTATAATTCTTAATTCTAGTTTGAAATGTTTTAGCAGTATGTACAGAATATCTCACATAAAATCAAAACTAAGTAATAAAAATCTCATTATAGAAATTATTCTAGTATGCTACCAAGTCAGTTTTTTTATACCCCAATCGTTGTACAGGACAACGAGTTTCTTATCTGCTGGTAGAAACGAGTAATCATTTTATTTTCTTTCTACATGGTCCACCTATCACAACTTCTTTTTAAGACAAATAAAAAATCATCTAGAAAATCATCATCTCTAAGAATCATACTTCAATGGTTAGTTAGTTTATGTCTGTTTATCATGAAAGTTAATCAAATCATTTTTCTAATAATAACATAAGAATAATTAAAATAAAACTTTTTCTAAAACTTTCACAACTTGACAGTTTTAGATAATAAAATAAAATCTGTGTATACACGTTAATTAGCTCGTTTTATCAGTAGAAAAGGAATTAATATCTGTTTTAATTGGATTTTACTTTCTTATCACAGAGAATTCATTTAATGAGTTTTTTTTGCAGAGCATTTCCAACTTCTTTTCAAGTCCTGCAATATTTTCTTGGTTTACTATTCAACCTTATTCCTCATAGTTTTTCAAAAAACGAAAACTTAGTTATAAAAATAAGAAAAAAAGCGGAGAGAGTAACCTTAACAACAGTTAATCACTACAACATTAACAGCTGAAATTAGATGCAGTAAAAATGAGACAGAAAGATAAGTAAAAGATTGGAAATTGTTTATAACTTTAAATAAGCCTTCTCTTTTTTTTCGCCCTCATTTTTTTGTCACTGAGTATATATACAGACATAAAAATAACATTTTTGTAAGTTGCACCCTTATTCCCCAAGCGCACAAGGAATTTTACACATTTTGATAGTATCGGTTTAAGTGTTGTACATAAAAATGTAGCAAGAGATTTTTTGTTTATCAATGTTCCATAGAACATATCCGGCAAAAATAATTATTATCAACAATAATATTACGATTATTATTATTATTGTTAATATGTCGTGTTATGTATATTCAAGAAAAACAAATAAAATTTTAAAAAATAACTAACGGAAATAGATTTTTCTTCACACTGTACTTTATTTTTAGTATTTTTAGTTAATTGAAATCAGTAGAGAAGCGAAATAAGTCTCAAGGTGTAAAGAAGTTTTAAAAAAAGCTATGATTAATCTTCTTAGTTGTTGGGTGACTTACACAGAATGCTGGTTCTTATTCATGCAAATACATATGTCTGTTTTTTACAAATAAATCAATGCTGTCATTCAGTTGTAAATTCATCGAAAGAAATATTGAAATTACTCTTGGAAAAGTAGGGTAATATTAAAAAACTACGGGTGGTTTTGTATGAAAAATATATTATGATAAGTAATCATTTGAACAAATTCACGATAGTTACGTCTGTTAAGGTTCAATGTTTCATGATTCTCTGCTACAGATTATTTGTTAAAATTTACCTTACTAATCTATTATTATAAGAATGGAGTGTACTGTTTAATTCATGTAAATAAAGATGATAATCTTTCCACTAAACTTAATTGATAGATATAAAATGTTGGAATTTGTGCAGAATTAATGGAAAGAGCCAAGTCCATTCACGATTTCATTTATTAATATCTTTACATACAGCTTCGGATGATAGCAATTTGAATTTTTGAAAATAGTATGTTGAATAGTATGCTGAATCTGATTTGTTGATGACCAGTTACAAACACTAGACTTTGGTTCAGAATTTTTGATAGTTCATTTCAGATGTATTTAAAATGTACTAACTTTAGAAGTTGTATATGGATTTCACTGTCGATTGACATGATTATATATTTAAAAGCTTCCATCATTCAAAGTACACTGCTGATCATTTTGTTCTAAAGTAATAAATTGCATACCGAATCATTAAAATGAGTGAGTTCTTTCAGATAAACGAATTAAACTTCAGAAAAACTTAAGCAACTGATCGCAATTACTGAATCAATCTTAATAACATGATATAATAATATTTTGTAATAAAAAATCTCAGTTCTCATTAATTGTAATCACTAACCTGGTTTTAAGGTTGATTATCTGATAGAAATGATCTGCTTTACTGAGAAATACTTATGATGCCAAGGTTTAAATTGTAATTCTAATTTGAAAAGTACTTTAGCACACTACTAATAGAGTACTATTTTTATGAAGGTTTTTTAAGGTTGATGTATGCACCAATAATATAATTTTGTACTATTTGTTTTAGCTAGCCGAGCTTTATAGGGTTAAGAAGATGAGATTTTTTCAAAATTCAGTGGATTCACCCATTTAATCACTAAATGATAATGACTTAAAGATTTTTACTTCAACAAAATACACCATTATTTTTTGTTATTGCAAACAATGCCCAATATCACTAAAGTTCTATCGTAACTGATAATCGAAGTACTCATGAATCGTAATATTGCTCTGATGTGCACGAAATGCGATTCAGCTGTTAATGGAATTTCAGTCTAGTATATACCTAGTTCCTTGTGGTAAGGGAAATCAGTTTCCTCAAACTTTAGATAATATTTCATCAAATCTGATCCTACTGCAGACAAGGAATTCTGTCTGGAAGTTATTGAGTTCTGTCAAGTCCTAACTCACAAGATTCGGTCTGAATTTATTGTCATCTACAAGCGCTGAATATTAAAGATTCCCATTCTGAAAATTAGAACAGCACATATAAAAAAGCAATATTGTTTTCAGTTAGATCGTCATCAGGCGTTACTCTAATATACAGGTATATTTATGTGAAAATGGTAAACCAGTCAAGGCAATTTGAGTCAGTAACCACAATGAAATCTATTACGTTATTATAAATAATAGGTTAAAGGCAGGTGTACTGATAGTAATAAGAATAACAAAATAAGATGACAAGTTTTATCACTAGTTCAACATTGTAGATAGTAGGTCAAACGTGGATAAATAGATTTAAAATAACAATTACATTAGAACCATTATGTAATAAGAAGTGTGTACATAAATTGATAGTGAAGAATATAAATGGAAAGAGGTAGAAAATTACAAACATAAACAGGATTTGAAAATGATGCCAAAAATAACAAAAATAAAATAAAAATACAAAATTTTTTTAAAACGTTCGTCAAGTTCTATCCGGCTACGGAAGGAATAGGGGTGTGATGAACTTTTTCTGAACAAATAATTGGGGTTAAATAAATGAATTCCTATGGCTTCTGTCATATGGTAGGAGATGTGGTCGAACTCCGTTAGGAAATGTTGGAGGTATACGATAAATCACTCGAAATGATTTACATTTATCTACAATATGGCCACCATCAATCAGATGTGCCAAGATAGAACTGCGTATTGTTTTTAACTGGCCCTTCATTAACAAGGCTGGGAGATGTTCACTCATTCGTTGGTTAAGTTGCCTGATAGTACGCCCAATATAGCTACCTCGCAGTAGTAGCTGAATTTGTAAATGCACATAGAGGGAGCCAACTCAGGTAATTTATCCTTCATTTGAACAGACATCGCAAGTGGACTCGAGAAGGTCAACACTAGTTTGGCTGCATAGAATGTTCTACTAATTACTTTCGTTAATCTGTTCTCCAGAGTATTGCTAACCACATTCCAACTGAATTGTAGTTTAATGAATATAGGCTCCTTTTGAATTTACTATTTTCTATCTTTAATGGTATATTTTCATAAAATCTAGCTAACTGTTCTTATGGATACTTGCGTACTAGGTTGATCTTGTTTACTGACTGTACAGATGTCCTTGGAATTAGATGGTGGATTGCAGTTAGTCATCTTTAAACTACCGATAGGACAGAGAGAATCGAAACTTCATGAATCATGTTAGGATCTTAAACAATAATTATTGTTTGTCTCATTGAACTTAGCTCCTACAAATATCCAGCACACTGAGTTTCATTGAAGAATTTGCCATTCACTCATGAAATATATTTTTTTAAACATCATTCACCTTCAAATGAGAGAAATTTTCTTTGAATTTAAGCTAACCAAACAAAAGATGAACTAGAGCAGGTAGAACAAACGGACGTATCAGTAGTCGAAAAACAGCGGGAAAATAATCAAGAAAGAATCTTTTCTAATGTTCCTCAGCAAATACATAAAAAGGATTTTTGAAAAATTGAAATTTGTTGTTGTTTTTCTGATCAAGCAACTAAAGCGAAAATTCAGGAATTATATGTATAAATAAAATTTTAAAATATTTTATTATTTATTCTGACCACTAGACAAAAATTGTCAAATGCGATGAATAAATTTTGAGAATAGTAATAATATATATGGCCATTTAGTCAGATGGCTAGTTATATGTACGTTTATTTTATTTTATTAAAGCTATTGAAATAACGTGGTAAAGGCTTGTACAATTAATATTAAGCTGCCTCTTTTGTATATGGCCTACCCACTTACTTAGATATCACTTTTCAAGTATACAATAACAGTTGTTATAATTCGATTATTTTACTCACTAATGTAACGAACTACCGCTAAGAAATGACTTGATGGTAGATTGAATTTCGACTCGAACATACGAATGACTATTAATTTCACTATTTCTGATGAAAGTATTTTCTTTTAATAAAATATGCATTTAACTAATAAAATAAATAAATTTTTTTTCCCAAATGTTATATGAAGTTACAAGGTAAAATTTTATTGTCATTAAACGGTTGTGCAGATTGTTGCGTTTCATTGAAACCATGAATTTATCAATGTTAGACTACCATTAGTAACCTGGAAGCACTGGACGGTCTTCGGGTGTAAGACAGCCACCCACTGAAGATAATCAATGAGGTTGCGCATTATCGTGAACCGATTAAAGTTAGATATTAACACTAGTTGATGCCGACTCAGTTGTCAAGAAATTAAACGTTCGCGCGCGAGATCGAAGCTTATGGGTTCGAATTCCGCTTGCAGGATTTGTAGATGCGCACTATTGAACTAAACAGCCCTCCAGAGATTTTAGGTCTTTGATGGTGATCTAACATTGAAGGATTCATGATTTAAAGGTATCGTTCAGTAGTGCTAAAATAATTTGAACGACTTCGTTGTCAGTTTTCATCAAATGAGTGAGATACCATTAAATATTTTAACCAAAGTACTTTTGAAGCAAATAGTAATAATATGTGAGGAATATCATTGATCTCTCCTTAAATATATGAATAAGTTGATTTTATTTTTAGCTAAATATGTCGTCATTTTTCATAGAAAACTTGTCCAAAATCTTACCTTTAAGTTGGAAAGTGTCAGGTCATCCTGTTTTTTCACAAGGTTATCGTGGCTGAGAGCTAGGATCCATTGAAAATCCGTTTTTAAATTATGCATCATCTCCACAAAACCATTTTTCTGAAGTTTTTACCAACAATTAACGATGCAAGTAGTGTTGCAAGTGCTGTAATACTATTAAACGTTTGTTTGAGTTTGTATGGTGTTGATTCCGACTTCAGTCATGATATCAAATACTTATCATTTAACTAAACATTATACTTTTGCAAATGTAAAATCTTACTTAGACTGATTTAAACAAGTGACAAATGGCAGTGTATCAATAAACATTTCAACCTTTCAATAATGAAATAAGAAATATCATGTAATTTAAAAGCTAATGGATAAAAATTTGGCAACTGAAAGGAAGTTTTATCTTTCAAAATGACATCCATATTTCTTCCGTCTCATGTTAGTTTGAAACAATGTTATCGATTTAGCTTATCAATCATGTCATTAACCGTATCTTGATGTACGATTTTTAAAATGTTTGTTTAAATTATGTCTGTTTGCCAACATAACTATCATAAATGAACATAATAAAAGATTTGATAATTATCTGTTTTGTCGTAACAGTAAAATTTATTTTACCTTATTAGAAAAAAAAATTTTTTTGGAAAGTAAGAACGACAACATGTTTTTAATGAAAAGGAAATAAAACAACAGTCGATAAAGATTTCTTTCAGGTTCACTTGTCATTTTTTTCTTTTCTCCTTCGACATTTCTTTTCCTGTTCATTGTTCATGTCTTTTTCATAATGATTCCTTTAATTCCGTTTTATTCATTGTAAACATTCGGTTTTTTTTCTTACGTTCATGTACTTTTAAAATTCATTATTAAAACACTATTTTATTTTTCTCTGTAAACAATAAAGTAAATTGGTTAGTGTTTTCAGATACAGTTATCCATAAAATTGGATTTGGAAATTTAAGCATGAGAATTCAAGTTTAATAGAAAGGTTTTGAAAGGCATATCAACGTATACTATTGAGTTAGTGGTTTGTACAATTTGAGGATTACTTTCCTTATTAGTTAAAATCAATCAGAAACTTACTGAAGACAAATCTTTAAAAATCGCCCCACTAATCAGTAATCTTGCATTAGTTAGTAACTGGCTTTGAGATATCTTTTATGTTATGCCAGTAACAATCATTTAGACTATAATGTTTTCTCTAGGAAGACCGGAAACGCTGGACGTGAAATACCACTGATGGTTTTGTTCTGGTTTAACATTCCTCAGAGGTGCTCACAGATGACTCTGCAAGATGATACATGCAAGACTATCAAATTTCACAACTTCAAAACGCAGTGTAGGGATCTAATCTTTAACACTTTCTAAAACAATTATTTGTATTGACAGATTAATCTACTGGTCAGAAAAACTGTTTGACTTCCGATTTTATTCAGCTTCACAAGCCATGGCAGTGTATCAGAAATTTCAAAAATTTCTTTTCGAAGTTAGTTACTGGTGATAATACGATTATTTTAATAATTGAAGTAACTCTAAAGAGTAATAATTGGTTTCTATGAGTAGATTTTTTTATAAACTTTCTGAGATGTGGTACCATTTCAAACTAACAAAGATTCAGTTGAAGTGTTGAAATTGTCATTTCTTTACATAACTATCATTGAAAATCTAATTATTATTTTGCAATTATAATAGTTTTTCAATTTTATAGAACATTACAATAATCATTATAAAATTTCTATTATGAGATAAAATACTTCTTGATCAAAGTCTATCAAGTTTACTGTTGTAAACAAAATAATTGATGAATATTCGCATGATCACTGTGCTAAGAAGTGACGATAGTATTCAGAAACTTAATTACTGACTATAGGAGTTTAACTGTATCAGTATAAAATGATAAGATTCTTAAGCACCAAATAAGATATCACTTCGTAGGACACGATATAGAATAGCAAAAATAAGAATCAATAAATACACGATTTTCACTATATATATATATATATATATATATATATATATATATATATATATATATGAGGATTGTTATATTTCATTCGAAATCATGGATCCATTATTGTCAGGCAACTATTAGAAACTTGGGAGCACTAAACGACCTTTTTGTCCTAGAATGGAAGTCATCAGCAGTGCGCAATCACGACCCCTGCTAGGGGGAATCGAACTCATGACCTTCGACCTTGCGCGGGAACGCCTAATCTCTAGGCCATGAGGCCGCCATCCAGCGAATTCAATATCTAACTTTGGTCAAGTTACTTCACAACCTCACTGTTGAATGCAGGCTCAGTGGGCCATAGCTTAGGCACTTGTTCGTTAAACCGAAGGTCTTGGTTTTGATTTCCCCTAGCGGGAGTCGTGGATGCGCACTGTTGCTGAGTCTGGTACTACGACGGTCACCCAGTGCTTCCACGTTTCAATATCTACTCATTTCTGAGCATAGGAAAATAAAGATTAGTTTTCTCATTAGGATTCGTGATTAAGTTAGTCTTAAACTGCTGATAAATTATTTCATGACTGAAATGCTTAAATATAATCCAGTTGCAAATACAAAAATACAATTTGTTATTTACGAACAAAACAGGGACAAATTTGTTATTTATCAAAATTATCGCATTACTTTTGTGTTGTGTCATATCCAAACACCTAATTTTCATTTAAACGTGCTTCTACTTGTAAAGTGAGATACAAATAATATGAACTAAATGCATTTCAAATTTTATTTATTCTCTTAATCATTTTTTCATACTTGAAAATAAAAAAAACTTATTTATATTGAAAAAGTGACAAATATAGAATACGCTTGTCGATAAATCTCACAATATCTGACGACAATTGATTTTAGAGCATTTAAAAAATTGTTTTTAAAATTCCGATTGGAAAATTAGACAACCAGAAAAAAAGAAACATTGTTTATAATTTGTAAATGAACTAGTGTTTTATTATTAATAAAACGTCGTCATTATTGCGAAAACTATAAACACTGCCGGAACTAGGATACTTAAAATATCATTTGACTGACAGTTTAGCCTCGTATGTTTAGTGAGTTTATGAGAGGATGTTAAAAAATAATAATAGTTATTCTTTTTTATCAAGTTGTAGTTTAAGTGATGCGCGGGTATATTGAAAAAAGTAGAATAAATGAAATAGCTACTATTTTTGCGATCTCTTTTATGTGCATCTTAATGCCTATGTGCTTTTCTTCTAGCTCTAATCGTTTCGATGAAAAAGAACTGGATGGTGTTTACCTGTTTCTTTATGTGCGCGCACACACACACAATTACATCGAAAAAAAAAATCATAAATTAAGTTTCCTTATTGTTTCGTTTACCGGATGTATAGTTTTGAGTAATGTCTATGACTTCCGATGTAACAACTTCAAAGTTGTTAGATTTTTTAGACAAATGTTACCAAAGAATTTTTTTCAATGTAATATTTTGCTAACCACAAAGGATTTGAGATAGCTTAGTAGACCGAAACGATGACATAATAAATCACACTCTTAAGCTAAGTATCAGAATGACGTATGAAAAATAATTATTATTCGTTCTCTTTTATCACACTTTTAAATATATTTTGTGAAACTCAACTAATGAACCAAAAAATTGGTATGATGTTTAGTCTTGTCAAGTTGGCAGTTTTTAGTTTATAGACTATGGACTTAAATGGTTGGTGAATATGTCAATACTTATAGAATACCTCTTTTCATAAAAGTCAGAAATGTATGTACTTCTGTCTCATTCAGAGGGCCATCGGTTTTTTACTAAGTGTTTGCTATTGCCGATAAGTGCTAGCTAGCTTTTGAGCTGGCCATAAACTCTTTCCAAGTGCTAGTTGCTTTCTGTATGTCTCACAAAGAATTTTATTCAACAGAAATCATCTTGTTATTATTAGATTTATTTCAGCTTAAATGCAAATAAACTAAGTTCACATCAATGATTGAACATAGACCATCATTGAAAACGCTGATGCACTAGTCAGATGTTTCTGCAAGATGTAGTATTCTATAGCAGGACACATTTGAGACCACAAAAGTGTTACCATCGAAGACTTTTGATCTCGTGCACTAGTTCCTAATATTGAGAATATTGAAATTTTCTTATCGTAAAATATTAATAAATAGAGATATAAGGATTGTTTCGAAGAAGATTTATGTCACAAATGTGCACTGAATTTCAGGCAGTTAATTAATCAAAGCTAATTCTGTGTTCTTCACTCAAATTCAACACGTCATTTGTTATGGTTTTAACACCCTTTTAATCATTAATGCTAGTGATTGTTTTATTATTTATTGACTTTATATTCTTGGAGTAGATAATCAGTTTTCGCATTTATGCTAAAACTATTGTTTATTACTGTCTCTTCGACTATCAGATTTCTTATGCTCGTTGCTTGAAAACTGTAAATAATATCTGATAGTTTCATCTATGAACGCAGTTATCCTCTAATTTATTATAGGCTATTATAAATACGAGTGTACGGTGTAAATCAGTTGCAATGTTGATACGAAATATTTTTCTAGCTGAAATGTTTTACATTCTGTTTAGTGACGTAACAGATTTCCTTTCTTTTTGTAACAAAATAAATGAAAGTATTTGTTTTGTCTAATTAAGATGTTAGTTTAATAACATTTAGAATACTTCTATCATTATTATTACAATTGCACATTGTTTACAGCAAGTGATGTGAAAGTTATGTAATAAAATATGAACCATCATCAAACTAGTTATAGACTATGAATAATACTACTGTACTTTGATTTCATTTTATGTAAATACACCTTTTACAACAATCAGTTTTTGACTGTCGATACTACTTTCATTTGAGTGATTTACACATCAATTGAAGAAAATACTAGTTATGAAAAGCTTCGTTATCCATGAGATTTGAGTGTAAAAATGATATACAGATAGCAATATTGTAGAGTTGACTTTTGTATAAAACATTTGAAATGATTGAAATCTTCCAAATTATTGTTGTTGTTAATCCTAAACAGAATAAAGTCTTCGATGGAATGTAACATTTTATCCAATGGTTAATTTGATGGCGCACAAAATAAACAATATAAATACTTATAAAAAATATGGTGACATAATCCATCTGTTATTCGCAATCCAAATAAACGTTTGAAAATAACTTTATTCATCACAATTAAATATTTACTGTTAAATCATTGACAGTGTGAGAGCAACAGACAGTTTACATAAGAACCAAAAAAATGTCTGGAACAGTAACCAGTTGATCAAAATTTCAGTCATTGTGTGATCGGAAGATTTTAAGTTTGGATAGATTCTCATTGAAGTCATCCATTCGATCGTTATAAATCTATTTATAAACAGGAAAACCATCAAATGAAATTTTTAATAATTGCTTTATTGACTCTATGACAAGAATAAATGTTATTTTTTCAACTTAATCATGTTGTTAATTCATTTGATGAAATTAATTTATTCATTTAAATGTGAACGATTTGTTTTTGCATTATTGTGTTATCAAGTTATGCATTATAAACAATCGTAAATCACTTGAGAAATTACTGCCGCAGCATAGAGGTTACTTGCATTCTTGAAAACAGTCATCTGAAGAAAAAGATGCCTTTATTTTGTAAAACAGTATGTAATAACATATGTAAAATTAATTATAATATTTAAATGGATTAATAAAGCTAGCTGAAGAAAGAGTTGGAGTGTCTCTCTAAATTTAGTCTCACTATAAGGCTGAATGGAAAATAAAAGTTACACTTAAAATATACTTTATTCTTTATCAACAAGGTTTTGTTTTTTTTCAAGTAATAAAAATATATTTTTTTAGACAGAAAATTTAGTTTTCAAGTAAAGTTTCAAAGTGTTTATTAGTGATAATCAGAATATGCGTTTTCTTCTTTGAAGAATTCGTCAATTGAATATTCTTGCATTTCAGTGTTGAAATAGATAGATTTGGTTAAATGTCTTTTCGTGAAAATCTCACTGTGACACTGAATTCAATGAAAGTTTTATGAATGGCAAACAATTGACTCTCTTGCTTACTGTAAAATTTATAACGTCATGAATGAATTATACAGAATTAGAATGTTTAAATTTTATCATAGGAATATTGTTTAAGACGAAATCTGTATTAACATCATGGTATTGTATATTTCATTATTATAAAATGATGATGAACATGGTCGCTTCAAGAATAATAGGCAAGTGAATCCCTTTTTCCTATCAAATTAGTCAAATAAACCAACTCCAGTGAAAGTCACTTAAGAGTTATCTAGAAAATATAATGAAGAGAAAAAATCAACAAGATAAAAATTTCACAGACAATTAATTTCACGTTCTAAAAAAACTGAATAAAAAAACCCATAATAATTCATTGCAATAAGTTTAAAAAAATCATCACTACAGGCATATTGTTTTATGCATTTTCTCTTCACTCTAAGATATATTCACTGTGACTCTCTTACTGCTTGTCACAGTTGTATCACTCACTGATTTACTATTGTATTGTATATGATTAAATGAATTACAGCCTGAGGGTTACTAACTGTAATTATTAAGATAAGTTAACAGGAAGGAATAAGAAAATAATAGAAAATAATTATTTATTTGACTATTGTACTAGAAAACAAAGAACACTATTTTAATTAATACAAAGATTATTTTAATTCATGCATATATGAAGTCTTTTTCTCAATGTAACATGTAAAGATGAAAAATGTTTTTAGATAAATTACTTTTTCTAATTAAAACATTTATAATAACTTGGCAAAATATTGTTTTGGTTAGATATACGTATGATTATGTAGCATCTATAACCATGAAACTCTCATTAATTTCATTATTTTCTAAAATTTAATATTTTTTGTTTTAAATATGTTTTCTCAATTTTTTCTTTACGCTGTTGATTTTCAGCTAAACTGGATCAACACTTTGAGAACGTTTTATGAATATATTTTACTTGATTCGCCTGACAGGATGAAAGCTTTCACCTACTAGTGACTGATTTTGACTTCTGATGAAAAACTATAATCTAGTATGGAAATCTGTTATGAAATGAAGTGAATATACTGCACAGTCTAACGTTTACATCAAAATGTAAAGTGGCTAAAATTGTAAAACTTAGTGATCGATTTTAACCAATTTATGGGTGTTCATAGGATACATCAGACACGACTGCTGAAAGCTTTTTAAGTTACATCCCCTATTAGGATCGGGTGTTTTTTGAACATTGTGAGAAATACTCTTAAATTCTCCTATTTACCTAGTTTTTAATGAGTTAAAAGACGATGTAATAGAATAAGCAAAACATATTGAATTATCTATCAACAAAATATAGCTAATAAAATGAAAACAAGCCATTGGAACATTAAAACGTGCATGCATACTGCTGAGGAGTCCCATACCAGGACGAAACGGCCGTCCAGTGCTTACAGGTTTCTAATGGTGGTCTAACATTGATCGATTCATGGTTTCAGAAAAACATGTAACTTAAAAATCTTCACAACCCCGTAATGCAAATATAACTCATTTTTTATTATATTTTGATTTTTTATTTTATTTTATTTTTACACACTTGCTTATTACGTAATGTTTTTGATGTTTTTGATGATTATTTGAATTCTATTCATCCACCCTTGACCTACTTTAGTTATCATATTTTATAAATTTTCTTACTACTATCAGTACACCTGTTTTCCTATTATCCACTTGAACTTTTGCCTATTAGATGTAGTTACGTAATCTTTTTCATTTCATTGTGATTATCACTCAAATTGCCTTGATTGGTTTAACATTTTCACATAAATATTCATGTATATTAGAGTAAAGCCTGATGACGATCTAATCGAAAACAATATTGTTCGCTTATATGTGTTGTTCTAAATATAACTCAGTCACAAATATACTCTTATTTTTGAATAAGATATAGATCGATTTCAAATTGTTTTCTGTCGCTGTAAAATACACTAAAAATGCTAAGAAAATTAACAAATTCAATGAGTATTCATCAAGTAGAAAGTAATTTTTCATTTTTCCATGGAGTCATTTTTCTTTGCTTCGCAAACATTTTAGTCTGTATTATGCTTAAAATCTAGTCACAATTTAGTTCAATTGACATCAGTATAACTAACCGGTTTGATTATATCAGTAGCCAATAGCAATTTTTTTCATGTTGTACACTTTTTAAAGCAGACATTATCTTATATATACAACTAGTTTAACATAAAAACTTTTAACGTGACAATTCCTAGATGCATTTCTACAAGCATTTTTTTTAACATTCATTAAAAAGTAAGAGAAAGAAACACTGTTGTTGTTGCTTTTTTATTTGAATAAAAGGTAATGTCTAAAGAATTGTTTTGACAAGGTTATGAATTTTTAATCACATCGTTTTATTTTATTTTTACTTTTTTGTTGTTGATATTTTTTACATCTCAAATAAAAAAAAAATAGTATGTTAACCTTTTTGTATTTAATTAGATTTTTAGTTGTCTTCGTTTGTTTTCTCCATACTTCTTCACTAGTTTTTTTTGTTCTTTCATTGTTTTACGTCAAATTTATCTGTTAGAAAATAAATTAGATCAGTATAGTTATATACATTCATATTTTGTATCCAAGGTGTGAATGTAGGTAACAGCTTTTAAATATACATATATATATATATACACCTAGTAGTATGCATATCTAGTATATATAAATATGTATACATAATTGTACAATTTACTGTCAACTATCTAGCATGACAGTTATAATCTGTTTTGTGATACTCATTTTACATATATTTATATATAGAAAACTAAAAAGAAGACAGTCTAATATATAAACTGATATCAGAAGATGAAAAGTTAAGAGAAAATGTCAAAGAAACTCTGTAGGTAGTTTAATATTGTATTCTTTGTGATTGTATATGTATATATCTATCTATCTATATATATATCCAAGTGAAGATAAGCTAAGCTAACTTGTTAATGCAATAAATGTTAGTATTTATATAGTCAATTTACTTCCTTTTTTTTCTGTAGGGATGTTTAATTTTGTCTAATTAGTTTAACTGAAAGATGTGGACGATAGTCACAGCTTAGTGTGAGTATGTGTATACTAAAATGCAAGAATAGTGATGACAGTTTTATTTTTTTATTTTTTTCATTTTTTTCACTTCCATTACACTGAAAACAATTAGTTAATTTGTTACAATAAGTTACTTGATTGTCTGAATTAATGGACCAGAACGATGCGTCTAAAAGCGCATTCTTTATAGAGAACAAACATATATATATATATATATATATATATATATACAGAACAAATAGTTTTTGTTACTGATTCAATGCATGGTGCATAAGAATGAATATAAGAGAATCAATGTCTTCTGGGTTTCATAGAGAATTTCAGTTGACTACGTAGTAAGAAAAGTATCATAGTATCTTATAAAAACATTGACTTCTTCATGAAATAAAATCAAGTGAATAGATATATCCTGAAACCGTTTTCACTCAATATCCATTCATTATACATTCAATGAGAAAAATGAAGTGTGTAGTTCATCGAAAAAATTCAGAATAATTCATAAGTAAAACAGTTGACTCCATGAAAATAATCTTAAAAAACGTTTTTGTTGTAGTAGACTCAGCTTCATTTCTGTCAATTATAAAATAAACAGTATTCATTAGAAATTAAAAATAAATCTTTCCATGACCGTTACAAAGTTTCAAAGCTAATCTTAAATGTGCATTCGGTCAAGACTCCTTCATTAAGAATTTTATGACAAGTTGTTTTAATCGATGGGCATCTGAATTCACTGAATTAGGTAATGGCACTTCAGTGTTCAAAGCAATATGTACTGGATTGAACTCGTTATGTGAACTTTAAACTTTCATTTTGCGAGCCACAAAAGGATTGAAATGGGTATCCTGGTCCAATACTGGCTAAAATTCGTCTAGGGATAAAATAGGTTGTTTGCTGGTTTTTGTCAGCCTGTTCTTTTGCGTGCCCGACAGCCAGTAAGTGGACGAAAATCGCCTTTTATAACCGAAAATACAAGTTTTAACTTGCAATAATTCGGATTTAGAAATCTATGTATCATATTAACGTTATTCAGTCAATATTTGGTTAATTAATTTCCTAGTTTGCGTGTTTGTGAGCAAAAATTTCGAGTTGGTGAATGTTTAGAATATATGATACATTTAATATATTTGAATCCATTCCTAAGTGGAATTTTCCAATGAGTGATTTATTGGTTGTTGGCGAAAGGACTTTGTGGTAAGTCGATATAAATATAATTGCTTTATGTATAAAATTTATTAATTTTGAATTCAAGATAGTCTTGCTTATTGGTTGAGTTTATCAGCCGTTTTATTATTTTATGTCTTAATATAACCATAAGGTGAACAAGTGAAATATTTGTTTAATTAACTGGCGGTTTTATGCAGGTTATGAAATTTTCCAGGCTTATAATCGCTGTTTACTCTGGCATTATTGACTTAACAGAGAGATTATTCCTTGTCTGGGTTCTTAATTGTAACATAAATATCTTTATGAGCAATCTCAGATATGTTTCATAGTTTTTGTACATAGAACCACTAAACGTTCCACAAAATGAAGTCACGAGACCACTTAAGAGCCACATAAACTCTCTCTCTCTCTCTCTCTCTCTCTATATATATATATATATATATATATATATATATATATATATCAGAAATTTGTTTGATAGATTTTCTCAACAGTTCATGCATCACTAATGCCACAGTCGAACAAAGGTGAAACAAACACTGAAACATATTTTTTCAATGGACAGTATATTTATTTTTATAGACGAGGTAGACATTTGATGTAATTTTACCTTCATATGATTATATTTTTCCCACCTAGTAACACAGTGAATTTCTTCTACCGGTCACTTGAAATGTAGGTAACATATGATGGTATCGCTTGCAATTACATTCATACGGTGAATCTTATGCAAACTGCATCGTAGTTATCAAAGTATACTGAGGTTCCCTTCTTCTATGATGTGCCACTTCATGCGTACGTATTTCTAAAATGTCTTGAGCTAAAGTAAAATTATCCACATAAAAATCTCTCAAATTCATGTCATTTCAAGATGTCTTCAAGCAAATAAGCGTTAGGTATATTGAACAAAATTGAAACAAATCATGATTAGTTGGATTTCACCGAGTAATATCAATTAATGAACACTGAATAATTCTTGTCATTATTTTCATTTTCGTAGCTTATTAAACGAATTATTTTCTGAATTGCTTTGACAAAAATATTTTTAATATTGAATTCATACGATTATGCGCTACTAGTTTCTGATGAGTATTATTTCATAAATAAATCATATTTTATGTAACATTCCGCAGTGTCCAGTGTTACTTGAAGAAAACACACATGATTAATCATGTAGATATCTATGAAGTTGCAACGTAAACCAAGTATTTATTGATAAAATTATCTGATAGCACAATAAATTAAAACTCGGTCACATATTTGACTAGATTTCTTAACAGATGTTAAATAACTTTTATCAATTAATTTAGTTAACGATATGTAGATGAAATATTTAATTTAGTAAATTGTGTCTTTCATTAAATAATTAAATAAACACCATTTACCTAATCATATGGTGGGTAATTTCTTTCATTATAAAAATGCTCATGAATATTTAGTTGAAATCGTAAATCTTTTTTAAAAATCTTAATTTTTTTAAAAAAAAAACTATTTGTCTAATTAAACTTTTTATCCTTTTTTTTCGATTTTATTTGAAATTCAAACGAAAGAATCAACTGTATTCATTTATTTGTTTCATCTAATAGTGAAATAATTAATGAGATCAGTTAAGCAGAAAAGAGAATAATGAAGACACGTTGCGAGTAGTAAGAAACTTTTTAATGTTCCATAAACTTTAGAATTAAAATTAATGATGTGCATAAAAGTTTTTTGTAGAAAGATTTAGTTATTGATTATATTCAGTTTGTGTATCAGTGGACACCAAGGAGTGCTGAATACATGTTTTGTCTCATTTAGGATTCGTCAGAAGAAGTCACAAATAAATTATTATCTCACAAATTTTTAAAGAAATGTTAAATTTTTATGTCTTGTTTAAAATATATATATAAGAAATGAATGTATGGTATAATTCAGAGCAACACTTAGTTGATAAACTGTGACACAAGTAAAATTAATCCCCGACACAGATGTATCATTTTAGCTGATAACTTATACTTTGAGTTACAAGTGTGGAACACGATAAGCAAAGATAGACAGTGGCTAACAATGGAACGCAGGCGCCGTCGCCTAGATGAACAAACTGATAATGCTTCTGACTTAATACAGTTTCGAAACAATTTACGCAAGATGCATGTATGCCAAAAGGACTGATCGATTGAAGTTCTGAACATCAGCAGGAAGATTCAAACAACTAATGCCATTGAAGTCTAACATAACAGATTTATACACTGTTTAAACTAACATCCTACTGGTAAAATTTGATTAATTTATATTATTCCAACCAGTTGGAAAATAAATACATGTTATTTTCAATAAATAACACCTCTATATATCCATATGGCGCTGAAAGATAAATTCAGTTACAACAACAAATGATTAGCAAAAGTGCTTCGTATGATGAAAAATCTTAGTAGAGTCGGTAAGTGAAACGTACTGTCAAACAAATTTGAAAAATCGGTGTCAAAATTTACTTGATAGCCTTTTGACTTAATTCTGCAAATGAAAAAAATAAAAATAAAACAATCGCTTTCAAGTCTCTTATTTACTCACATGTAGAAAGATTCTTTTCAGTTAGAATCAACTTTGATCAAAATAGTATGAAAGTAGGATTGTTTTACCTGTCTGTATGCATTGATTATTTGAACTGCTTCGTCTGTTTAACATTTTATTTTATTTCAAATATAAGGTATAATCACAAACATCAAGGAATTTATTTCCTCACTGAGCAAAATAATAGGCGTATCTATCATTTTCATCAGAAATAAACTAAATAATCGTCATTCCGTCAGAAACAGCTAATCAGAATTAAGATGCAAATCTTTAAAAAGTCATTTTACTTACTTACTTACTTACTTACTTAGGTCTGTTATCCCTAAAAGAGCATCGAGCGCTGACTAGCATTCTCCAATCTACTCTATCCTGAACCTGGTATTCCTACTTTCTTTTGGCCCTGAGGATTCCAGGTTAGGGCCTGCCTTGTGACACAGTTAGATGGTTTCCCCAATACTTGTCTTGTTCACTTCCGGCACCTTTTCCTAATTTCTGCCTCTGCTGGAACCTCGTTTATTCTCACAAACAGTAGGTATTTGCTGATGGTGTCTGGCCAACCGACCCTCAGTATCAAAATTAGACAAGTTTTTATAAATACCTGTGGGTGATGGCTTTCGTGGTTTGCCAAGTTTCTGCTCCATACAGTAGAACTGTTGTGACATTCGCATTGAAAATTGTGACTTCGGTGTTAGTAGATAATTGTTTCGAGTTCCAGATGTTCTTCATTTATAGAAATCCTGCCTTTCCTCTACCAATCCACGCCTTCATATTTGTACTTTCCATAGCTTCCCAGTCAAGTCTAATTCTGTTGATGCATGTGTGTCTTATCAGAGAATCTTGCTTTTTCCATTGAGTGTATTGAGAACTGCTGTTGCAGAGGCTGCTTCTACAGTAGTCTTCTACTTTTACATTTGTTGTTGCATGTGGGATAGAAGAGTCAGATCATTTGCAAAGTTCAGGTCGTCCAGCTGCATCCAAGCCGTCCATTGTGTCTCATGCGTCCCCTCAGATGTTGACGTCTTCATAATCTAGTCGACCATCAGAAGAAAGATAAAAGTTAAGAGTAGGCAACAGTGGCTGATACCGTTCTTCACTTGGAATGAGTCTGTAATCTGTCCAAGTTAGGAAGAATGTTTCTTAAAAAAGTCAGTCGATTGATAATGGGTGGTCTCATCATATATTTATCTAGTGTCATGAGATGAACAACATAGTTTGTTAATTGTGAATGAATAATCATATTTAAATTCCAAATAATAGTAGAATCGTAACAGCTCGTTTTACTCTGTATAGGGTTTTGATGCAGTCTCAAACATGTTGTCTACTGATTCCAAATATCATAGTACTGATTAAAAACACTAATAAATTTGTTAATGTGAGAAAAAGTTTCTCTCTTTTTTGACCAGTTTACTTGTTGTAAATACTTAAAATAATCCGCAAGGTTTGGAGTAAATATGCATCCAACAAGCCGTTCTTAATATTTATTTCCATTACATCGGATCAGTAACTAATTAATTTAGTTTTTACTTCAATCTTCTGAGCACGAAAATTAAAAGAAACTGAAAATATTTTTATTTTCATAATATTGCATTATTGAAGCTCTTGATAATTTTTTTAATTTCAAAAGCCAGTCTGTTATTCAACCTATTTTTTATTCCTTTGTCAGTTTTGATGGCATCTTTCATGCAAAAGTTTTGAGCAATGAGAGAGTTAATGTGAAAGATTTAACACATAACTTGAAGTAAGTGCTTTCGTCTAATTTTTGTGTATTACTAAACTTACTACTCAGTCATTGTTATGAAAGTGAGGTCTTCGATAGAATAATCTTTTGCTTTAAAAATTTGAGAACAGTCTATCAATAGGTTTATGAACTTGTATCTTCTCTAATTTACAACTAGGATTCACTTATCTAGGTAATCAAATACTTATATGTTCAAATGACTACTAATGATTTCAGTGATTTTCTGTTGAACAATTTAATGAAACTTTTGTACTATCTGATTGTAAGATCCATTTTGGAAGGCTTTGTTTGTAATACGTTCTTATTGATTCCTTCAGTTGTACATTTTGTTAGTCTGTTAGATTCCATTTTGGGATGATAATATTTGTATTTTATCATAGTTTTTAATTCTTTTGCCTTTGATGAGTTTCTGAACTGCATTTATGTTGTTGCTTGTGTTGACTGGAAATGTGCATTTTGATTGTGAATTAAAGCACTCTTCCAGAATTAGAAACACTGTGTTACAAAGCAACCAAATATTATCTTTCGAACGAATCTGATCTATCCAAGAGGTACTGAATAACATTTATTTGTTGCTATTGATTTGAATAATTGAACAATTGTTGGTGGAATAACTTAGTGGTAATATTTGTTTAGGTAATGATGTATATTTATATTTATGATGAATATCAGAACCATTGTTTACCCAAATCACTTGTTTTAGACTTCAACTGGGCAAGACGCGTATCTAAACTACTTAGACAGTTATTCCTCAATCCATATTGCTACGTTTATACCAAGATTGATATAAATTTATCAACTTCTCTATTTGGCATTGATTTTAGTTTTCACTTATTGATCTTGTCATTTGTCGACATTTGGTGTTTATTGAAAAAAAGATGATACATGATTTTTTCTATTCAGTCATGCATAGCTTGTTATGGGTTAGGAAATTATATGAAACCAAAAATAAAATTGAATGTTATCAGGGTGTTAGTCGATTGACTGACAAATTAATTAAAATATGTTTGCAAGAAATTTCACTTAATTCACATAATTCATTAATTTTGTTTCCAGAAACTGATAGTTTCTTATTACGATTATTGTCTATCGAGTAATGTCTATTCGATATTATTTATGAAATGTGACAACTATTATAGACATATCGACATGTTATATATATATATATATATATATATATATATATATATATATATATATATATATATATATATATATATATATATATATGTACTGTGTAAACATACACACACAATTTCAACATAACAAAACACTGAATATGTCTATTTAATCCCTATTGGTTATCATTTATTTACATGACTTTTTAATATGACCAATATGAGGACAGCTCAGCTAGTAAACATGATAAATGTAGAGTTATAACAAAAAAAACCTACAATTAATTCATTTGAATTTAAATCATGACATGAAATTTGAGCATACTTTGCAATATGAAAACATAATTGTTGATAATAAATAGTTTGATATAAAATTCTCTTTGAATTATAACTTATCTAGATTATATTAGAATCATCATTGCAAATAAACAGAAGTATACAACGATAATGACCAGAAAAACACTGTGGAATTAAACTCATAGGAGCAATTTGTACAAAATGCCATTCACTACGTATTTTTAAATTAATGTAAGTTTGTTATATCAAAATTTATTGTGTATAATTGTGAGATCGAATAGAAATTGATTGAATAAATTTTCATTGGACAAAGTTAACATTAACTAAGAAATTCCTCGAGTTTTCTGTTTTGTAATGTTAAACAATAAAATGTAAATCAACATAATAATTTTACAGGATATGATTAATTTATATTCTTTGATTTTTTTTTCAAATTAATTCTGCTGAAAATATTAGTTCTACAGAAAACCTTTTAATTAAAACTGCCTAAAAATAATAAGTAGTATCACTGATTTATGAGTAGTATGCTTACCAATATTAATCCGTCAGTATTATCAAATCATGAACTTTTAAAAACAATGAATAGAACAGTGTTATAACCAATATCAACTCTGAACTAACCGCACACAGCTCCCATTTTATAAATAGACGCTTAATAAAAGATAGTGTATTCTAAATAATTTTGTTGACTTCAAACTTAAGCGGAGAATATCAGTGCCATTTAGTAAACAGAAGTGTTGATATCTATTGTTGTATATTATAAATTGGAGATAATGTGATTTTCCCGTGGCAAGATACAGCTGGAGGCCTTAAGTCTAACTCACTGAACAATATAAATATCGTTAATTTAATAGAAAGGGCTTTTCATTGAGCTTTATAATGAAATGCAGTGGCAAAAACTAACAATTGTGATACTTTTATTAGTTTTTTACAGTTTTATAGATTCTTTTAATCACTTTGCTCATTGCTTGTTTTTAATGTTTGATTCACATCAAATCTACCATTTATCGGTGTATAATATAAAAAAATGGCAACACCACTGACGAGAATTTTTGAAAAGGCACGAAGTATGTGAATTTGTTTCCGACCAATACTCCCACAAACAAAATGAGTAAATATCCTAAAAATAGATGAATAAGAACTGTAATATTTAGAAACTTGAATATTATTTATGTTAAATAAATTATAAATTCAAAATTCTCAATTCTGATGACAATCTATCAACCCAAATGAGCATCATTATCATTTAGTCAGAAACAAAGCTCCTGCAAACTAGCCCTTTGAAATGAGTTAAGGCACTCTATCTGATCCGATTATAATCTCAAACGAGCAATGATTTTAAGTTATCTATAATCTATAACCTCCGGAATATATCTTTTACAATAAATACTATTTAACTCAGTCTTTTTGATTTTACCAAAACTGTTCATCTGATGATCAGATTCTTCCGAGGAAGTTATAAGTCAGCAATCTTTTTAGTATTAAATAACTAGATTTAATCAGATGGAGCTGTTGGATCTAAGGATTTGCTAATTAACGTTCGTTGTTATCAACGCTCATGAAGTAGCTGATATTTTTGTGTGATTATAACGCAGTAAGTGACGTTAAAATTAAGTTGGATAAGCTATAACTGACCTCTTGAATGGTCTAAGTATTACTGATAACTGATTATCTAGTAGTAGTAGTAGTAGTATTAGTAGTAGTTGTTGTAGTACCGATAGAATCCTAATTACCGAATTTTAATAAGGCCAACTTCCAAATGCTGAAGATTAGAAAAATCAAACAAATCTGAAACTGAATCACTAGAAGAATAACACAAACTGCATAATGAAACACATTTGTAAAATATTTGCTAGTATCTGTTTTTCTTTTAACAAGATGTTTACTTCCTTGTAATGGCTTGAAATGTTACTTATTTGGTCACAATTATTTTTGTCTCGTTGTCTAAAAGAAAACTGGATTTACACTACGATACATTCTATATTACTTGGACAATTTCTGTCTTTGACAATTTAATGAGATTCTACATTTTAGTTAAACAAATGAATTGCTTTATTTTACCATTAGATAAAAATATTATGTTAAAACCTTTAAACTTTTGACCAGACCATAGTTTCTCATTTATTTTCTGTCAAAGTCTACCTTAATTATGTAATTACAATACAATGATGACTAATCTTTACATCGACATATTCTGTACGTAACACATACATTTACAAATGTCATTTAAATGAGTAGGCATTTATGCGATAAAAATAACAAATTTTTCCTTTTAGTTTTACTACTGACCTAAATAAATAATTACAAATATTGTAGATGTACATTTCCAAGTAAAATAATGAAACTGCATAACACAGAGATTCAATAATATAAAAGTAGACTGAACGAACCTTTTCGTAAATATATATCAGTAATCAACATAAGTAAATAAGTTGTCCAGAAAATAGACATTATATTTATTGTTTAATAAAATATAATCATCTTCGACTACTTCAATTGTGTGCTGTATTATAGAGTTATAACAGCTGACTTGTTTGTGTCAGTTAAATTTAAATTCTTGTATTTTTTCCCATCATAACTGTTTGTTTCTGTTGTTCTCTGTTAGATCTATGCAGTGAATTAATCATTTCAGAAAATATGTGATAATAATTGACAGACAGGGCAGATATTCAGTAGTTTAAACAATTGTTCAACTGTTTTATTTAGAAAACATTTAGTCCACACAAAAATTTAATTTATATTCCTTATAATAAATGATTATCATCAATATTGCTATTTAGAAAGTGGAAGACGAAAGCAACAAATATGATACACGTGAATTCAACGGTCATTCCGATTTCTGGAACTGATATACATGCTTTTTATACTTGAGCTTAACCTGCTGTTTGAGTGAGAAGATTAGAATATCATTCATCGTTCAACATCTGTCACTTTAAATTTGGCCTAGACCTAGATTACGCGTGTACTGAAGTGTGATATGTATTGACCCAGCCTGTTAAGGTGTGTCTATTTGTTGTTCCAACTACGCTAGTGAGTCAATATTATAGTTGCACAATAAGAATTGGAAAGTCGGTCAACACAAAGGTGAAACAATTTTGCTTTCTACAACCGATCAAAACTAACTTTTCTAGTTTGCCATCAAAATGTTTGAACATTAAGTATGAAATCTGAACACATCAAAAAGTCTAATATCAGAATAAATAGTGTATTTGTTTGAAAACATTCTCGAATAACCTCTATTGTTTACTAAACATGATCAGTTTGATTTATGGAATTCTACGAACATCTAAGTTTCATTAATGTTTGCCTTTTGAAGAGGAAACGCCAAGCAGTAGCCCTCATCGGTTCTCCAATAAAATCTGTCAGGTTCACTTACATAAGAAATTAAAGATGAATTTTGCAACGATATCAAGATCAAATTGTCAAACGAGACAGAAATACTTTTCATCAACCCCATTAAAAGCATGTCGAATAGATCAGCTAGAACAGGAGTTATTTATTTAATTCAATTTATTTCACATCGCCTTCAAGCTGCTAAATACTCGAAAATTTAATCATCATACGGAATTGAAAAAATGTAAATCAATAAAATTAAATTATAGAAATAGGGTAGGAAAAGACTAGTATCCAGTGAGTATTAAATAATTAAATCGGTGAAATTGTTAAGTATTATGTGAAAATTCGCCAAACCAAACAACAAACAAACAAAAAATGAGTTGGACTGACGCAACTGTTAAAATAATGATAATTGAAGCTAAAGAATATTGATCTATCTGAATAAAGAGACAAAAAGCTGGCAATATGTTACTGTTAAGTATACAGTTTCTATCATCATCATGTGGTAGCAATCGCTTTAAAAAATCAGTGCACACTCCAAAAATTCTGTCCGTTGTTGAAGTGGAAGACTATAGAAACATTAGTTATATGAACAATGTCAGTTGACTGATTGTATGATGTAATAGTGTAGAAGACTTGTTTTCCGAGCCAGGGTTTTCCTGTTATTATGTCAAGAGACTTTCTTTTGTTGTATATAGTGTTGTAGGAGGACAATTAAGACACTACTTTCAGACACTAAATCAGAAATATTAAATCCTGCTCTATGGGATTCTGTCGCAGCAACCGATGGTCATTAGTAATACTCATAGATATATGGTGTAACTCGGATATGAAGTTACGAAGTATTTGAATTTAAATATCTTTGTTACTCCCATGATTTTACTTAAATGTGTAAAAGTGAGACTATTCCAATTACGTGACATAAAAGGTTTCAAATGTGTCTGCGTAGTAAGATACTTTTGTAAAATAAATGAATATTCCAGAATTATATATTATTAACCATTGACAGGAGTATACATTTTGAAATGGTTGAGTGAAATCTAATGAAGTTATAATCTAATTTATTGTGCATTGCATATATTACTCGTTAATATTTAATTGCGTCGCTAACAAAGAAATTTTACTAATTACAACCGGTTACTGAATTAGCATTTTCTGAATTTTATAATTTTTCCTAATCCTCTACTCACAACCAGAATGTCGAATTGTAGACTGTATGATTTATTTATTGGTAGTGAAGTACACTGATTCACATCAAATAAACATCTACAACGGCTTACGTTTTGTCTTCCGAAAAGTGTTTCATTCACAAAAATTACTTTTTTTGTTTGCCTCTTACTGAGAAAATGACAACTTTGTAAACTTAGTTTTCAGCTGTGATTTTTTTTTGAAAGTGTTTTTTCTTGATTACTTTTATAGCTACACAAAAAATATTAAGCACCAAAAAGAATATGAATATCGCTTTGTGCTGAAATACTAGATGTATTTCATTAGCATTTATCATTATTTCATTCCCTGGAAACTTGCTAATCATTCTGTAACGTAGGTATAAACAAAATTTTTCTCAAATGCCAAAAAGAAGAGACTAGAGAAGAATTAATTTATTGAAGAATAGTACAGTTCGTAAACTGAAATAAAATAAAACAAAATACTGGAGACAGGAAAATAATCCGAAGCTGTTTTATAACTTTTGTTTTCTATATGAACGTTTTTCCTAATTTATGACATCGGTTTAACTTTGAGTTCGGATATAATTTAACAGAGAAAAAATGGTTCGGAAAATGTGTCATTTACATCGGTCTGAATTTATTCACTAAAAATAATTATAAACAAAACAAGCCCTAAGAAAAAAGAAAAAATTGTTATTGTTCTGAAAAATAACATTAGCATCCATTTGAGCTTTAAATTTTCTTCTTCGTTTCGAGAAGGACTTCAGAAAAATAATTCATAGTTTGAATTTTTGTCATCCAGTTTAGTGTGCAGTTGGTAAAAAAACTATTTCCAAACTACATTTTTAAGCTTGTAAGCCGTCATTACGAAAACGGAACAGTAATTTCAAGAGGGTGACCTTTTCTAGGAAACGGTTTGTCGATAAGGTTATTTGGATTGATAAATGAACACTGTTTTGAATAAAAATGTTTGGTTTCTGCCCAACAGTCATTTTTCAAATTCACTAGAAAACTCGTCAACTGAGTGAACTGATTTTTATGATGACACTTGGGACTATCACATGTCTCTTAAAAAATCAAAGTGTTATTCATCATGTATGATTATACTAATTTGAAATATAGAAATACATGTATCTATCATGTTTTATAAGAATTTGAGCGGTAAAAGTGATAATATCGGTCGATTGATATGCCTTTCTATTCCAAGTTACTCGATTGGATTTTAAAACTACAATTTAATTGTAAAATGTTTAACATCGTGACAAGAACTCGATATCTATTGTGACTTAATTTTACAATCATCAAACAATCTCGTGTCGCTGTTTCCTGTGAATGAAAAATAGCAGATCAGAAGTATTTCACTATTCAAAGGAAATACTATCCTTTGTATATAAAATCTTCAGTTAAATAAATGACTCATCCAACCACATTTACATACTTAAAATCTATAAAACGTTTAATATTTAGATAAGTATTATTTAGTGTTATTGTGAGTTTAAACTTCCCCACTTCGATTTGTGAGACATTCCTAATCCATGGTTTGAGACTGTAAGTAGTATGACTTCTGACTGTTTGACTCTAATATCATATCGGAAGTGCTGAAAACCATATACTTTTAAAAAGATTTAAAATATATGTTGATGGCTGCATTCACAAAAACCATTGGTAGCATTTTTGGAAATAATTTGTTTCTTTTTCAAAATGTTCTACAAGGCATGCTGTCATTCGGTAAAAAGTAACACAGATTATTACGATTCGAGTGATGTGTTCTTTCACTCATAGCCTTATCGCAACATTCAAGGTCAAAGGCAGTCGAAAATTTACTATATTGGCTTGCATAAAACAAAGATTGAACATGTAAAAAATACATGATAATGACTTACTGACTTAGAGAGGAGCGGAAAATATGCTCTATTATGATAATTTGAGTTTGTCCAAAAATAATTAGTACGCCTTCAAGTAAAATATTATACAGTCAACAGCATACGTCCACATTCGTTTATCAAATTTATTTATAATCTTGCAAAGTTGGCTGTTTGCGTCAAAAATGATTTTAAAAATACCTCAAACATTATAAAAAATTTTAATTCATTAACATTTTATTATTTTTAGCATTGTCTTGAAATGATGTTCACTGACAAATAAATTTGAAGGAGGAAAACGACAGTTTGGCATCAACGTAATTACTACTAGTGTGGATAATGTTGTACAGTTATTTATCATTTGCATTTTAGAAATACGGTGAATTCACAATTAGAGAATGATGATTAAAAAATATTAGTTTAGGTTCAGTCAACTGAACAAGTAACTATAGACTTTGTAAAAAAGATGAATGAATAAAGCAAATTAAGAAGTGTTGAAACTACAGCTTTTATTTTAACTTTATCAATCTTATTTACTTTTAGCTAAATGAATTGTCGAAATCCATAACATTACAAGAGGTGCACTTTACGTCTACATTGACCAATAGAAAAATGCCTTGAAACTTAAAAAAATGTGGACAGAGGAGAAGTTACATATACAAAGTCTTCAAATTCTTATATCCTTTACATATCTAATTAACTCTTGTTACAGTAAATATTTATATTCTGAATTACTTGATTCCAATCAAATAAATGGTATACAACCAAATTTAACACAACCATATCAAGTTTCATTAACAATTAAAGAATCATCAGTTTTAAATACTGATTTAATAAATATCAGTCAAATTATGCAAAATCATGGTATTCTATTAGAGACATCAATTGAAGAAGCTGAAAAACGTAGTAGTTCAAAAATTATGAATTTTGAAATTTTAGATATCAGTGCTAATTTATTAACAGCATATCAACAAAGAAATCAGAATAATTTATTGAATATTATCGATTTACATCCAGTGAAAGGAATCATGAAATTCGGTGTACCATTAGATCGTGAACGTATATGCAATGATTTACAGAATACAAATAAACAGTGTAGAATAACTTTGTTAATAGCTGCTTATAAAATTAACAATCATGATGTAAATCAGCAGCAAGACTTAATTCTATCCAATAAAATGGAACAAATAAACAATGTGGATTACATTAAACATAAAAGTGAATTAATTTGTATTGAATTAATGATAACTTTACTGGATATAAATGACAATTCACCGTATTTTCCTCAAATTCCTGGTTCTGACAATCATCCTAGAATTATTAATATTGAAGAAGAATGTCCAATCGGTACAATGGTCTCTTTACCAATAGCTAATGATATGGATTCAGCTGAAAATGGTATTATCAAATATGAATTACTACCAGTTTCTACAACTGCAGAATTAACAAAGTTATTTGAAATTGTTCAGTTTCGGGGTTCAAGAGTTCAATGTGAAGATATGACCAGAAATGAAATGCATAAATTTAATAATACATATAATTTAGGTCAAGAATCAAACAGAGATTATTTCCCTATAGTACCATGCTTAAAAGTTGTTGGTAGATTAGATCGAGAACAAGTATCACGTTATACAGTACGTCTTATTGCTACAGATACTGGTGGACGAAAAGGTGAAACGATTGTACGCATAATAATTCGTGATATTAATGATCATGTACCATTATGGGCTGATAAACTGGAATCGGAATTATCACCTAATAGTCTATTGTTTATGGGATCAGAAAGAGTATTATTTCAATCCAATGAAATGATAGAAGATAATGAACATGGTGGAACAATTGTGAAGTATACTTTTCAAATTCCTGAATGTACTAATCAAAGACAGTTGTTACATTTAAATGCAAATGATATGGATGAACCAGACAGTGATTATGGTCGTATAACATATCATTTAAATGATCAAACAAAAGATTTTGAACAATTAAGGCAGAGACTTTTTATTTCTGGAGAGTATATTTACTTAACTGATTATGGCTTGAAAGATCTAAATCAAGCCAATTTAACCATCATTGTGACAGCAACTGATGGTGCCGGTAAAAGTAGTGATGCATGGATTCAGCTTTTAGTGCAAGATTGTAATGATCACAAACCGATGATATTAGTAAGTAACAAAATGATAATGAATTTAACTCTAATTTCATATTTGTTAAGAAATTATCTCAGGTTTCATGTAATAAAAAAAATTATTTAGTAAATTTAAAGATGTTAGTAGAACATTTAAGTAAAAAGATCACTAACCTAGCCCTTAGAAAGAATTATATTAAGTTACTTGTAATTTTTGGGCTGTTGCAACGTTCAGCGTTTCACAGTGAAAACACTTGTAGGGTAAAGAACAGTTGTTCACGCGCAGGAACGAAGGTCCCGGGTTCGAATCCCACCAGCTGCAGGAGTCGTGGATGAGCACTGCTGATGGATCCCATACTAGGATGAAACGGACGTCCAGTGCTTCCAGATTTCTAATGGTGGTCTAACAATGATTGATTGATGATTTTAATGTGCAGCAGACACTAATCTCTATAACTTTGATTCAAGAAACAAATAAGGTCAAAACAATTTGAATTTAAATGAATCCCCAAACTTGAAGCATCGGGCCATCATCAAGAGGTTTCATTATTCAAACCTACAACAGTTTAATCAATAATTTATTTATCCGTGTTATTTGAGTAAACAGCAGGATTATAATATGTGGGCGAACCGATCAGATATGTGATATCAAGTCTCATGTATTGGAGTAAAACCCATTTGTTCATACGTTTGAACAACACTTGCCACTATAGCTGATATCATTTTGATGACAAAAACCCTAGCGCTAATTCCTGAGTCTTACCTTTAACTCCAAAAAATGCTCAAGCTCCTTAAGGAAATCTGTATTCTTTTTTTTAACTCTGGTAAGCAGGTGAATTTACTCATGATCACTTCAGCATCACTCAAGGATAATCCGAAAATCATATCCTCATCAAGTAAACTGTCATTGTAACTCAATGTTTGAACGTTGCTATCCTTTGTAATATAACAGGGATGAGATTATTCGACTACTCCCCCTGCCAACGTCTCACTCTATTATCTAAAATTTGGCACAGACGTTTTGTATTATTGTTGGTAACATAATATTTTAATCAAATTTCCGATTCGGATAAAACATCTCAATTGATCGATTTTCATTGTTTGTAATATCTTATACCTTACCAATAATTTTTAGACTAAAATGTTGATGAATAGTTTTAGAATATTTATAATGCAGTAACGAAGAAATAGATCGACGCAAATCTGGATTGTTCTCTGACTCACTTAAGAAGAGGTTAATGCTTAACTTCAAATCATCAGAAATTCAATTTACAATTGTTATTTTTGCTATCACAGTCAAACAGTGAAGTAGTGCACACTTTGGAAGATACAAACACCATAATTTACTTTAACCGATTGCATTGACGAGAAGAATAATATGAACACAATGATCCCTTGAAAACTTCATCCGAAACCAAAGAACAAGAACTCGCAGATGAAGTTAAAACAGAGCTGTACGAGACAATAAATTACAGACCAGGTATAATATTTATGTACTTCTGATACTAAATTAAGAGCACGAAAACAAAACGGAAATCAATATGTAAATCAACTACCACCGATGTGAAACTAAGTTTTTGATAAGTAGACGGAAAATGTATGTTTGAAATCCGACTTGTTATTTGATGCATACAAAATATGTTTCTAATTCTAGGAAATATATATATATATATATATATATATATATATATATATATATATATATGCATATACTTGATCATTTCTAATTTTAAAAACAGCGTATCAACCGATGCTTTTCTATTCATATAAAGTTTTACTCTTGTCTATCGTCGGCTCGTTTCATTTACTGAGTAAATGACTACTAAGTCATAAAGAATAGTTGATAAACTAGTGTATGATTCTACTGAATAATAAAATACTTTCTGTATATCAAGTAAGATAAAACTCAAAACAGTCTTGTCTGGCTGCATCTTTTAAAATCTATCTAATAATATTTAGATTAACGTATGTTTAGACTCAAGTATTTTTAAAAGGAGATAAAGTGCTATAAAACTGAATTATGCGTAAACTAGTTATTGAGCTCTTAAGAAACTAATAAACCTATCAACTTTCATAATGACACTAGAAAGGCTGAAAAAATAATATAAACAGGTTAACGAATTGCTGTAATTCAAAATATTTTTAATAGTACCTTTTGTATGTGATAATGTAGTATGTCTAAAAGTAGTTATAAACCTTCCTGATAATGAGTTAAGGACGTAATAATTCTATTTTCATTTTTTAGATGAGAAATACTGAGTTTTCACTAGTAGAAAATGCAGTTGGTAAACAACAGTTGATAAGCTTAATAACAGTACGTGATTTGGATCTGACTACATCACCGAATTCGGAATTTTATTGTAATTTAAATGATACAACATATCTTACACTTTATGAAGTAATGTCTGGACCAAAATTAAATGATCAACGTTATCAAGATAGTATTTCAAACACTGTGAATACACATAATGGATTTTTATCGCATAGACATGATAATGACGATGAGAAGAATACTGGTTTCTTTCGTCAAGGAAGATGGGTTGTTTATCGATTAGAAACTAAAAATTCATCATCATTTGATCGTGAAGCGACACCATATTATAATGTTCTGTTACAATGTTCAGATAAAGGTTCACCAATGCTTACATCCAACCGACTGATAACAATTAACATACTTGATGTGAATGATAACGCGCCAATGTTTGTTATGCCTGATCAGTCAAGATCAACTCCTTTGTTTTCAGTAAATACAGAGAATAATAGAAAATTATTTTATCAGTCATCTGCATCATCATTTCCTTCTTCTGTCCGTTCAAAAAATGATCAGCCATTCACTTATCATTTTAATCTACCAGAAAACGCTTTGCGTGGTACAATAGTTGGCAGTATTCATGCTATTGATCTGGATACTGGTGATAATGGCCGAATTACTTTTGAATTAAGGAGTCAAATTCCATTTTATACAAATAAACCAATTTTATTAGGTACGACAGATAGCACTGCTAACATTAATAACGATAAAGAGAATGATAGTAGAAATGAAAAAGAATCGCTTAGCATGGATCATGTGTTCAGCTTAGCACCAAATGGGGATATTCAGTTAATTGATGAATTAGACAGAGAAACAATAGATCGTTATGAGCTATTTATTATTGTAAGTGACAATGCGAAAACCAATCGATTATCATCAACAGCTACAGTTATAATTAAAATAGAAGATGTTAATGATTGTAGACCGGAATTTTTCGGGGATTACGTTTTCGAAGTAAGTTCGACCAGTTTAAAAATAGTTTTTTGTTTTCATCACACAGAATAAAGCTTACATCAAATTTATGAATATGTGTCATCATGAGTTACTGTTACGTATATGGGATTAGTTTGAATGAAATTACTTGAAGGTTAGTTAGAACGATCACAAATTTGTCTAAAAACAAACATCTGAAAACCAAGAAATGTTCGACCTCGATCTCATCTTACTATTGTGGTGCACTTAGCAGCTCATATCTTTAGCAAAATCGACAGCAAAGACGTAAATCATAAGGCTTGGAATTTAAAACTACGCTTTTATTCAAGGTAATTTACTCTGTTTTTAACCAATAATCACCAAGATCTAAGAGGTTAGTGAATACGATAATACGAAGGAAAAGTTTGGAACACATGTGACTTTTCCTTTTTCAGTATACCTCTAATATTTCCATAGTTAAATCATTGTTAACTGTAATCAACTAAACCACTAAACATTAGTAAATAAGTCGTAGCACATTTAGGAACAATTGACCTACCCAAATATCGTTTGCATGGGATATCGCACCATTAATGAAACAAGGAAGACGTTTTTATTCTGAGAGCTTTAGTAAAATCTTGATGGAAACGGACGATCGGTTTAATTGTAGCAATAAAGTTAGGTAATAATTTAATTTATTTCACACTTCTCTAAGGTTGAAGTAAGACTTAGGACTACTTACTAGTGATTCTGAACTTACTGAACACCAACCTTAATATCAAGTAAGTCGAGAATAGTGAATTAGATGGTAAGATATTTCCCGTGCTGTATCTCTTTCATGTCTTCCGTAAGTGATATTTTTTAGTGGATGTTAGTGTATTAAAATTTATTGAAGAAATACTGATGGGAATAATGTGCGAGATCAAGTTGTAATTTCTGATATCAAACGTTAAGTTTATTTGCGTTCTGAAGATACATGAATATAACCACATTGGAAAGTATTATACTATCAGTGTTCAGTAATATGTAAGATCCAACAATATATAGTGATGATGATTAGAAATTTCTAATGTCAGCCAATGAAATGAAATTTTCAACATTACATACTGAATGAAAAAATTTGACCATGATTAATACTTAGCAGACAACTATCACATACATCATAGTATTATAGGAGATCAAAAGTATTCTTAATACATCACTATTTATGAATTTAAATGCGACATTAGTAGGCTTACATTAGAATCCAACAATGAAGATACATCCCTTCAATATTGAAAATTCACTTTATGGACGTATGCTACCACTAAAGTTTGGCCTTAGTTAACTTATTTGTTATCAACAACTTCGAAATAATACCGATATAATCTCACTGAAGATGATCACCTAAAACTGATGATATTTTTCAAACTATAGTTAATTTCATGTTTACTATCCAAGTTCTAATATTTTCTTTACGAAGTGTCATTATCAATCAGTTTTTGCACCTAAATCATCAAATTGAAAGCTTTAAGATGAAACTTATTCAATTATATTATCTGTTTAATCTGTGACTGAGTTTATTTGAAAATAAATAAATAAAGCTTGACAACTAGCTAATAAACTAAATATTTGAATGAAACAATTTTGTCGTTTAAAAGATGAGTTTTCAGCTTTGAATAATTACATGACCGATTATACATGACTCATGTACTTTGTTCTCGTTAGCTGTTCAATGTTATGTTCATTCAAAAAGAAGCTTTGACTAACTAAGCACAAGGCAGTGTTATGTGCGGTCGCCATGACAAATATGGTACACTATTCTTGTTTCAATTAGTAAACGAAATTACCAATGCGCTAATTTTGATATTATAAACGATAGCCAATAATAAATTGTATAAATAAAAAATATCCAACCAAATGAATGTAAAACAAAGTAAAATGGTCCGCATATAATGAAAATACGCTGGCAAAATCTCTAAATAATTTGATTCAATGTTGACATGAAAATGTGCATTGTATTATCTTAACAATTCGTATATCTGTCTGTTTATTAATAACACTGAAAACAAAGTTAATTAATTATCGAGAGTAAATACATATTTCTATTTAAGTGTAGGCATTCTTGCTTTTTATACATGTTCATTCGCGTTCAATCAATGATTAGGTTAGTTCATGTTCATTTGTCTATTCAGTGAAGAGATAAACGAAAAATACATCTCTTCAAAGGATTCATTTATTTGTCTGATATGATTTTAACTTAATCACTATTCAAGCCATAATTCATGATGTTTTCTAATGGAGACAACCTGAAAATATGTATTCAAATGTTGAGAGAGATGGCTAGTTAACTTAATTGCACAATTCAAACTTTGATTCTGAGTAGATAACGAAAAAGAATGCACTAATAACAATTATTTAAATATGATACTATTTTACTCACACGTCACAGTGAGATTATGCTAAAAGTAATTTTAAGAACTTTATAAACGAACTTTATCATTAGGTGAATGATAATAATTTTTCATAGATACAAATAGTAAAAGTTTTTCTGGTCGTTGTAAAGTTAGTTTTAATAAACTGTGATCATGATTTGATTTGCTTACGGTTAATAAATGTTATTCTTAGTTGGATAGTTTGTATTTATTGTTCTCGTAAATAAATTTGTTACAAAATCTCACTGTAGTTTAGCATCGGGCATCATTATAATTGACATTATCTAGTATTTATAGTGATGCAATTGTAGGAATGATCATCACTTAACTAAGCTTAATATCATTTTCATAATATTTGTTCTGCTGAGAGAAACCTTTTATAAAGCAGCTTGTTTTATTGATGTCACTTCATGTTGCTCAAACTAGATTGTAGATTAGTATAATCTACTGGAAAACAAGCTCACCAACGCTGAATTCTTTAGAGTTCTGTTAGTGTTTGGAAGCAGTTGTAAGCGTGTATCTTTTCTTCTAAGACTATTTAATTAATAAATCAGTGTCAGATGATATTAAGATATATTGAAGTGTTTTACCAAAATTATTTCTACAATTTATCTTCATCGTAACTCATATGACTATTTAATACCTGCACTATCTTTTTCCCACATGCAATTTAATAAAAAGACCGTCGTTTCTTTTTTACAACACAAGTTCACTGCTTACTTGTGTTATATTATAACACTTATTTCTAAACTATATTTATTCATCGTACAAAAACACTGAATGTTTTAGTGACACATATACACTGATAAGGAATACAACACTAAAACGAAAGAACTGTACAAGGTTAACGATGATGTTCAGTTGTTATGAGTATACAAAGTTTAGTAAAGTAGTTCACATGAGAACCATATATAGAAGCTGGTTTTTCCGAAAAGTTCGTCATAGTATGTGAAAGTGAAAACAGGCAGTTTTAAGCTTTTCTAACCAAATATTATGTTATTAGTAAATATTCGCCCATACACTTTTCCTAAATTAAACATTAATTTTAATTTTAATTAAACTTCGTGAGCAACTTTGATTACCTAATATAAATATTAATTTTATCGTATTTATTCTTAAATAAAAATTAATCATGTGTTCAGTATCTGTTTTGTTGTCAAACATTCAGAGTACTGGAATAATTATGTACAATAGGTATTACATATATATAAATATGTATGGCATGAACAACTTCAGTAGTTCCACAATTGTCAGAATATTATGAGATGAGTTGAAATGTAATCAAATTGAGGGAAAAAAAAACTTTAAAAAACCACTTACTGATTAGCATCGGATCGGTTATACCAAATCATAATAACCACTTAATGGTTTGATAGGAATAAAAGTATAGATAAACTACAATACAGCATTTAGAATAATAATCAGCTTTTTGGCTATATTAATCACATAAATTATAAATTATCTGAAGTGTTGTTGAACACAAGAATAGATTGCCAAGTCAGCATATTTATTACTAGTTTCATAACAACTACCATTAGTATACATTGTATAAATAAGCGAGAGATATACCTAATATTCTTTAAATACTGTAGTGATTTTCTATATAAAAGTCAAATAACCTTAAAATTTGGAGATTCATTTGTACAGAAGTTGTAACTGCTTATTTGCTAACATTCCAATATGATGTTGTGGTAGACAATAAAATATGAAGCTTATAAGTTGGCCGTAGTCATTTTACGATACCAAGGCTTCATTTAAGACAGCTAAGTTCATTTGTTGTTTAATCTGTATTTGTTTTGAAAGTATGGTTTCGATTAACGTTAATATGTCAACAACTGTGTTTATAGTTGAAGTCACACAACACAAACTATAACATGTTTTGATTGTTTTTTTACCGTTTGAATTAGATTGTTGAAAGCTACGGCACTTCAACTATTCATCAAATTCTTGGAACTATAGTGGCTACAGATATGGATTTGGGGCGTAATGGGTCAATAACGTATCATCTTGGTGCCCAACAAGATAATCGGAACAACAATATCAACAGTAAATTATCAAGTTCAACACATACGTTTGGTTCACGCTTAATACAGGTAATTTCAAAATTTATATAGAGTAGGTGGCCTCATACGTGAATTACATGCAACTATTTTAATTTTCATTTTATTTGTTTGTCATTTTAATACGAGTATTTAACTAGTTTACACAAGTATTTTAACGCCAAATCTGACGAAAGGATTGCGAAGTTAAACATTTTTCTCTTACTACCTACCACTTTATCCCAATGTTCCGTTAGTTTTCTACGGCTATCCAAAGTCATTTTGATAAGTTCGAATATAATTTGATTTTTTGAATATTATTGCACACATCTTTCTGTATAATGAGTAAAACAATCAGGACAAATTATCTGTCATTTAGAAGATAATTAATTTTGAAAGAATTAACCGGAATTCAGAATGTATACTAATGTCTTGTGAAAATTCTAAAAAAGAAAACAACGAAATAGACGCTCCGTTTGTAGTGATACTTCAAGACCAAGTACTTAGGTGGTGGTATTGTATATACTTTTTAACTAATCTTTGAAAGTTTTCCTACTATTTAACTAAGGAGTCCGGGGAGATGAATGGTAAAATATCCCCCGTCAATTATACATCTTGGTATGATTTAAAAAAACCCGTGATAAATGTAGCAGAAAAACACTAGACAATCCAGGTGAAAGTAAATTGTTAATAAGTAGTGGAATATCAGCTATTTTTTGTATCTTCAATGTCGGTATAATAAAATTGGTCAAGTTTATGGTTGACAGTGGTTACTGCTGAAGTATCATAAAGCAAGCTCAAAAACGATTAAGTATAGTTCGTACTGATGTATTACTGTATTATTATGAGTTTAATATGCAGACAGATAGAGAGAACATCAACAAACTTTCTGTTTGAATTCATACTGAACAATATTTTCATTCTATGGAAAAACAGAATTCCAACGACAGACATGTGAAGCAATAATTTTCCTATGATACAAATATGCATGTGGATTGCTAGGTGAGAAACTTCAAAATAGGATTAAAAAGACCAAAAATTTTAACAATTTTCATGTACACTAACAGCTAGATTCGATTTAGAACAAGGGAACAGAAACAAATACAGAAAACATGTTTGTTCATGTGAATAAAAATCAATATTTCAAGTGTTCTTACTCTACACAATAAAATGAACTTTTATGAACAGCTTAAATGTGTGTCAACTCAAAGCGTGTACAAAGAAGTGAATAATCTAACAAAATCATTTATGGTTTCAGGAATTCATAGAGACATTGGTATGATGTAGGTATAATAAAATATGATAACTAATTCAAATGGTTGCAATAAAGAAACTATAAATAAAATACTAATAATGTGGTTGCTGTAAGTATCCGATGAATTGATGATCACTTCATGTTTACTTCTGGGCAGTAAGTTGATGCAAATTGGTTAAAGAAATATCAAATCATCTTCATAATTTAAATTGATATCTCAATTGGCTTCGGTTAACTTAAGTGTTTTGTATGCTTGTCAAGTAATTCATACTCCTAGCTTTGTTCCTTTTTTCATTCACTGAATGAGTGCTGGTTTTATTGTTGTGGTGCGAGCTACTTATGAGTAGTATATGACGTGAGTGTCAACGTAATGTCTGGCAGAAGAAGATGGGGGAAGATCAAGAAAGGAAGAGTTAGAACACAATGGAATTTGTATGAAACGCATAAATAGTAACAATGGATTGATGTTTTTCAACAGGAACAGTCCAGTTCGATATGATAGACTGATATTCTGCAAATTAACGATTGACGATCTGGTTTTCCTATTTTACTGAGTAACTCTGATTTTTTTTCAGATCAGTCATGATGGAAAGATGACTGTTTATGGAGTAATTGACCGTGAAAAGACTCCTATAATTGTACTGACTGTAATTGCTGAAGATAATGGGATTCCTGTGAAATTATCTAATTCCGTAACTGTTACAATACATGTATTAGATTTGAATGATAATAAACCGCGTTTCATTGAATCGTCATCATCATCATCACCACGTCCACAGTTGGTAAACAAGGATGAAACGTTTAAGGGAAATCCTGATAATGGAAGGATGAATATTGTTTCACCATCATCGGGATTTAAGCTGAATCTAAGCTTGGATACAAATGTTGGTACATTACTAACTGTGGTGAGTTTTTAAAATAGAATAATATGATAAAATTTTTATGCTTCACATGACTGAAATTAGTCAAAGTATATATGATATTTTGTCAAGAACGTTAAAGCTTCATTTATAATTTTTCTTAACGCAAATAGAACGTATTAAAAAATAATAAAGGTGATAAATTTCAAGCGATGATATCTAGTCTAATAAAATTATTCGGATCAATTATATTAAAAATAAATTTCATAAAATGGTGTTTAGGTAATCATACTTTTTCCAAAGTTTGATGATAGTAAAATGTTTAGCATTTTAGAGTATTTGTCTGCTTAATTAGTGGGTTAGTGTTTTAAATAAGAGCATAATTAATTCTAAGGATTTCAATTCGATCATTTATGGCTATAAAGTATCCTAGTTCATCAGAAGTAAAAGCAAATACAGTCAAATAGTTTAAAAAGAAAATCGTTAGTAAAATATTGCCCACTGAATTAACGTGAAAGTGCGTAAAACGCTCAATACTCCATTCCTACTGAACATTTAAAAACGGATGTGCTTCAAATTCACTGATACCTATCTTGTCTCATGAAAATTTGTTCTGCTTTCAAATAATGTCAGATCTAAATATGTGATTATTATTGTAGTAGTTGTACAGCGTAGACCTAATACGACTTTTAAATTTGTTTATTCATCGGAAGTGGAATAAAGTTTCAATGACTGGATATTTTAAAATGCATAAACGTGAACTTGAAGTTTTTTTTCAATTTTTTTAGTCATGGAAAACAAATGATTAGAATAAGATATTCTAAAAATTTATTTGATATAGTTGCAAAAATCTCAAATAACGTAATAATGACTGTGAGCACTTTTAAAATAAAAAACATTTATCTTATTATATCTGATAATGTTCATGGCATTGTCTTATAAAATATGAATGACTGCTATTCTTGTCGTTGTAAATTTTCACAGTTTATAGAATTGGAAGTGAACCCACGTGCGTGACAATAGCACGCATTAAAATGGTCTCGATATTACTCATATACATTTGTAGATATACATCAGTAAAAATAACTTCATAAATGTATTCTTATTTTCAATGTAAACTTTTACTTATTTTGTTATTATTTAAAACAAGTTTAAACAGACGTAAATAGATTTTAGTAAATATGTTATTTACTACTCTAGAAAAAAGTAGACACGATAAAATTAATAGAAAGATACTTTCAGACAACGTGATATAAAATGTGGAAAATAACCTAAATGTTATGCTCATTGTAGGTTTCAACATCTGTCAATATAGTTTAGTGTTTCAATAAACTAATGACTTCCGTAGAATTTAATATAATTAGTATTTCCTTTGAATAAAATATATATATATTTGTTTTACTATTTCGTTTGGATTATTTTTCTCAATAACCAAATGAGCAACTTTTAAATGAATAAGTAAATTAAACTATTAAATGTTTGTGGGCGTCTAAGAGTTTAAAAATGATGCATGTTTTTTTAAGCGTAGAAAATAAGGCATTGATCAAAGCAATGGGAAAATAAACTTTCAATCATATTCTTTATTCGTTTTAAAAGCAAAAAGAACTCTCAGCATTTGCACTGGTACTTTCTAATTAAATTATAGCCATAAATAATTTACAATAATGATATGAAATTGAAAACAGTAATCCATTGGGAAAAAAACCCAAGTGTTTTTTTTGAGCATACCTAATTATCAGTTAGATGACCATAGGTAAAATCCATTATTTTTTTTCATTTCAAAATCCAATAAAAATTTCAATTCATTGACATATGTCACCATGATGTCCACAATAATCAACATAATTGAAAACTGCAAGACATTTTTTAGTTGGGTTAGAATGTTTGAGACAGATTATTAGGATGTCTTGGGAACCATATGAAAAACATATGAATTATTTATTTTCTTGAAATAAATAAATCTAAAACTTATAAATTTTTGTCAACAAAATTTATTATTTTGAAAATGATTGTTATACTAGGCAAATAGCTCCAAGTTTTTAATATATCTACTTATTTATCAAATGTTAGGCTATCTTGTCATCTCAACAGAATTCAACACCATTTGTGCATTTACTTTATGTTCATTCTGTAAACTATTTGCTAATAGACTTCAATTGCCAGTAATTGATTACCGGCGATTCAATTTCGCTTATCGCAGCTACAATAACTGATGAATATCAATGTAAGCTGATTCACATAAATACACTCAATGCTTCGTTTACAAAACTGATATTTAAAGCATACAATTAATTCTACAAGTAAACTATTAAAGGTATTTAAGAGATCAGCAACTATTAGTTTATGAGTTACTTACTATCAACAGTTCAAATGTTATTTATTTTCATACAACCGGTTTCTTTTACGAATTTGAACAAGGCCAAAACAGAAATTAAGGCAGAATGATATGAACTCATTTTATGTCATGCTTTTTCATCAACTACTTACAGATGTATTCATATTGAAGTGTACCATTAGGATATTGGTACTGACAATAGAAAGAATTAGATTACTAATAATAACTATATATATATGTATATATATATCAAATTAAGAAACGTGAGAGAATGAAGAAGGATTAAATAGAGCCCGGAAACTGACAAAATGGATTTTGTGATAACGAAAGATCTGAAAAATTTACTTAAGTTTCAGATCACCTATAGATGAAATAAAGAGACTAGCTGGTAATTATCCAGAGTTCCTAAGGAAGATGGATTACGTAATATAGTAAAAATAGAGCTCAGTGAGCGGAAAATAGATAAACGGAGGGATAGTTTAAGCGTATACGAAATAACAATTAGCTTGGTTAGTATTCCACAACAAAATAAACAATTATAAGATGACAGTAGTAATAACAACAAGTAAAATTATCTTTTTACCAGTGGCACATTATTTGATGTCCCTTTTTTGACACATAAAACTAGTTTGAGTTTTAAAAATCACAAGTGATTCACCAAACCAAAGAGGGGCTGCTTCATTCTGTTAGCTGATAACTTTGAAGACTTGAGGAAAACCATTAAGAAGCCAGAATAAATTAAATACCGGACTTCTGCACTCTTTAAAGGCGGTGCACTTCTTTCAAATTCTTTGGGACATGCTTTTGCAAATGCACGTTAAGTGTTACGTTGAGCTGAAACTACTGAGAATAGATAATATATCGATGCTTGTTTACCAAAGGAAACATATTTTTCACATAAAGAGGTCAGTCTAGCAGCTGGATAAACAATTTTCCTTGCAACATTTGTTCTTCTATTAATCGTACCTTTAATTTCATATAAATGCGAACAAATGTTTTTTCTAGCTGTATAGAAGCTAAACGTCAGTTAGGTGTTTGATTCCGGTAGTTATTGATGTTCACGTGAATATTTGTTGTTTGTTAAAACTTATGAGAGAAGTCTATGAAAAGCATAATCTATTGGGGCTCTTTTACACAGCGCTTACAACTTATCATGATGTCAAATTGTGCTAAGCTAAAGATTGATAGGAGTGACTGTAATACATCGTTTTTTGTCTACTCTTTTGCATAATAAGAACTTGTTACATTAAAATTTATATATTGGAACGAAACTTTATCGTGGATGTTTACTGTTTTACGAAATAAAACCTAAAGTTAGAAGATGAATGGATAAAGCTATTTTCTAAACAAAAGTGGGAAATATTCACTACTACAAACTTGAAATTTTTGCACTTAGTATAAAAAGGTTGTCCTTAATTGTCTCTAGAAATGAAAAAGATCAAATCAATGTTTAGTTGTATTAATCATAAGTATCCGTAAAAATACACAACCATTGCTTTAATTACTATTTGGCTTCATCGATAAACCAGTGGAATTACTCACTCTTGTTAACTAGCTAATTTTACAAAGGGATACTACAATTACATTATGTAATTACATTTCATGTTCTTGTAGGATTCCATTTGATAACTCAGAATGATGGAACTACACTAAAAAGGGTTGTAATATGAATTAGGGATTGGTTATCGCTGCACTTTGTTTATATTCAGCTTAAGCTCAACATATAGCTCACATTAACAGTTAAGGCAAAAAACTCCTAATTATATGATTTTATATGCCTCATACGTTTTGATTTTTGTCGATTTATTTGCTTTCAGTTTGAAGCTTATGACCCAGACAATGGTCCCAATGGAACTGTGGTTTTTGATATCGCTTACTCAGGAGCACTTGGTATATCACATGATGTTAAAAGCTTAAAAAATGGAAAAACCGACGGCGATAGTTCCGATACACCCACATTTATATTGCAGTCAGATGGACGTCTTCTCTTGTCTAAACGATTAGTTTATTCTGATATGATATCTCCTACACCAAACAGTTTTCCAAAAAGATATCGTCGACCGGATAGATTGTTAATACGTGTTTCAGATCAAGGACCAACTCCTGAACAGTCGGTTACCAGTCTACAAATCTTCTACTACGATCCTATCGAGACAATACAAAACACATTTTCTGAGAATTATTTTCACATGACAAATACGAAAAGCGATAGCAATAGAGATAGTAAATATGTTTCCGTAAATCAAAATAAGGAAACCGGTAATAGTAAACACTACGCCTACAAATCAAATCCTCAAACGTTTCTAGGTTCTAATGGAGGAGGTCGACTTTCATCACAGTCCTATGTAAGATCGGAGCTAACTCATTCCAAACCATTTACATTACCTGCTATGTATTTGTTGGCTTTAGCTGTTTGTTTGGCATTAATACTTGTGATAATTAGTTTTGCATGCTTTTATGTGAAACTTAGAAAAACAAATTCGATGAGTAAAGGCGAGGAAAAATATGGTAAGCCTATTTTGAGTCATTTATTTTATTTACAATATAATATTTGTTCAAATACACTAATCATTTAGTAAATTGTCGAGTTATTTCGTAACAAAAAATAGTGTAATATAAATCTTAAACATATTACACAATCAATCTAAACGTTATTGGAACAACAGAGATTAAGCATTTGCCTTGGTATCGATTATAACTCGATAACTGAATCAGATACCATTTCTTTATCCAATCTATTTACATTCAATTAGATACAAATCGAATGAGAATAAGGATTGCTTCACTTGTTTCGAAGTTATTCTGTAAATGAGTACACGAAAAGCTTCGATAAATATAGACAGATTATCCTGGGTTTTTTTTGTCTGAAAAAAATATATGAAAACGTGATTACTTAGTTTATTAAAGGTATCACTCAACATTTTGTTGAAAAACTATTTTAGACAGATACAAATTTTTATGTCAAAGAGTATCATAAATCAAGTTTGTACTCCTTGAAATCAGTTCATGCTAGGGTTTGATAACATTATTATTCCGCATGCGTTCAGCTTTCATTTCATAAAAATGGTATTAGAAAGAGTTTATGAGGAGCATGATGCAAATGATTCAGTACAATTATTGGTCATTTACATATTGCTGATATTTTCATTATGAGAGCTTTTCTGCCTACTCTGATCTTCAAGCAGTTAATTTACTGGCACATTGATGAAACTGAAAAAGACGATAAGAGAATTTATGTGACAGCCTTCAGAGTTTACGAAAATCGAAGAGATACTTGATAAAACGATTTCAAATCATTACTGATCCAGCTGTTATGAAAGGTTGTACGTTTTCAGCGGATTAATTTACTGGATTAAGTGTAATTTAGTGGAGTATCGTACCAGTTGATTTAAAATTGTTTCCAGCTTGAGTCAGGAAATGCGTTTAATTAGACTTCAGTCATTGCTAGGTCTTCCACATATTTACGTTTGTCAGCTTTGATGCTCTTCTATACTGGCTTGTTTTCTTCTGTGTATTCAGCTTGTACCTTAACTTTCTCTGCTCTTGTTCGGTTGATGTTGATTGCTGCCATCTCGTTCATCCTTTCTTGAATTTAATCAAGAGTAGTTTGATGTTTTCTACTTGATGTAACGCCGAACCACTATACTAGTGACACACCGAACGTTAGACTCCCACCGTTCAAAAATAAGAAGACAGAAGACGTTGGAGAACACTTATTAACAGAATCAAAAATATACAATCAAAGATGCGTATTTATACAATTATATAAATGTCGTTTGAATATTTTGAACATTAATCAAATAGTTCATCATGAATACTAATCATATAGTTCATCATGAGCATTAATCAAATAGTTCATCAATCCACAATGTACGTGGCTTTCTTCTCGATTGGATATCCCAACAAGTAGCAACAGAAATCCATTCCTTATGGTGGTACTTCCTGACATGTTGAAGTGATTTCTTCCTTAATTCCTTTCCAATTGTTCTCCATGGTAGTTTCCTCGCAATCGAGTAGTTCATGTAAGGCATAGAATCTATTGCTGAGTATAATCTATGACCAGTTTTTTGAGGACGTATAGGTCTGCGAATCTCTCACCCTTTTCGTTCCTTTCTCTCAGTCCATGCTGTTTCATGATGTCTTCATATCCAGTGTTGTCCACGCCAACGTTGACATTCAGGTCTTCCATCAGGATGGTCAAATCCTTCGAAGAGTATCTGCTGACGATTGACTGCAGCCTCTCGCAGAATTGGTCTTTAACGTCTTCGTTTTAGTCGTTGGTAGATGCATAGCATTGGATGACGTTCATTGTAATGTGCTCTCTCTTTGTTTTGAAGGATGATTTAATGATCCTAAGTCCATGAGATTTCTATCTTAACAGTGCCTTTTGTGCATGTTTGGAGAGCATCAGTGTGACTCCTTGTGTTTGTGAGGCATTTTCTTCTTCATTACCGGAGTACAACAGCAGTTCCCCTGAAGCTAGTCTCCGTTGTCCAACTTGCGTCTAATGCTTTTCGCTGATTTCAAGCACCTCGAGGTCGTATGTTTTCATCTCTGCAGCAACTTGGAGTAGTCTTTCGGTATCTCACACTGTTCAGACATTCTATGTTTCTAAAAGAATGATTGCTAAAGTTTTCAGAAAGGGTATTATCCTCATCACTTCCGAAAGAACACGTCTTTCATCAGGAGACGCCATAACTCCTATAAATGAAGACGTTCTGACTCCCAGAGCAGGGTTTATATGGTTTAAATTAGCCTTTTCTTGTTAGCGTTTTTTAGTGAGTTAGTTTTTTGTGGAATGGGGTCGCCAACCCTATGCCCGACCTTCCTCCTTTACCCGGGCTTAGGACTGGCAGTAGCCCCAGAGGGACGGAGTTACGTTATGGGTAACTACGACAGATCTAAATTGCTTGGATTTGTGATTTTTGAACAAACCATAAGGACTAATTTGTTCAACCAGATCAATAAGATGAAGATTAAGCTAGAATTAGATTGAGTAGTAATAAATGAATTGAAATTGTTATTTTTGATGAAGCATTAATTTTGTTGTCACATTTCTTTTTTCGAATTGTAGATAGTGTGGAGAAGAGTGAACTTCACACTGACAGTTTAATCAGCTGTAAAAATGTAAGTCACTTCACATGTTATACACTTAGTAAAAATATATTCTCTTTTAAAATTAACTTCAAACACTACAGGATAAACAGTACTTGAAAAAAGAAAGCAATTGTGTTGTGTATAAACATAAATTTTACTTTGTTTTTTTTAAAGATTCGATCAATTCTGAAGTACTTTTCGTCACCAACTAACAGCTGAGAAACAAGAGAGAACCAGAAAGTGTTGAACACCTACAGCATCCATGAACATGTTTTCTTCACTAAGATCACCTCAAAAGGAATGAAACATTAAACTTTCAGGCCTACCAACACATTGAGTCAGGATTCAGTGTAATGTGCTGTTCTAATCTCCATAAACAATACAATTAAATCATAGTCATGTGTCCTCGTTTCACTTTAAAAATAGCTCTCAAAATTCCACGATAAATTTCTTATAGATTTATTGTGATATCTCTTTACCACTGGGATGATCGTCCTGTAATACCAATAACTGATTGTAGTTAGTAACATGGAAGTGCTATTTGCCTCCTTGATCTATAGGCAACGCGTTTGCAGGGAGATCAATTTTTTTCGGATTCAATAATTGGTAAAGCTGTGAATTCACACTGTTGAGAAAGCTCAACAGCAAATGCATTTTGATTTTTAGTGTAAGTGATGGTAAGCCCATGGCAAGAACCATGACGGTCATTAATATTTTAAACTCAGTAGAATCTATCACGATAACTTTACCGAATGGCTTATGCAAGATATTTTAGTTAACTATTCTACTCAATGTGCTGCGAAAATGTTTTGAAATACCAACTGTATCAGATGTAATGTAGTATCAAAGTCGAACTCAGTTAAATATATGTTAAGGAAGCATAAAATTAGTATATTTTATTTTTAGTTATATTCTATACATTTGCATCTTTAGTAAAACCAAAAAAGAAATAATTTGCAAACAGTTAATAACAATCTAAACTTCCATTAAAAATTTTAGTGTTGCTGTAGAATTTATCATAATAACATTTGATTTTAATTACAATGTGATATGATGTAACGCAGTCTGTTGTTTATTTCAGAATAATAATGGTGATATCCGCTTGAACAGTACATTAACAAGTCACACAAAACATGATGATTCACAAACAAATACTGGTTCACAAAATAAACTATTTTCTGATTTTGGCATTAGTACAATTAATTGTAGAAGTTTATCACCTACATATATTGTACGAGCTTATGATCATATCAATGTTGTTCCTTATAACGATTCTCATACAAATACAATTATGTCTAGTAAGTTCGATTGTACTGATTCCACTAAATGACAGGGTTAATTTTTTTTTGAAATTTTTTAAAAATTGCAGAATGAATGAAACTCATTGGTGTAAATCTGTCTAACGGTTAAAAACAGAATATCATAACTTGTGTTCATGGTTTTTAGCAATATTTAGTCAGTGTTTATTTAAATTATAGAATATGTTTGACTATTACATAAAGATGGAACAGCAGACAGATTTTAAAAGTACGGAGAAATACTTAAATCTTGCATACAAGATGAATGTACAAGTGTTGTTCTTCTGAAGTAGTTTGATTTTCGTTTCTTGATTATACATATCAGTTCACTGAAGCTAATAACCAAACCACATCATGGTAGTACTAAAGAGTGAGTAGATCACATCATAATGATAGACCGATGAAAATATCTCCTATCTACTACCCTTATAGCTCAAAGCTGTAATATGATTTCAGTTTTAAAACCATGATAATCCATTGTTTTGATAGCTGAAAGAGTCGATGAATTAATAAGTCTCTTAAGTGAATTTACAATGTTAACAGTCATCAGAACTTTCTTTTTGAGTTTCATTAGAATCTTGTCACTTTTAAGCATATTTGTTCAAATATGTAAATCCTTTAACATTCTAGGTACAATAAACTATTCAATAACTGAGATTCTCTAACAAAACTCTAAAAGAATTACTTACAATAGTATATAATTTTCAGGGTTGTTTCAGCTATTCATTCACTCATAACAACACCAAACTGTTCGCTTTGAAATCTATTGAGACAAACCATTTTGCTCAAAAGTGTAAATTATTTAGACTACATTGTCAGTTCTAAGTATTACTAGACAAATTAATTATTAGTATAAATATCTCCTCAGCATAACTTTTAAATCAACAAGTACTCGTGTTTTTTATGTTTTTCTTAGTTCCTCATCGCACTATAGACAGTTCCGACTACACTCCCCTAACGATTGGCCAATTAAATTCTCTACGTAACTCCAGTTTATCACCATCAGTTTTACAGAACAATTTAAACAAACAAGTGAATAATAATAATGATAATAGTAATAATCAGAGACTGTTAGAGAACGCATATTTACTGAAACCATGTGATTCACTATATGACGAACAAACGTCACCGATGTTAATCAATCAACTAGAATTATGCAAAACATTGAATCGACAAAGGCAGTTTAATGTATTGTCTAGTCACGAAGTCGAAGTGTTAAATACAAATATTCCCAATGAAAATGACGATGCTAGGAATATTGATAAATTACTTCAGAAAAGTATTTCAAATTCCCCTACATCGTTGATCAACACTAAATGTCAGAATAATAAACCAACGCTAACAAGTTTTGAAGGAAAGCTAACTGATACATCTAACGACAATAAACATGGCTTTGAAAAGAATCAATTACTTCCAGTGAGTAAAACATCACTATTGTCAGCGCCAATCATTCAAAACACCACCAGTAACAACAATAGCAGTGATAATAACATCAAAAAAGATCATTTTTCTACAATGCAGAAACCAAAATTTAAGCTATTTTCTACGAAAAAATGTGAATCACACAAAAATAGTATCAGTATTGATAATAGCTGTCAATCAAAAGGCGACGGTTCTCACTTGTTGGTTGATCCTGATCAAATTTCTAATGATAAAAATGGGAACTTAAATGACTTACCTCAGCTAACATCATCTTTTGTTTAATTCAATATAGTATGTAGAACAAAAATGTTTACAGTATCACGTATGATATCTTGTGTTTGTAGTTTCCGGCTAAATCAAATTATGTATTTGAGAACAAATAATGTGATCACATCGGACAATTCTTTTTCTGTAGTGCTCTTGTCGTTTGATTCACATGATACTGCTGTGAATTTTAATTTGTTCCATAATATCAAAGATTTGTAAATATATAATTTTGTATATAAATGTGTTATAGGAAAATGAATTAAGTTGAAAATTTTTTTTTTGGACGGATATAAACCAAGTTATTCGGTTACCATATTGTGTGTAACTGTTATTCCTAAGCCTAAATTTGGACAGATTTACTTTCTGTTCTCAGGTGTTGGTTGAGTTGAAACTAAACAAAGGAGTCATACTCCACCAAACTTTCAACACACTATTCTCAGTTGTAAATTATTTTTTATACCGTGATAAGTTATGCAGTGAAAAGAAACATAAACTGAAGAATTTCACTTCGTAAATTGTGTCTGTAATCTGAATATGCTACCTCTATGATCAACACAGGAACCAATAATCATTTTATTTAATATAAAATTGGAGTTTCTAAAACAAAACTAAGAAAGACATTCAAGACACAGACCGTTTACCAGATAGTGTATAAATTATAATTCATCCAGTCTCTGATGCTTTTTAGAACTCCCTTTAGAAGCAGTTCAAGCGGAACAATAATACGTGTAAATAGAACCTTACTTTTTTACTGTTCAATAAGTCTGATATGTCTAGCACTTCCTTATTCATTTATTGTACCGGTGTTACATATAGAATTATAATGGTCACTAGGAACTTCATTTGCGTCATCTTAGGCTAACTATGTCTTTAGTGAATAAGCTTCTGTAGTGTATCCTAATTTACCAGATAAAGCAACAAACAAAGAGAAAGGAAGAGCCTGGAATGAAATGCTCATATTTGTTGAATTTATTTAATAAATGGACGGCAAAGTGTTAGATATTGCACAAATATTGAACAATGAGCGTCAGATGAAATGAAAATTTCTGGATACATCCTCTATTCCTGTGATATTCATATAGTACCAATAACCGATTGCATTTTATTTCATTCTATCCAGTTATGGAGAAATTACGATTTTTAACAAAGTACTCATAAATAAGTTTAATAATAATTCTAAAATATTAGAAATGAAACGACTATGTGGTATGACAAGGACTTATTCAGAATAGATGAAAATAAGCGATAAAATAAACGATGAATCGAGTTAAATTCAACAAGGAACTAAAAGTTATAAAATGGAAGTATATCATGTTTCATTTCTGTCACCGATTTCGTTGGAAGCTAACCACGGACTGTTTTGGTTTAGTAAAGTCACGTTTCAGTTTCGTAGTTGTTAGGACGTAAGCAAACCTCAGTATATTAGAACCCTATTGTTTAGTAAGTAATTCGAAAGCGACCCATACCAGGACGAAATGGCAGTCGGGCGCTTCGAATTTTCTAATGGTCGTCTAACATCGATCAACTCATGATTTATGGCTGTGAAACATGGCCAGTGAGAATGCAAGATATTCGTAGGTTACTTCTTTTCGATCATAGGTATTTTAGATGCATTGCTCGTATATCCTGTGACTATCGAGTGAACAATGCCGTAATTGGGAAACGGGTGCTAGGTAGGGATGGCAGATCAACAGATGAAGTAATGAATCTGACTGGTCTCAATCACTGACTGTGACATAAAAGTCTTCTCGTGACAATCACAGGGGAATAAGTCTAATTAAACTAGTTTCTAAATTGTTAACCTCGATTATACTTAGACGCCTAACTAGAGCTCGTGAAGAGCAGACTCGAGAAAACCAGGCTGGTTTCAGACCTGGACGTGGCTGCATAGACCACATCTTCACACTCAGACAGGTCCTGGAACACAGGCACACATTTAGGCGTCCTAAAATAGTTGTTTTCCTGGACCCATAAGCGGCATTTGATTCTGTAGATCGTGAGGTTCTGTGGCAGTGTCTGTCACTGAAAAGCGTACCAGAGAAGTACATTAGCCTTATACAAGCTCTCTACTAGAACACGACTGGTCGGGTGAGAGCATATGGCGAACTGTCACCGGAATTCTCTACATCAAGTGGTGTCCGTCAGGGATGCCCATTCTCTTCATTCTTGTTTAACTTTGTCGTAGATAATCTTCTAGAGTTAACATTATCATCCTCTGGCTTTTCAGGGGTGGACCTTCTACCAGGAGACACACTTGCTGACTTAGAATATGCCGACGACATAGTTCATTTTGGTAGAGAGGCTGATTAAATGCAGAGTCTTCTGACTACCCTAAGCAACAATGCAAGCATATTTGGGATGCGGTTTTCCCTCTCGAAATGCAAAATGTTGCTTCAAGATTATGTTACGTCGGCACTCGAACTAGTGATAGGGAATGAAGTAGTTGAGCGTGTAAACTGCTTCGCTTATCTTGGAATTCTCATCAGTGCTGATGGCCTAGTGACTGACGAAATCTCAGCACGTATAAAGAAAGCTCGATTGGCTTTTGCCAACCTGCGTCACCTATGGCTTAGGCGAGATATCCGTTTGCTGACTAAGGGACGAGTGTACTGCGCAGCAGTTCGCTCCTTCCTACTTAAAGACTGTGAAACATGGCTAGTGAGAGTAGAAGGTATTCTTAGGTTGCTGGCTTTTGATCATAGGTGTCTCCGTAGCATCGCTCGTGTATCGTGGGACAACCGAGTAAGAAGTGATGTCGTCAGGAAACGGGTGCTAGGTAGGAATGGCAGATCAATAAATGGAGTATTGAAACTTCATCAGTTGAGGTGGTTGGGACATGTGTTACGTATGCCTAATCACCGACTGCCTTGTCGTGCTATGTTTTGTGGTGTAGGAGTAGGTTGGACGAAAGTTAGGGGCGGTCAGACCAAAACATTGCACAAATCCATGAAGTCATTGACAAGTGGACTGAATAATGTTGTTAGGTATCGACTACCTGCTTGGGGTCCGCGAGATGATAGTAATCGATGGTTAGAGACCCTAAATGACATGGCTCAACGGCGCAACGGAGCAGGTGCATTCATTCTTTGTGTTCTCTCAAATCCTAAACTTTTTTAATTCTGTGCTAATGTGGTATGGCAACATGAACTGATGTACTTACGTATGAAGTTCTACTTTGCGATTGAATGATTGATTCAAAGTGAGTTAACAATCTCCACAGCCCTATAATAAAATATCTTAGCAAAGCACAAGTTATTGTGTTAAAAGTTTCATTATTGCATCATAATAGGTTATTCATTGCATGAGATTTGCTTCATTATTACATAGACACATGACTGATATACTCGCAGTCCATATTCACCCTTATTTTCCCTTCATAATACTCACTAAATCTAGTTAATCATAAACTACAAACATCAATTTCAATATAAATCTTCTACAGTAGACATACATATATGAAAGCTATATATTTCAGCTTATGTGATTTGATATATCTTTCAAACAATAAAGTTTTCTGATTTTTTTTTATTGAAAACAAACAAAGATAAGTAATTTGGACTCAATAAATGATTTATTCTCACAAAAGATCTATACACGGTAATATGACTAATTAAATCATTTTGGTTTTATATATCTTGTCAGAAAATTATTGTTTTTATTATTTTCAATAAAGTTTATCTTGCTTTCTTTCTGTCATAGTTTCATTTATCTTTTGTTAATCCACATTATTATTATTTTTTCCGTTATACAATTCCTTGGTTCATTTCCTACTGTGTGTTTGTTCTTTTTTTATCTTCATCATTATGATGTATCAGTTAAAAAAAAGTTTTGTTTTCTCTTTACAAATGACTTGTCGCATTATTCTAAATCATATATATATATATATATATATATATATATATATATATGAGAAATTACGCATGGATAAGAATGGATGATTTATGTGAAACATAGCTTAAATAAATCTACTGAAGTATTTTCTTATCAATAAATCCGAGCTTACTTATTCGTAATTTACAATTTGTGAATCATTTGTTGCTTATAGGAATCAATTGCGAAGCTGAATGAGCGTCTTTTCTTGTAATACTGCTATTTTAAAACTCATATCTGAAACACATTGTGGTTAATTATAGGTTCATTTGCAAATAAAATACAAATTGAATGGATCATTGAGAATATTACTGGCAAAAACCTGATGTCGTGAGTTTTTCAATATAAAGTGGTTAGTAAATAAATAGGACGTGTAAAATATAGGTGTCTGACTACTATTAACTTTGATCAGGACCAACCGTGAGCATGCAGTTACTTCTAACAGCATGGAGTAGCTAAAGCAGATGTTTATTCGGCCAATTTGACTTCAGGAACCACCAAACTCTTTTTTCCAGAAATATTAAATCTAAACGAGGTAATTCTATTCCAAACCTGTTAGTAATGCAGGAAACCTATTTACAACACTCATGAAAATGTATCCGTCATCAAACCTACAGCTTCTTTCCAATGGGATGATGGATTCACTCAAACTATAAAATGTGATAACTCCTGGGAAGACAACCACTTGGGAATGTTTCCTTAGTTACAAATAGTGCTAGTAAAGGATTATAAGTCTCAAACGATTATCATGATTTAACGTCACATTCCATGGTGAATCTGTCTCTAATTTATAGTGCATTATTTGGCCAGAAATGAAACAAGTTAGTCTTGATTGCATTAATATGATTGGAATGAGTCTTCAAATGATTTTTATTAGTACACAAGAACTAACACTGTCCTACATGTAAAACAAGGTGATGTTGCAGTATTTCATCCGAAACAGATTGCATTGTAAGTTTTACTTCACGTAGCTAGTCAAGGATATAAATACCTAGAATCGATTTGAGCTATCTCACCATTCATATTCCGATTAGTCAACTCCAGTTGTTCGATTTAAGTGCCGAATTATGGAATTTGTACATAAACTAATTTTGCTACTAGGATGTATATCATCAACTCTGTACCCTTGAGAATATGATTGACTTAGTTTTACGCTTAAAATAAAAATATTAGTTTAAAAAGTATAATTGAAGCAAAATTAAACTGATTAGTAATAATAGGCTGCTTGAAATTCAATCTACCACACAGTAAATTCAATAATTTTTATCTGTTTACTTATTTAATTTTGTTTAACAATTTTTTAAATTTATGTTCATTTTTCGTAAGTTTGAAAATCGACCATATGTATAGGTGAGATATTCGTATTATACTCAGTATCTTTTGATGGGGTTTGAAATAAGGATAGTATGATCAACTCACAATTCATGTTATCAATAGAATTAAACTTTGATTCATATGAAGAACTTGATAAAAATGTTTGACTATCAATGCAGGAAAAAATTGAAGTTCTGTTTCAACCTAGCTTTCGTTGGTCAAGTACGAGGTGTTTTATTTTGGTAATGCCAAAAAAGTTCTGTTGAACATAAGAATACGTAATCGAACACAGTGAAAGAGCGTGAGTAGTTTTGAAGAAATCCTACCGTTACATTCGATAAGTTAGTTGCTTTATGTATAAAAGTTCTAAAATAAAGGAACTTGATTTTATATGATTATCTCAAATTGTATGATTAAAATACAAAATATAACTTTATTTTTACCAATCGAGTTTGAAGAATTAAGTTCATGGATATTTGTTGCATATTAGAATATTAACTCTATTCGAAATAAAGATCGGCTGGTTTTGAATGTACAAAGAGATAGCTGGCGATGTTTTATATCACCACAACAAACTGGTGTACTTTTGTTACCCACCACCGGTAGCGTAATATCATGAATCGATAAACCTCAGAAATTCATTCCAATAAATTCATTCTCACTGGTTTAAGTTTAACGCGCTAGCTGCAAGATCCGAAACCTATAGTTTTGATACCCAGTGCTGTTGTAGACCAGTACTGTCGAGGAGTCCTATACTTTCACAAAAACCATTCATTGCTTACTGGGCTATACTGATTATCGAACTAGTAACAGATAAAGCCTGTGAAACTTATGATGTTAATCTACATCGTTTCTAAATGCTACAAATTATTCTGAAAATGAGACCTTTCAGTTAGATTGAACGATTTCTTTTATTTCCAATGCACCGAAGTTCTCTCATACACTATTCGTTCTTCCTTAAAAAATTAAAATGTTCATAATACCGATAACTTACTCACTTACGCCTGTCACTCCCGATGGAGCATAGGCCGTCGACCAGTGTTCTCCAACCTACACTGTCCTGGGCTTCCGTCCCCAGGTCTGGTCAATTTTTGTTCGTTCTCCGTATATCTTTCTCTATTTCTTGGCGATTCAATATACCTAACTTTTATGATCATTGACGTATATCATATTGGAATGGTCGATTTCCATTTATGTGTGTGTACACAATTAAATGCCACGTGTGTACTTGAACGATCAAGAAAGAATCAGTGCATATAGATAACAGAAAGTGATAGAAATATATCATAAAAATTAAATTGTAACATAACAATAAATGTGGTCACATTTGAATAATTCTTCAAGCATTTCTCAAAATATTAAAAACAAGATGTACAAATTAGTTTTAATTCTAGTGTAACATTTTTACCAATTTCCTTTATGAAAATAAGTCAAATTTATTTATTTTATTGAAGTATTTTGTGTAAATGATAAATCATATCGTGTATCTATTTATTTATTGATATAATTTAATACCTTTCAACTAATAACTAGCATTCTATAATTTTGTTACTGAAAATTTCCATTGTTATCGTGTTTTTCTAGTTAAGCTTTTACTATCATTTAACACATTTGCTGGGTTAAAAATATTTGTTTATAAAATCTGGGAGATTCTAATTTTTTTTTCCAAATAATATGTACAGATTAATAATTTTTATACTCTAGTAAAGAATGACTCCTCCTAGTGCCCCTCTCAGGCTACTACCGTTCCCAAGTTCCAATAAAGGATGAATGTTGGATGTGGGGTTAGCGACCCACTCCTGTATAACACTAACTTGTTAGAACAACGCTAACCAGGAAAAGATAATTCAAAAGGATCGATCATGTACTGACCAAATTGTAACATTACGGATCACTGTGGAACGATCAATCGAATGGAACTCACCACTCTATATCAACTTCATCGACTACGAGAAAGCATTCGATAGCGTGAACGAGACAACACTATGGAAATTTCTTCGACATTACGGCGTTCCTGAGAAGACAGTGAATATCATACCGAATTTTCACGATGGGTTAAACTGCAAAGTCGTGCACGGAGGACATCTGATAGACTCCTTTGATTTGAAGACCGGTGTCAGACAAGGTTGCTTACTCTCACCCTTTCTCTTTCTCCTGGTGATCGACTGGATTATGAGGACTTCAAAATCTGGAGGGAAGCATGAAATTCAGTGGACAACTAGGGTACAGCTGGACGATCTGGACTTCACAAATGATCTGGATCTTCTAACGCACACACGAGAAGAAATACAGCATAAGTCGATCAGTTTAGCAGCAGCCTTAGCAGCAGCAGGTCTCAACATTCATAAAGGGAATAGCGAAATTCCCCGATGCAACACAACATGCGCCAACCGAATCACACTTGACAGTGAAGCTTTGACGGTTATAGAAGCCTGTACGTCACCATCATTGACGAGCAAGTTGAATCTGATGCAGATTTGGAGGCGCGGATCGGCGAAGCAAGGACTGCATTCCCACAATCTGAGAACAGTTGGACCTCCAATCAGCTAACAATTAACACCGAAATCGGAATTTCGAATAAAAATTTCAAGGCGGTTTTGTAGTATGGGACGGAAACTTGGAGAGCTACGAGGACCATCACCCAGAAAACACAAGTATTTATTTATAGTTGTCTGGGTGAAATACTTCGGATCTGTTGACCAGGCACCTTCAGCAACAAACTACTGTAGGAGAGAACAAACCATATTCCAGGGGAGGATAAAATCAGAATGAAACTCTGGAAGTGGATAGGACACACATTGAGGAAAGCACCTAACTGTGTCACAAGACAAGCCCCAAGTAGGAACCACCAAGGTCAAGGAAAAATAGGAAAACCAAAGAGCACATACTCTTGAGAAATGAAGACAGACATGAGAAGAATAAACAACACTTGAGCAGAACTGGAAAGGAAGGACCAGAACAGAGAAGGTTGGAGAATACTGGTAGGTGGTCTATGATTCATTGGGGGTTACAGGCGTAGGTAAGTAAGTAAGCACTAACGAAATGTTTTACTTGACAACCTATGTAACGGTGTTCTGTTGTTTAAACTTTTGTATCATAAATTTTGAGTTTAATGTAAGAAATTTCTGAACTTTATTTTATTATTCAATAAAATCCATCATTACAGAAACAGAATATTTTCTGGTTCATCTTGACGACAAGTTTCAATTTTTCAAGGAACTTTTGCTCAGTGAATAACCACTGGCTTGCCCGTTTTTTTTTGTAAAAGGAATCACTTCTAAATGTGAGTTTTGCATGATTGAAGTTAGTTTGGAACTTTTATACCTAAAATCTATTGATAACAGAGTATTTCCTACCTGCCATATTGATTATTAAAAGTTAAAGTTGCAGCTAATCCTATGCTAATGTATATACTTTGCACTTTAGTTTGACAATTAGGTGATCTTTTATCGAAAATTCACCGATCAACTCATCAATGCTGCACCATTTGAAAGTGTTTGATTAACACGCATAAATGACGAGAAACTGAGTTATGATTGCATACCGAATCGGATAATGCTAATTTATTTTAAATGAAAAGAAAGTTATATATGATCGGTTGAATAAGTTTCTAAAGTCATTAATATATTTCGTTTCTTCGTACTATTCCTGACAGTGCCGAGTAACGATGATAAAATTTGAGGCATGACATTTCACTTGAAGAAATAATTTTGTACTGCAACAAACTTCAGTGAATTTTTTATAAATTAAATGAAAGCATTAAAACCTTGAATGAGTTTATCTACTGTTAAATCATAGGCCAATTTGTTCATAATTGTTGATTCAATATCTTAAATACTTACCCATTTTATCAGTAAAATTATTAAATCACAAAAATGTTATATTTCTGTTGATAAACATAACAATAAAGTTGAATTTTGCGTGTATCCAATCCCCTTTAGTTATTACAAGGACGGGTAGAATATATTTATGTTCATTTTCAGTAACAGATATTTAACACAGTTAATGATACAGATATATAAACTAGATCAGTTTTAATTCTGTAACTTGTCAGCTTTACTAGAAATTTTGATGATTCACTTTACATCACTTTTCAAGATTAATTTGTAGCTTGAATAACTTCATTAGCTTGTGAACGATGAATGCTGAACTGTGTTCAGTACATAAATTCAAGAACCACAACATTAGCATGAAATGTAAAAACATGTTTAAACCTTCATCTAACTATTCAAAGAAATACACACATTTACAGCATCAAATTCAATTTACCAATCAATAAATCATCATTCCAGTAATTCACAGGTGAAAAAGAAACTCTGCTTTGACAAAAAGAAGAGAAACATGACACTGGTGATTCATTTCCAATCAATAATTACTTCTATGCTCAATTTTGTCTTAATAAAAATGAAAAGAGTATTGTATAGTAAAATAAGTGAAGACTATAAAACTTTAACCCAATGGTAATTCTTAGCATAATATGAACATTCGTCTGTCAGCCTAAATTTTTTAAGCATCATCAATTTTTTGCGCAGTTCGTAGAAGGTCTTCTCCAGATGTGCATCTTAATCATCTTAGATTAAGATAATACTCTGTCCATTTTAATATCACAATAAATCATGGTAAATGATCTTCCTATCAACTAATGTTGATAGAAAATTTTATGTTAATAAAAACACTAAAGTACAAAAATGTGATATTATTTTTGAATAGTTAAATAACGAAATGAAAGAAAGCCATTATTGGTGTCATAGAATGGCTGCAGTAATTAGAATGGTAACCTTATATGTATAGGTGATAGATAGTTTTCTTGCGACATTATTTTAAAATATCATCTGTCAATTATAACGAAAGAAAAGTAGATTATATTAGAAAACTACGCCATTCTACTTGATAAGTAAATATCAGAAATAAATGAACGGTGTTTATTGAATCTAACAATTTAATTTCTTTTTGCAAAGAAATTAAATGTATAAAAATGTTACATACTAGGCATTAAAACAACTAGGTCAAACGTCTATATGTGTTACAACAATATGATAAAATAAATAAAAAATTATGTTGAACGAAATTAGCGGGTGGTGAATAGATTAAATTTTCCTGTACAACAACAGTCACACAAATTGGACATTGAATTGCCTATTTATTCTCATTTCTGACCTATTTATTTGCTTTACTCATTGATAATTTATGACTTCTTTCAAATTTTCGTAATAAATAAATTGAATTATCCTCAAAACGACGCCTAGATAAATATTAGTTCTTGCATAAAATATTTTAAACTTTCTTTTGTTAATCAAAGCATTATTATTTCTACTACGCGGATTAAAGAATAGAGATTATATGTGTAACTTGACAGAATTATTAGTTATTAGAATCTATACTGTTCGGGAAAATGTAATTTTTTGTTTTGACCACATCATATAATGAATTATGTAATAACATAAATAAAAATTAATTTAAGGAATTTTTATGACTTACTTAGAGCTGAACTGTCAATGAAGCAGAAAGTTCGTGACATGGGAAATTCACAGAGTAATTTTGTTTCACTTATAACTCTTTTAAGTTAACTAGTACTAATTTGATTTTCATTCATTAATTGAATGGTACATTATGGTCGTATTCTAGTTAGATCATTCCTAAACCTGACAACCAACATACTAATGATGAGTTTCAAATTTATTTAATATGTTAGATTAACCAGTTTAAGTGCAAATGAAACAATGTCTTCAACATGAATGAAATGAAAAGCCTAACAGTATAACTCGAATTAATTCACATATGCAGTCAACGTAACATCTTGTTACGATCATTTATATTTGTTTGATTGTTACTGTATCAATCACGAATTGGTGCCACATCGTCACATTCAGTAAATTCTGTCATTATTAAGTCATTATTAATTTTACTTAATAAAACTGCAAATATGCATTAGCAGTCAAAACGCATCTACGAATATTTCATGCCTGATTTTCTAAAGGATTACAGAATTCAGCCGAAAATTCAGTTTTCGAGTACCTTGTCAATTTTTTATCACTTCATTCCACTAGAACTCTCCTTTATGGTCATAAGAGTTGGTCCAAACTTTCCACGACCTATGCGCTTTTGTTGTAGCTATTATTCTGAGTGTTTTGTTGCATTTGTTTGTTTGACATTTGAATTATTGATCCTCATTCTTTCTAATGATTTTACAACTATTAATTAGTCACTGTCACGACTTCCGATTATTCTGTCTTTAAGAGATACTATGTGAACAATTATTCTGCCCTTCTCATCTTTCGCTAGATGATTATTACTATTTCATGACATGATGCAATTTTAAGTTTATTTCATTATTAACTGACATGATTGTATTTCACTAAAAACTACTCTTTTAGTAAATAAGGTCAACCATAAATACGATTGTACAGCTTAAGTATATGAAATCTTTGAAAAGAGAATTTTCTTCATGGAACTGTCTTTATTCAAAAATTGTTATTTGTAAGTTTCACCATCATATTCTTAAAACGAAATAAGTTAGTTTTCGATTTTTCCGAAAAAAATGAATCAATCACAGCAGCGATCTTACAGTTTTCTGCATTGGAATAAATTCAGTCCAGATGATTTGAATTTAATGAAAAAAAACTAATTCACTAATCTCAATTAAAATGAGTACATGAATGTGTATATAAAAGTCACAATTCATTATCTGTTTTTAAAATTTCTGGGCATTTTATTCCTACTTAAGTGATTGTTTGTAAATAGTATGGTAGGCTTATTTGTGTTGTTCAGCATAAAATAATAAAATAATTTATTCAATAATCAGTTTTTAGTTTTCGTTCAGTGGATTGGTTTTTAAACATGTAACAACCTTTTATTGCAGTTGCTTGAAATGTACAGCATACTTCAGAGTGATAACATCTAACTTTATCTACGCATATTATGAGTTCTTTGAGAACTGTATGATTATTAGATAATTGAAAATGTTTTAAAGAACAGATGTCAACAAGGAAAACTTTGATCAGTTTAAATGAGTTCTTTATTTCTTCATACAAAATAACATAATAACTTATAATTCATCAAAGAAACATAATGCATTCTATTTATTGCCAGAAATTATTCTAATCCTCTAAATGCCCCGATGATATTACTCATAGTTATCTGTCTTTGTCAGTTCATACTATTGCCATGGAAAACAGACCCAGTTTAAAACCTTAGTTTATTTAGTTTAATTTTTTTTTTGAAAACAATACAACAATAAGAAGAGGTGGCCACTGTTAGTGTAATATACTATACACTTGAAAAAATATTTACCTGGATGAGTAAATCCACATTAAAATGAAGTTGAATAACCATATTCACGATTCACTGCATATAACTATCATATCACTGGGAGAAAAGAGTTGTATTACATTTTTTTTTCTATTTCTTTATTGTCCATCAAATTGTTTATTTATTCTATTAGGCGTAGCTGAGGTGACAAAAAGTCAATGAAAACAATAGAAACGTTTTGTTTTAAACATTAAATAACTAGCGATAAATGAGAAAAAATAAGTCTATCTAATATAACTATTCGTCTCCTATGCTTAAATTAAATTGGAACATTTTTTAATGATTAATTTACACTTCGTTTATATTTATTTAGTCAGTGTTATCACTTTCTCTATAATTTGTTTTTATTAATTTTCTATGAAATTCACCATTAAGTGTGTATTTCGTTTAGAATACTTATCAAACTAATTCAACATAATCGAATATCGTAATTAAAATGCATCCAGTAAAGAAAACGTTATCGATTTTAAAAATCACTTTACGGAACATTTATTCACAAGTCCAAATCATGTTGAACATGTTAATGAATTAAAGCAAAATTGAGGAAACGACAAGTGGAAACAAATTTTTCACTAGATCATAAATACCGTATCTATTTAACATACATACTGACTTCAATTCCAACAGTGATCTATATTCTCAGTAATATCAAGTGTATAAAGCTTGAAAAAAATACTTTATTATGGAAGATGAAAATTTCAAATATTTAATTTGTTTAAATGAAAACTCAGTGAAAATACATTAGTCTCAGCAAATAACTAATGAAATCATATTTGAAACAATATGGTCATCCATTTCAACAGTAGAAATTGAGTAATTTAAAAGGAAAAAGCATTGTCATTGTATTAGGACGTGCACAAAACATCGTTTATAAGTATTATCGTTAGTGTTATAATATCAATTTTCAGCAAGAGACCAACTCAAAGTGAAGAACCAATCTGTTAAACTTTATACAATTCTATAACGTATCAGCTTTGCTAAATGGAGAAGAAGAGTATGACAGTCATTTTTTGTTAGATTCATCCATCATCTTTAAAACCAGATAAAAGTTTCTATCATCTTTAATTATTTCTAGTCGTTCACAAATAAATTACTTTTAACAATTTGTACTTTTTAAGTTTACTATTTATGTTTTTTTAAGTGGAACCGAAAGAATTCGAAGAATACACAACTTGAAATAAGGTATTTTAGAAAATTAAGTTAATTAAGTTTATTTATTTTTTTGAGGACAAAATAATTCAATAACGTGTTGATCAACAAAATTTATATGCATCATGATAGATTTAGTCTAAGTAAAATTATTGATCGAAACTAATAATTACAATTAATGGAAAATGTATAATTGATGTGAATACTTGTTTGGATAGTTTAATACTGCGGTAAAATGTTTTACTTGAATCTCAAACAATATTTATGTAATTTATAAAGATCTTGGGAGATGTTCCATTCAAGTAAATATTGCTTTTTACGATATTTGTTAACTATAAATTACTTTTTATTGATAGACTATGCAATATACATTGTGGAAATTGTCATTTACATAAGATTACTAGTAACGACTAGAATTTTTTGTGTTAATTGTGCTTGACTCTATTTATTGATTAAATCATTATAAAAGATTTGTAACTAAAAGAAATCAGAAATCCTTATATAACTATATATATATATATATATATATATATATATATATATATATATATTTATATATATATATATATATATATTTATATATATATATATATATATATATTTATATATATATATATATATATATATATATATATATATATATATATTCCAAATGAATCAGTTCAGAGGATATGCTAACTAACTGATGAAAATTATGACGTCTTTTTCTAAAATAATTTTTTCGAATATAAATCAAAAATTGTTACGTTTCGAAATCGGGATTGCGCATTTCATTGATTGTTTCAGTTTGTAAGTCTAATAAATACTAACAGAAATAGTAAATGTCATTATTTATTCAAGTACAGAGAAGTTAAAACTTGGAACACTCTGATACATTCAAGTTTTAATCAATTGCTTTTTTAACTTTTTTATGAGCTAAAGATTTTATTATCTCCGAAGTGAATATTAGAAATTCGAGATAGAGAGGAAACTGTAATATTTTTATTAATAGGAGTATTGGTTGAGTTGCAATTGTGACAAACTTTCTGGGTGATTCTTAACAAACCTCTAACACCCAATGAGTGAATTAACCACTAATCATCTGTATCTAATGTACAAAACTCAATAAGTTAATTGAATTTCACATTTAGTCTTCTCATCCATGCTGGAAAAAAAATTAACTAGTTTTCAGTTTATTGATCAGCTACTAAGATTTTCAAAACTAGTGTATTTTAAGTGCCTAAACTGACCAAGGTTTTATTTAAATGCATTGATAAAGCACCAGATATCCACAGCCATCTAACAATTGTTTTAAATTAGGTTCAAATTTGTCGTTTTATCATTATTTGTTTACGGCATTTTTCCGAAGTTATTTTATTTTTCTATGTTTAATGTTCAATTTTCGGTCATAAAATATATAACAAAATTTCCATATATACTTTTCCATTATTTGAAAAGTGTTTTTTAGATATTTTCCGAAAAAAACAACGAAAATTTGGAAAATGCTATGGGTTGAACATATTACGTGAGGGAATAAATAAGTCACAAAATTAGAGCGGAAAATCTAGATTTTCATGGATCAGTTTGTCTTGAATAATAGTTGAGATATAAAAGTTATCTTTCAAAGTTAAGTACTCTTGATTATTGTACACATGTGAACAGTAGGACCACATTGCATAATATTCGTTCTGTTTTGACGAGAGATGTTTTTTGGTGTAGTAGATTGGAAGTAACTTGGGGGCGATCAGACAGAAACATGGCACAAATCCATGAAGTCACTGACCAGTGGACTGGGTCATGTCGGTAGATGTAGGCAACCTGGTTTGGGTCCGCGAGATAATGGTAATCGATGGTTAGAGACCTTGCATGACATGGCTCTAAATCGGTCACAAGGTCGCAGGCGCATCCATTCTTCATCGTCTCATAAATTCTAATTTTCTGAATTCCTCATCACCTCTGTCTTTCTCTTTTTATATTTGATTTCATCTAATTATACTTCTTGAATGATATCTTCGCAGCCTAATCTTCTCAAATACCGCTAATACTTTTACTTTCTCTACTACTATGTGATTTGAATTGACAACTGTGTCTCTGTACTAATGTGGTAGGGTAACCTGAAGTTATGTATATAAGTACGAGGTTCTACGTTCGGTTTATCAAGTTTTCTATGATCTCTTTTTGATCATTAAATCATCTAACAGTATCTTCACTTCGAGCCATTGTACATACATATCACCTATTACTAGCAACTAGATACCACGATTCAAAGACACTTTACATATAACTTGTCAATGCAGATGAATAAATAAAACGTTTTCTGTAATATGTACTACATTATTAACAAATATAAATAATGGTTTATAACCGACAATCGTTTTTTAAATGTATAAATTATTTATTCATTTAAGACTGGATTACGAAAATGTTAATGCAACAGTGTTACTTACGAGTAGCTACTTTATTTATCGCACTTTTTTCTGTAACTATCTTGTATACAATGAGAGAAAGATATTGTTCTATTGAGAACAAAATGATGAAAAGTAAGTGTATGCATGGAATGTAATAATTACTTATTTATTTTCAAGATTAGAATCTTGATGACACAAAATTATTTTCAAACATTCAAAAATCCCCACAATAATACTACAATGGATATTACCGAATTATGTAGAGATTATCTGAAAGCACCATTTATGAAATAAAACAAGTAAGTGCAGTTTAACGAATTAGGATATTTTCTGTGAATTTATGATTATTTTATTATTAATAAGTGGGTTTTTCAGCTATAAATTCCTTGTACATATTTTTGCCCAAATCTTAGATTCGATGCAATGCAAAATCCAATTTCTGGCTGGTATGCACCAATTAAATTAGTAAATAATGAAATTAGGGGAGAGAATGCCTAGATTTATTGTTAATTTGGATTATAGCGTTATGCAGATTGTTGTTGGTTATTGAAATAATGGATCAGTCATGGCTAGAGCACCATCAGAAATCCGGAATAATTGGAAGGCGGTTTCGTTCAGGCATCGGACTCATCAACAGTGCGTATTCCCGACTCTAGCTACGCACAGGACTCTAACCTAGGACCCTCAGTCTTGCGTGCGAAAGGGTGACCTATTAACGACTGTACCGGCATCCAGCGGTGTTAATGTCTAACTCTGACCAATCTATGGATTTCGCACAACCTCACCCATTGTCCCAAACTCGCTAGCGTTGTGCTCCATTGGTCACGTCTTGACTGATGTTGAACGTTCTCTTGCTTCATTCCATGTATTTCAAGTTAATACTTTACACTGAAATCCATTATGATAGCTTTAATTTTTTTCCATGAAATTGTTGACCACTTACTCAACATAATTACCAAAATATACAGTGTCAAACTTTACTACACAATAATTAATCAATACTTAGTTAGGTTGGATTTGTTATCCCTAAAAAACGGGGAAAAATTCCTAGGCGCTCTTAGTTCTAAAGTTGTAGCCTAAAGTGAATGAAAGAAATATTCTCAGTTATATTGACTGTTCGATTCTGAACATCTCTCGTATTATGGATATTGTACTATTGTACTGAAAATGTCTGGTGGAGAATTTATTTGATCCTAAGAGTTTCATGCTGACATCTATGAATTAGGTCTTGTTATGTACTGATAAACAACGTTATGGATAGCAAAGCGGCCATACTTCAACCTGTTGTGACAAGTTTTTCGGAAACTGCTAGGTATAACAAAATATTTGGTTACATTCCTAAACCATTCTTCAATTATATTGGGTTACAGAAATTTCGATATTTAGAAAAGATTATCCTTAGACAATTTGCAACATTTTCAATCATACTAACATGAAAATTACATTTTACCCTAGTCCACGTTTAGAACATAAATAAACTTTGGAGTAACCAAAGTGTAAACTACATTCACATAAATTTAATTTCCCCTGAGTATACCGACTTTTTGAGAATCCTATTTCAAAATGTTGATTACCTACTTCTTTTTAAAATAGCGTTCACAAATGTATTTCAAAGACCAATAAAAATGGGGACTGCATGATTTATGTGTTTGATATTATCGCTGCAATAATGTCTTTGTTTTACTCGATTAACTTCTTGTCAAGTCAATCATTACATTAGATCTGTTGCATATGTGATTTATTGTTGGTTTTTCAATATAACGAGCATTTTCTTTTCTCTATAACCTATAGGTAAGTAGAAATTTGACTCCATTAATTGAATTTTCATAAACAATCAGTTCAACTCCATAGAATGTTGATTTCATTTAACCTTATTCCCTACAGCTTATTCATTCTGACAATCGAAGAATGTCATATCTAGATTGACAATGCTGACAACAATTAAAATATTTAATTACTCAGATTAATTATTACTTCTCGTGATCGTTGACAAAACTAATGTGAAATTCTTATTGAACTGCCTAGCTGAAATTAAATTGTTGATGAGTTTCTAATAAAGCCAGTTTGTTATAAACAACGTACATTACTATGAAATAAATAAAATACCATTATTTCTTGTATACTTTGAAAATAATATATTAGGCAGAATAATTTGTTACATTTAAAGCTTTAGTATGATAGGATCGAGTTAAAGTCTTTATCCTAATGATTTGTTATCTTAAAAACAAAATGAACTACACTTACTATCTAGATAAGTGGAATATCACGAAAACAGTAAATTAATTTATTTTTCCGAAAATAATATGTTTATTTATATTTGAATTAAACCTGTAAACTAAACAACTTTTCAGTAAGACTGATATATGATGAGAATGATTATACTGAGGTAACAATTGTGAAATATGTATTAAATATTCTATGAACAACGCTGTTTCATAGAAGTCTAAATGCTTACTTACTTCCTTATGCTTCTGAGCTTGCATAGAGCATAGACCGTCGACCAGCACCGAACTAGACTCTCCTTTCTAGCTCTACCCGATTGTTATTCATTCTTCTCATGTTTGTCTCCGATTCTCGGCACAGTGAGTTCCTTGGTCTATCCCTTTTCCTTCAGCTCTGAGGGATTCAGGTTGGGGCTTGTTTCGTGATGTGGTTGGGTGAGCTGCCTGCTCGAAGGAAGGAGCTCCCGTGGCCGAAGGAGTTGAAGGACGGAGATTCGCGGAGCTTCCTGGAGGAGTTTGAGGCCGCGGTGGAGCTGCTGGGTGTGAAGGGGCTCGGGGCGGGGTTGGCGGTGCTGGGGACGCTGCGGGGAGGTGAGGCGGAGGTATACTACAGCCTGGACGGTGCCGCCGGGAAGACGGCGTGGAAGACGATCACCGGGCGGCTGATGACGGAGTTCGAAAGCCCGGTGGACAGGGAGGAGGCGCCGCAGAGGTTCCGGTTGGCGAGGCTGTTGTCTGACGGTGACCCGCTGGTGCTTGATGTGGAGCTCACCAGATTGTGGCACCGTGCTCTGCCGAATATCGATGAGGAGACTTAGGCACAGTAATTGGCGTCGCAATTCATCGAGAGTATGCCTGCCGCCGTGTCCCAGCAGCAGGAGCTAGTAAACGCTACACGTTGGATAGATGCCGTATCCATTCCAGACCAGCGGGCAAGAACAATGACCGAAGTGGTAATCCGGCATATTGTAGCGTGTCACGGAATACGGAAGGTGATATTAACTGACCAGGGTCCCTGTTTTGAAAGTGACGAGTTTAAAGACCGTCTAAAGCAGTTTGACGTCAAGAGGATACGAACTATACCGTATCATCCGCAGATAAACGGGCTTACGAAGAGAAGACAAGCAGAAGCGGGTAAATGCTAGTCAACTGCAGAGATGGTTTAAAGATTATCAAGTGTATGAGTCACGAAAAGCACCAAAGATGACTACGGTACGGCAATCAGAAAGACAGTTTATTAAAAGAGGGGACGAGTGTGGTGCGAGCTACTTATAAGTAGTATATGACGTGAGTGTCAACGTAATGTCTGGCAGCAGAACATGGGGGAAGATCAAGAAAGGAAGAGTCAGAACACAATGGAATTTGTATGAAATGCATGAATAGTGACAATGGATTGATGTTTTGCAACAGGAACAGTCCAGTTTGATATGATGGACTGATATTTTGCAAATTAACGATTGACGATCTGGTTTTCCTATTTTAATGAGTAACTCTGTAAATTTCGTTAAACACAATTCGGTTGCCCCTACTTATGTTTTCCTTCACTGCAATCTGGGTTGTTCCCTCCCATAAGAGGTTGTTGCTAATGGTGTTTGGACAACAGATCTGAAGTAGTTTGAGTGGACAGCTTCTAACAAACAACTGCTTCTTTCAAATAATGGCTCTCGTGGATCTCCACTTTTCTGCTCGATAAAGTAAAACCTTCATGATATTTGTACTGAAAATTCTGGCTTTGGTGATTGTCGGTAGTTGTCTTGAGTTCCAAGTGTTCAATTATTTTATAATTACTGCCATCGCTCTACTAACCTGTTTACTTACGTCTGCATCAGAACGATCTTTTTTATCAATAATGATTCCCAGGTATGCACAGGTTTCCAAATACTTTAATTCTTTGCCGTTAAGTGTGATTTTGTGAGTGCATGCTGTGTTATATCAGTGAAGCTTGCTTGTCTGTTGAGATATATTGCTGCTAGGCTGTTGTTACTTTGTTTATCTTTTGCTGCATTTGTTGGTGCGTGTGAGACATAAGTGACAGACAATCTGCGAAGTCCAAATAATAGTTGCATCCGAGCCGTCCACTGTATTCTGTGCTTCTACCAAGATGACAAAACCTTCACAATCCAGTCAACCACCGGTTGAAAGAGAAAGAGTGAGAGTAAGCAACCTTAACTGACACCGGTCCTCACTTAGAATGAGTCTGTGATCTTTCCTTCATGCACGATTTTGGAGGGTGGGCCATCGTAAGAATTCTATAGGATGTTGGCTATCTTCTCTGGTACACCATAGCGTCAAACGAGCCTGTTCACGCTATCGAATGATTTCTCGTGGTTGAGGAAGTTTATGTATAATGATGACTTCCATTGCACAATAATCCATAAAGTCGAGATTTGTTCGGCACGCAATCATTCCATCCAGTCTACTGACCTAGAAGTTGAGCGTCTAATGAATCTTTCATTCGGTGTAACAACACTCTCTTCAAGACTTTTCCTGGTATTGTTGATAGAAGAGTGATGCCCCTGTATTTCTCACACCTGTAACGATCTTTCTTTGGTATTCAGATGAGGTGTCCTTCTTTATAGTCTGCTGATACTTGTTCTTCCTTCCTTCTGGAGAGAATGTAAGGTATCTTTGAAGTTACTGTTATGTCTGTTTTCAGCGTCTCAGCTGGAATGCTTTCTGGTCCTGCTGCTTTGTCACTATTGATTTTTCTGACGGCCATGCTGATTTGTTTGATAGTTGGTGGGTTAGCATCAACAAGAAAGTCTGTAGGTGCTGGTTCGATGAAGATTAAAATGAGTGGGACTGGTTGGTTCGAGAGTTCCTTAAAGTGCTCTAGACACCCTTTTACTCTGTTCTTGAGTGTCCACCTGGATCCCTTCTAGTGCTGCTGCCGGTTACAAGCCTTGATAGAGAAGAAGGGTTGGGCATGAGGTTAGCAACCCTATCTCGTAGAATGCGAACTTGCTGGAAGTTACAATAAAACTCCTTTGTTAATGCTCACAATAGTTGTTGCATTTAATGAAAATTTACCCAAAATTACTGGTTTATTAATCGTTATAGCTTAGATCTCAATATTCGTATATCACGTTTCATATGAGAATAAACATCAAACGAGTAAGTTACGTCTTCACAACACAAAAATGATCTAAATATCATCGCATGTTCTGACACGAATTGACTGAAACAGATGCGAGATGTCTACATTTCTTCGTTCATTCAAAAAGCGTAATGATTCGATTATAGTTTGATAATGTAATTCGTCTTTTAGTAGCCACATAATCAATTCGTTCTTTCATCACTAGAAACGAATCACATATGAATAAAAATGAATTATTATCGAACTTCAACGCATTAATAAATTTATTATCTGTAACTATTCATATTAGCTTACAATTATTCTCATCGGTACTTTATTTGGGAATAGTACATTCAAACAATAAAACACTGATAAACTTTAAAGTCCTGCTAAGTTAGCTAAAGTGCAGTCAAAATATTTTGTTTAGAAAATATAACAAATTATCAAACTGATCTTATCTCTATAAAGTGTTCTTTAGTATTCATTGTGTTGATGTAAAAGTAATTAAGTACATACGACTGATACTATCTTAAACATCAGTGCTACTAGTAAACCATCCAAATTAAAATGAACAAAAACGTCTAATTGAACTATAAAATTGAATAAAATCTATTTGGTTTTTATCAATATTCTCAATGATTTCTTTCTTACACATATAATTCAACTTGAAACTTAATTTAGTGAATGACTTCAATAATAGCTCTGATATTCATTTATGCCATTTACCTGTTGTTCTTTTATGGTAAATCAAACTAATCAGTGGAAAATTAACTAAATTACACACGAAGCAAAATTTTAAGTATTTAAATTTAGATTTAGATAAGTTGATGAACAGTGAGTCATTATATTGAGTAACCGTTACAGTTGCATATTACTTAGACAAAGGAAGTATGTAATGAATAAAAATTTTATAACTATTCTACACACCTTTAAATGATAAAGGTTCAAATAGCTTGTAAATAATACTAATATCATCGGAATCGTTTAGCTAAAGTGACATTCTTGGTTGAAAGGTGAAAACATCAGTGTATTTTATCTTTAAAACATAAATAATTATGTTAATATTTTGAGTATAATTAAGATAACGGTTTTACAAGTAGTGGACTTGTGTAAATCATATATAGTGCTGAGAGATCTCTCAAGCATTATAGTTCAATAACAGCTAATAGAAAATGTACAGCTTGATATCTATTAACCCGTCTGAATGAATGTCAGAAATGTTTCAATAATTTAATAAACTGAAAAAAATCGATTTATTATCAGTTATTTTTTCTTTATGAAATCAATGTACAATTTGTTTTCGCAATCCACTTATTGATACTCACATTAGTGACTAAACTAAGAATATAAAGATAGACACTAATTATTCTACAACTCAATAAATTAGTCACCCTATCGAATTATGAAAGAAAATGTAATATACTTTCATAAAAGTACAAAAAATGTTGAATCAATCTACACTTTAACTCTGAATCATTTCTGGAGGTGTATAGTTCATTAACTGAAACACTTTTTCTTACCTGAAATATTAGTTGAGGTTAGTTTTTGTGCACTATAAACTGTTGAAAACTAGCGTGTATCATAATCAAAATTCCATTGATGCTTTAAATCGGTTTCATATATCTTCACATATGGCTACGTCGAAATTAATACAAAGATAATCCTTGAATATAATGCACGAAATCTATTAATGCTATTGTTATTATCATTATTATTACGTACTAACTATTGCAGCATCAAACACTCAGTATAGCTGATCATAAAAAGTCTATATTTACGCAAATTTTAAAACGTTATCAAACTTAAAACTTAAAACGAAGCTTTACAAATGAATGTTGTATAAAGGAAAATAGTGAAAAATATTTATTCGTGTAATTAAATACAGAAATATTGTCACAAAGAAGCGTCAAACAGAAAATATATGTGTATTTATAATGAGATAATGAGGAGATGGCGAAACGGAGGTAAGCACAATAAATGAATAAAAATAAGCAAATAGAAGAAGTTTTTTAGCTAAAAACATTACAGCCAGAAATTATTCAACTTAAAAATACTTCTGCCCTGAACAACGTAAAAACAACTGACGGAAACGCAACCGCTAGCTTCCATTTTAAGCAATATCAAATAACATATCAAACCATCTCCTTGATCTTAGTCATTAAATCAAGAAGTGCTAAGACTGCTCATTCTTTCTTTCATGACATTTCATCAAGTCATAAAGTAACCGACTCTCCTCTTTCTCAAACTTGCTTCGGAGCCGGCAAAAAAAAGGGATCTATTGCACGCGAAATTTTCATCACAAACCTTCAAACATTTCTATTTCCTTGTAATTTGTCAATAAATGATAAATTTAGTCATAATGTAGAAGAAATCAGATAGTTTGTAGAAATCTTTTCAACTTCATGATCCAGTAATTCTAGGTATGGTCGCAGACGTTTCAATAACGACTGATTATTTTAGGGCTTTGATGGCTTTGCAAATTTTTAAGTTAATAATAAATAATGAATGTAAACTAAACAAACAACTGAACAACAGTGTTGAAAAAATATTAAACAATATGAAAATATAGTGAACGAATTTCAGAACTTTAAGAAGCAATAAATTACATTATTAAATTAAACATATTGAGGTGGATTTATCGATAGTAATTTCTTTTACCGTTTAGATCAAGCATTGACCTTAGCTTGACTATCAATTAAAACTAGGAAGAACTAGATAGCTGTTAAGTTTCAGCAGTGTGAACCTGTTGGCAATTGATCTTATGACCTTTCAGTCTGACACGAAACAGAAACATCACTTTAGCGTTTTGGTTGCGACTGATTCCACTACAAATAAAAATTAAATGTAATTCTAGTTGTAGGATAGTTGAAGTCGCATGTCTTAGACAATGATTTTTGAACAAATGTGTTATTTAGAGTCAAACATATTTAAAATTACACTTTTTTGCGCTACAAGTATAATCGATCAAATACTCTACCATTAAAGTTACTTCTCTGAAGCCAGTATATCAATCATCATATTATGCAACAAGATATTTTTAATATGAGAAAACTAAACTCAAGGTGTATTTTGAAACGAAGCACTTCCACGCTATTAAATAGTACTTTTTTAATGCTCACCACTTCGGAAGTTTATTTTTTTATATTCTTCATATCAAGTTAACAAATATGTTCGCTTCATAAAAATTTGCGAACGGTGTGTTATCATATCAGTGAGACAAAATGTATGACAAAATGTCTACTGATACCAAGGCAATTTGACATCATTTCCATCAAATATACAGCTGACAAAATTGATTAGCTTTTAAATTTATTGATTCGTGTGGTCGATTGTTTAGCTATCATTATTGTTCTTGTTGATAAATGCTAATTAGCATTGAACCCAGATTTTTATATTCATATCAATGACTTCCGATTGTCTTAACTTTACTGTCATTTCATCCAGCAGTTAGATCATAAAACTGATCAATATAGTTCAATAACCATTGAGGCTTATAAAAGATTGTAATGATTATTACTTAGATAAACCCTGAACAACAGTTGAGGCGGAAATATATCAAAAAAATTTATATTTTGTGGTTTCGCATCAGATGCTTACAACCAAATACAATAAGTGCAAAGTAATTGGCAGTGGTAACCGAAGGAATTGGAGTAAAGAAGATGAATAGTAAATATATATATATATATACGTGGACAGGGGTGAGGTCATTTGAGGACAGTTGTAAACTTTGCTCAGTGTAGCACGGACGAAGAATTTACCTCCATTACACCTGTTCACATGAAAATGCACACACATTGAATTTCATCGAAAAGTACGAAAACCTATCTTACTTGTCAAGAATGATACAATTGAAAGGAAAGCCTGCTTCGTTTACTTTCGCTTCAAATGAGATGAAATTTCCAGAATAATTAACCACAGGTTAAAAGCCGCGATTAAGATTACCTATCTAGCAGCCAGACGTTAGGTGTTATTCGAAAAAAATCCTTACTCAAACAAACAACATTCGACAAGTCCTTTTAGAAGCACTGCGCTTATGAACCTCAACTTCTTAAGAGCGTTCTAGGAAATGTGAACATGTACTCTTCTCTCTGCTCTCTTAATTTATGTGCTTTGTCGAGTATGTACAATTTGATAAGTGAAGTTATAAGTACTGAGAAAAGAGAACTTGTTGATTACAAACCACGAAATATAAAAATATATATATTATTCTGCCTCTTGTATTGTTCTGTTTCTGTTTAAAATTCATGAAGGGTACCGATTACATTAAAGTATTCAATGACAGATCAATACACTGATGAACGACAAAAAAGTGATGTGTGAATATCTATTTGTTTTCAAACTCTATTCGAAATTTTTTCGAAAATGAGATAACTATTGCACTTCCATCAAACATGTAGTATAACAATGACTACGGCCTTACAAATAAAAAATAAGAAAGCTTGAATCAACAGCCGATTCTTCTTTCATCAAAAACAATATGCCATCATGAATAGCTCTATCGAAAATGGTAGTAAAGCTCTGCAAGTTCGTTAACTATCATGTGATCATAAAAACGAAAACATTGATTTTGGTATTGTTAAATGAAAGAGAAAATCTTGCGTTTTGTATTTTCAACGTTCTTTTATTATTGCCTAAATAATTCAGTTTAATTTCTATAATAATAGGATTAGTTTACTCAGAATATTTTGATAAAATGCGTAATAGGTTAACTGCGCACTTTTGTGTAAAGATTTTACTTTTCGGTCATAACCTATCGTTTGATCACTTATTTGAAAAATTTGAGTCCTGATTTGGTTAGTTATTAATCATTATTATTAAACTAAACAATGGAGTGTGCTGCTACCTAGAATTAGGAAACGTAACATAGGACTAGCAATCAAATACGCAATAATCTAACAGAATAATCAGTAAACTGATAATAAGAATGTCTTCGTAACTTTACAGATTTACTCATCTGTGAAGGGTATCTGAAGAACTTCATATTATCAAATTCTTTGGGGCATAATAAAATGGCATTACCTTCCAACACACGTGAATCACTTATATGACGTTTCAATAAATGCCCATTTTAAATTTCACTATTACCCATATTAATTTGCAAATAGTATTGCATAAAAATCGCAGTCATTTTGCAGACATAAAGATAGCATACCTAGACTAAGTCGTAAGTATTTACTAGTATCTCGATTGTATCAGTTTCGTGTAGCGTTTGAGAGTGCGGGTTAAGATTCGATCGCTAACATCCTAGAAATGCTAGTAAACAAATCAATATAAGTATTTGCTGTATAGGCCAACTTGAAATTCAGGTTTATTAGACTAGATAAATGAGCAGTATAGATTTCATAAAATATGTCTTCTACAAGTCACATAACGAACTCTTTCCATTTTGACTTAATAGTGACAGTTTTAAATAATTTTGCTAATCTCCAGTATGAATGCGTTACCATGATGCAACTGCCTGCCGTTTTAAAGCCATCAAGAACGATAAATAAGTCATTCTTTCTATTGAAACATTGTACTTTACAAATTCTTGAGTTGATCGTCAAATGTTTTTATTTAAAAACCACATATTTGAGAAATCATGTGAAAAATTTCATGAGAGTTTACTTTTATTCAGAAGAACTCAAAATTATAACTACTTTTGTTCCATGCAAAATGGGTGCATAACATCACAGGAAACAACTTTGTTGAATTTTTCACTGAGAAACATTGGAAATTCAAACTGTAAGCAGTTTGCTTTACCCAACAACAATAACTAATTTTATGCACATTTATATACCGTTTTTCTTCCGACAAAATATATTCCGAAACACAGTGAACATGAATTTACTATAAAAATTGTAATTTAACTTGAAATTAATCATACCAAATATATGCCACCTAATGAAAGAAATTTTATATTCAGGAACTTTTTGCTTGTTAACTAACAATCTAAAAAACAACCCATTTCTATTTCAATGCTTGACAAGGTTATCTTTATAAATGGTTTATTGACTGAAAAATATTCAGTTTATCAGTCAGAAAATTAGTAAATCAAACTACCCATTTTTAAAACACTTCAATATAAATTTGTTTACAAAGAGGAAATAAATATTTCAATTGTTTTATGCGAAGATATTTACAGAAAACAATTTCCACTGACTAAACATTTCCAAATAAACTAACCTATTAAATTTTCCCAGGAGTGTAGTAAATTCATTCGACCAGTGATAAATAATTTATTTAGGAAATTATTATTTCCAGTTCTCATTGGTTTATTTGATAAAGTTTTTAACTTTTTTTACGTCAATTTAAATGTACTTTAGTAAGTTGCTCTGTAACTCACAATTAAATTATTTATCTGAAAAAAATGCTAAACTTATCCAAATGTACTAGATATATATTGATATCCAAAGAAAAAATTTTAATTACTAAGCTATCATTCAAAACTTTCGTGAATCTCTGAGATGAAGTATATTGTGGTAGTTTTGAATTGGCTGAGCAGGATGCTTTTATCGCGTTGATTTTACAGTCATTTATGGCAATATTTTCAGCGCATTCATTAGCCAGAAGTGAGTTTAAATATAGCCTACACTGTGCCTACATGCAACACATTTAAGTGATGTTGTGATCCATAGCAAAATAATTCTTACTGTGTTTCGTAAAGGTGATAGTTGATATCACTCTCCTTCATAGTCAGCGTTGACATTCCAATAAATTAACCAAAATATCGAGTGTCTGTACTCAAAGCATACTGGTTAGTAGAAATAATAAAATAATCAGATTTTAAGGTGATTCTATAGTTAACTGTACCCAAAACATGAAACTAATTTATTTGCTTCATTTCATCTTAGGTATCTTTATATTTGACGGCTGTTTTTGATTATGAAATAAACTCCTTTCGTAAAATATAACTATTAGGTTATTCGTACAGAAACAATTACTTTGTCTAAATGCTAATCTCTTAATAATTATTAAATGACTACCTCACCTAAACATTTATTCTGAAATTGTATTTTATTGTCAGTGATGCCCTTGTACAGTGATCTCATAATAAGAGATCGTTTTTCATTGCCAAACGCTTCTTTTACTTAGATCTAACCGTCCAACATATATTTTATTCACTTTAAATCATTATGATACAATTAGCGCAAATATCACTGTATATTTGCTTCCTTTAATGCAAACTAAAATGAATGAAATTCGACAATATATAAATATTAAATCAACATATGGTAATTGATCGAATTAGATCAACAATCGAGTCATTCTTCATTTCAGTGTATGGTATATAAACCGACAGTTTTCAACTTCAGATTCTTTTTTTGGTACAGTCTAAAAACATGAATCCGAAAACTGTCAAAACATTAATATTTGGAATTTTTACGCCATGCCAAAAACTGCGATGATTCTCACTACTATTCTAGAATCATCTTAAATATAGCATTTCGCCTACAATTTACTACTTTTTCCGTTCAAGTACGATTTACATATCTGTTACTGTTTCTCATTATTTTCCTTTCCACTTATGATTCTTGTTAGTTATTGGTATGATATCATTTTACTTTCAACGTTTTTGATCATTCCCAGTCGTGAATGCCATGGTTTAACGAATAGTTAGTTAGCTCCAACATTTCATAAAAATCTTCTTTTACTAATTACTGAAATCTCTCTATATATATAATTAAATATTTAAATAAAAATCATCACTAATTATTTATTAAAACTATAAATTGTAGATATATTTATTATTTTATTATACAAGTTTGAATAGTTTGATTGTAAATTATGTAATTATTTATGTGCAATTACAACTAAACATAAGGATATAGAAAATAGCAACAAAAAATATTAATTTTTATAGTAAATAATTTATTACTGGTCGAATAAATTAACAACACTCTAGGGGAAAGTAAATTATCAGTTCTGTGAAAACTTTATTAGTGAGAATATTTTATGAGTTCATATTTGAAAGTTTATTATAATCAGAAAACATTATATACATATATATATATATATATATATATATACATAAACAATCTTAGAAATAAATGATAATAAACACTCTGACTTGAAAAAAAGCCTACATTCTTACACTGACTTGATCAGGAAACAGCTATAAATTTCTTTGAATTACAAAATATTTCAAAAAAAATATGTCTGTTATCAAGCTTTTGTCATATGATTTATTTTATATTTTAGCAATGTCATTCTTTTTGAGGAAAATTCCTCTTCTCTTATTCTACAAGTATTCCATCATCTGGAAATGTAACACACATCATCCTCATCATCCACAGAGGTAAATATTCCACTTTCTTATTTAAAGTTTAATGAATGCATATGTTAGCTTGATTGATGTTGTTTTTGTGAAACTTCTAGCATTTCCCAAAAACAATAATGACAATAAATTTAGAATTTCAGATGTTTTCATCATAATTAATACAGAACGCAATTACTTTGCCTAAATTTCGTCGTATTATTTATTCATCCTGATGCAATAACCTCGGCAGTCAAATATTTATTGATCGAGACCTGTTGTTTCGATTTATTAGTATACATCTTTCAGTTATTTTTATTAAACAAACTCTGTTTAACGTTTAATATTCAAAAAAGTTGCTTATAGGTTGCCTGATAAATTCAGCTAATTTTTTAACGTTTAAATAAAAACCTCTAAACTCTATGGTTTCTATTGTGACTTGGGTACATACTACAGCACAAATATTTGAGGCAATAGTTGCAACGTCAATATAACACATCATCTAATTGCAGTTAACAGCCATAGATTTTTAATCCAAGTAACTTTACATTTATCTTGGAATGAAATATTTATTTGCAATTTGTTTGTACACACCATAGCAGATATGAACCGTCTTTTAATCAACAGAATTTCATTTGTATAACATTTCGCTGTGATTTTATCAAGATTTTTGTGCCTTGAGTTCTATATTAATTAGTGGTTCTTGTTATTTGTTAAATTATGCTATATCTCGTAAACATTTAATTTCTGTTATTTTTTAATTATGCACATTATTTGGGGCATCGTTGACACAATAAAATTAAAAAGTTTCACAAACGTGATTTATCCTTCATGTTATTTTATTCCTACGTGTTTTCGATCTCCTTCGTTAGTGTCAAGGAATGCAGTTAACCGATACCGTTAAACATAAATACATCCTGAGAAGACTGCCTTAATTTAACTTTTGTATCACAAGCATTTTTAGAGTAAAATTATAAGCGCAGGGATAAAGGATACGCGTTTCACTGTATTTGGGATTTGTTAGCTGAATATACACGAGTCCAAGTATTAGCGTTCACACAAGGATTTGAACTCAGTACATTTTGCTTGGAACAAACAGTGCATTATTCACTAAGCTACTAAGTCTAGATAACCACCGTGCAGCGTTAAGGAGCATTTTTGATTTGTAATTATTTGCACTCCACCGTTGTTGACGATCACGAGAGCATTTGATTTTATTATGAAAAGATAAGACCGAATCAATAGTCTTGTAGTTGTTTATCGTTTCAAAAATTTATTCAAACAGAAGTGTAAGTGAACAATACGTAGTAGCGTATAGAGGAAACGTTAAATGGGCAAAGATATAGGAGGCAGAAAATCAATTTAAAAACTAGTATTTCCACTGAAACTGATTTTCTTTCACCTAACTTCTAATAAATCTTTATTGGGTTAATCGATTCAATGCGAATTTCGTTCACTGACTCACAGAATTTATTTAACCATAGGAATTAATTCATTATAACATCAGTTAATTGCTTTCGCTTTCACAGATAATTTCCTAGTTTGATAAAACCCTGTAATCAATATCCATTAAATCAAACGCTATTTAATTTGGATAAACTGGGATGTAATTTAATTCTGCCGAGGTTTCTATCAAAGAAAGATTCTGTTCAAACTTGAATGTCTGATTCTAGTTCTCAGGTAGGGAAGAAAAGGACAGAAATCATCTTGTGAGGAAATGTAAATAAATCCCTAAGTGCATAACGTCTCAGTGTAATACTGCTTATTAGTGCTATTTGGTGATAATCAAAGCAGGTACAAATTCTGCGATTCATTATTCGTGTTCTATTTTGTTATAATATAACTGTAAGCTGTTGAATTCGCTCTTATGTTTATCTCATTTGTCCAGTGCAAAAATATATCCTGAAACACAAATAAAAATATTTACTTTCTAAATATTTTGAAGAAGTTAAAATGTGGTTGGAATTTGGGTGAAATAATTTCATTTATTATCTACTTGACGCCATATTCATCGATATTTTCTATTTGCAAAAGATAATTAATGAAAAATTCTATTAGATAATGCAGTAAACTCCTACTTCTGGACCGAAATGAGATGTGAATCATTGAAATCAGCACCAACCGAATCAATAGTGAACGCCGGAGAATAAATTTCAATTGATTTATTCAAGCTAGTTTAAACAAAAGACGTAAATTGAGAACGAATTTTTACAGAAAGAAATTAATTTAAATAACGAAATATATATAGTTTTGCTTGGTGTTTTTATGTGAAAATAAGCAAACAAAAAAAATTACAGCAATAAATTTTGTTAGTTGTAAGAATTATATTTATTTATTATTGGTTAAATAAATTAAGTTTCATAAAGTGATTTATTAATAAATGTCTTTAAAAATTTTTTAAATCTTTATTTATTAGCTCATTGTATTTCAAAGTAAACATAAACAAGTTAACATTAAAAAATTGTTCATTCTAATGTTAATTTATCATAAAGTTTTGATGAAAATCACAATAGAAATACCCGTTACCTATCAAATATGTATGTGTTAATTTGTCGTTATTTCGATTATCTCGTTGTTGATGCTTTGATGGTAATTCAATCAACCAATCTATCAATCAATTCAATCAACTCTGTGAATTGCCTCGATATAGCTTTTGTAACATAAGTTCATACAAAAACATTGATTGTGACCAACAATGGAATTCAGGACACATCTTTCCTCCGTTTTAGGACTTAACATATGAATTTACCTGCATCCGACGAAGGGTAATTTAATTCTAATCAGAAATTTTACAGCTGGACAATAATCTTTGGATTCAGTAGCTAGGCAGATAAAGTTTTCACTTCTGAAGCAAAAAACGATGCGTTTTAATCGCGTTGTGGACATCAGCTTCAGTATACATTTCAATCTAGCTGAAGGATCTTCTATGATATAGGACCTTTGTTTTGAATCCCACTGTAAGCCGTATTAGATTTGTTCTATAGAAATTATATTTGACATATATAATTTTTGGTTCGCAGCATTATTTTGTGTTACATGTAAACTAGATTTTGTGTGATACTTTGATATTTTATGAAACAAGTCACAATCATATATATATATATATATATATATATATATATATATATATATATATATATATATATATATATATATTAGTGAGTAAGTATAGGTATTTATATTAGATGCTCACGACTCATATATTTTCTTTCATATATGTAAGTTCCATATTAAAACAGTTATCTAATCGAATTCTAAAAAACCATCAGAACTTTTCTTTAAGTTTCCTATGAAACAATTTCATTAACTAATTTATTTATATTTAAATACTGTGTATAATATGACCGATGAAACTTTATTTATTGATTAGGTCTTTTAAAAGCAGTCCTATATTTTGTTAATGCTTAAAATATCTTTCGGTGAAGCTAACAGTTGATGCACAATATATATGAATACCATGTAAAATCAGTTGAAATTAAACTTTGATACTTCACAATTTAGTATTTTAGGGATGGTGATTATGGATCAGAGAACATCAGACGGTTGTTAAGACTTAGTTTGGAACTAACTTCAGAATCAGTAGACTTCATGCAGTGCAACAACTGGGTTCATAACCGTTATTAACCACAAAGTTTTTTATATTTCCAGTTGAAGATATAACCAAACAAACCATGGTATATAATGTGTTTTGCGTTTGTAAAGGCTCAATACAGAAGCCTAATTTACTTAAGTATAATAAATTTCCAACAAAATAAAATTTCACTTTATCATAACATTTCACTTCATTGCAAGTAGACATGAATGAATCTCGGGAAATTACAATTATTATGTTTGTATAAGTTTTTATGTTTAATCTAAATCACTTGCTATTCAAAAAAACTTCGAGCTTTAGCAAATATTCATATATCTGCTTTTGAAAAGATTGCTTAAAATTCGTCAACTGGATAATGAAATAATTTATTGATCCATCTTCAGGTTGCTTACTGAATCACTGATATCAACTCGGAGATTTAACGATAAAGCTAAAGGACTCAAATTACCGGAAAAGTAATGAACTTAAGTCCTTTATCTATGTTAATCTGTTAGACTATAAATCTGTAACAGTGACTGAGTTTACATTTTAAAATGCTCTGTTTTAAGTTGTCTGAAGTAATTACAGCGTCCTAGCCGATGATTTTATCTCGTAGTTACTTATTGGAGAATAGAAAACAATTTATTCCCATTGACGTATTTTAAACACAGTCACCTTTGTTGAAGTTTACTTAAAACAATGAATAAATGAAATACATTGATGAAAGGAGACCTCGATTGTATAACGGATTACAACCAATATTAAACCTTTTCGATGCCAAGGAGTTATTTATCATACAAATGAATATATTTTCAACCTAGTTTGATTCTGTATACGATAACAAAAATAACTACATTATACGTGAGCAAACCAGTGTTTTTCTATTTCGAAACTTATCTGTGACTCAGTTCAACTACTGTTAAAATTATTTCACGTCACTTTTGTAAATTTCATTGAGTGAATACAGTATGATTCTTTGTGTTATAGTTAAAGCAGTATTTACAAACTACTTTGTTTCCGTAATCACCACTAAAGAATCTTTAAAATAAAAGATAGTGAAACTTTTCTCATTTCAATGAATTTTTGTTTCATCTCCATTGAATATCTCTGTCTAATAAATAAAATCTTACTTTATAGTCCACTGCATATTATCGCTGAGCGTTGGTTTCCTTTCAGTTAATTTTGTTTATTTTCGAAATTCGTGTACGGATATCTTCGGAATTCCTAGCAGGCAAGCAAAATGTCTTCCCTGAATCTGTTTTTGGTTGATTTATAATTTTCCAATGTATCATTATGATTCAGCGATTGCTCTTAGATATTTACAACATGATAAATATACATAAGTTACGTGATTTTGGATAGATCAATAATTTCTGGCAAAAACAATTTTGATCACATTGAATCAAGGAACCTGTATCAATAAAGCAAATAACAAACTAGTAAAGCTCATATTAGTGGTCAAACTCAACGTAAGTAAAGGTGTGTCGCACTGTAGAACTGAATATTACGTGAACGGTTTGAGGAAGTAGTCACTGATGATGATGATGATGAAGGTAAAAAATAACGTCAGTTGCGGAAACACAAGTAAAATACTTTTGTTAAAACTAAATACTAGAACATAATAATAATAGTTCATATTTAAGTGTATTTGTTTTTGTGAACAGTTGAATAAATCTGTAACAAAGTGAGCTCAATGTGCAAATTTTCCAGTATGAAATTGATGGAGTGAAACTTTTACTTACTTATTGATTACGTATAAAAGAAAAAAATTCTTTATTTTGAAAAATGAACCATAAATCATATCCTAAGTTGAACTAATGCATGGATTGGCTCGATTAAAAGTTGGGTTGAGTTGAGTAAAACAAAAAATGTTATTGAAGAGATGCTTAGTGAAAGACAACAGCTAAATACTGAAACATGGAAATCATGCCATCCTCATTTTGTTTTGGTCTTTAAAATACATTTTGAATTTTGTTTTCAATAAATTAATAATCAACATTTTAAAGTAGAACTCTGAGAAAAATTGATATACTCATGGGAAATCAAATTTATGAAAATGTAATAAATAGGCAGTTTCCATTTCAATGTTCAAAATATTATTTTTTGCTTCAAGTTAATTTTAATAGAATACAGTGATTAAATATGCAACGTAGTCGTGTGAGTAAGATTGAAATTTGTACAAAGCAACAAATGTAAACACTCATTTGTCACTGATCAGTATTTAATTATCAGCGACTGAAATTTTAAAATTCATAACTTGTAACCTCGACAAAGTATACTGTTTACAGTGGCAGACATGGTCATTTGTTTAAAGTTTTAATCATGCGGTAAAACCTATAGTATTTATTGACCACTTTCAAACGACAAATTACACAAAAAGTACAAAATATTAGAAATACTATTTACTTTTATCGACAGCATTTATCCGAAATATCATATTTATTTAAAGTGTGTTTATATCATTTTACAACGGTGCTATGTTTAAATCGTTTCTTTCAAAAATTTTACTCATTTTACGCTGTTGTCAATCATAAAACACAATGCGCCAATATTTCAGCCTAACCAGCGGTTACTGACCTCTGATAAATATGAATGACCTTTAAATTACCGTACTTTTAAAATTAACAACCACTGATAGCATTGATTCCTGTCGATTAATCTGTATTTGAACTGAATAACAGCCGTGTCTGGCTTTACAAAACTATTGGGATCTTATATTTAAACAAATTTATAAACGTAATATTCAAGAATTATGTAAGGGTAATCCTGTAACTGTTATGGAGAGTAATACATTACCTGTCAGATGTATGAGATACATGGCTCCATTCATAAGTTTCATTTAAAATGCATGGTTGCCAAAATATTTTATTTAAGTAGCAAAATGTTACTTGCTAATAACTAGCAGATTAAGAAAGTTGAATATTTCAACTATTTTATGCATTTTGCGGTTGATGGTTTCGGTCAAACTACCCTGGCTAATCTAAAAGAAAGAAATAAAACTAAGTGTTGATAGAACATTTTAGCTAAACTATCTGACTAGATTTTTATATCTCTGTATTATCTCATTGTTGTGTAGCTTCATTCATAAGATAATGAAACAAAAGAAAGCGAATTAAATCCACTTGTTATTGCCAGTTACACAACGAATTTACTCTCATTATATATTTCCTGTACTCTAATAGTATCATTCAATAATTTATATCACATAAAATCCTTATTCATTTCCTATATAATGATTTGCAAAACAGTATTACTTTGGTAGTGAATAAGTTAAGTTACCCCTCCCCTAAACACCCGAACAATATACATTACTGTACTCGACACTTCTTATATGCCTTTGATTATATTTTAGAAAAAGTAGAACAATTGTAAAGCATTTTCCGTATGAACAAGTGATTTACATACACTTGTTACTAAGCAACAACTCCTGTGCACATTTCATAACGTGTCCGTGGTATTAGGGATTATTTTTTACCGTAACTCTAACAACTATAATAATATACCGATTGGATAATTCTGTCATAAATTTTTAAGTGAAAACTTACACATTTTTTTTCTAACATCTAGTAATAGGTTATTTGAAGTCTGTGATTGGTCATGTTTATATCTGTTTGTATTGTTATTTACAGTAATTGCTTGCTAGTCTGAACAAAGAAAAACTGGGATTATTCTTTGCAAAGAAATAAAATTCACTTGAAAATTGCAGCTAAACAATTAAAGTAAGACCAATACAAGTAAACTAAATGGAAAAAAACATTAAAATATACAGTAGTGCACGAAGGCAGTGTTTATATTTAACGGAAATTAATTTCCTGAAATTCTTTGCTCATACATCTGCAGTCTCTAACTACCGACAATATGGAATCTAGTTGAAGAGGTTGTGAAATATTTCAAAACATCTTAAATAATCGGCATATAATTTTCCAATAACTTAGGCTAAATACGTCCAGAATACAATTTCGTCACTTGAATGTTCCGAAATTGTTAAGCATTCCAAATTAGTATGTCCCTTAAGTTCTAAAACCAATTCGACTCTTTGTTACTCAAATATTCAATTACAACTAATAATTTAGATTTTATTTAAAATAAGAAACAGGAAACATCAGAATTCCTGGGCATGTTTATCCTCATAAGGTATTCATGTTTACAGTAAATGTAAGAAAACAGTAAAGCCATAGTAAATGAAGCCCAATAAAAAGAACTTGGTATGTATGGGGAAAAAAATTCTAAGCTGTAACAGTCGATTCTCCGTAATATGGAACGTTTACATCGTTTAGCTTTTGCTGAACAGAGATAATACCGGTCAGTCATGAAATAACTGGGATCCTCCTGCTTCTTTTAGTACCAAGCCAACGGACTTAAGCACTTCTGATCCTTTTTCCCATTTAAGAAGGCTTTTATTATCGAACGATACCCTTTTCTGTAAATTAATTATCTCTAAACGGAATTTCCCGAAACATTTTCACACTAATTGATTGTGTATTGGATATTGAACCTGTCCTCCAATTTATAGATCAAGCGTTATTAGCTTCCACTTTGTCATGAAACTGATCTAAAACGTTAATAATTTTCAGACAAGTTTAATAAATCATTAAGAAACAAAGTACTCACAAGTCACGTATCACAGTTTATACAGAACAAATACTTTTATATAATTAAAGGACAATCAATAAAGCTTATAATGCACACATCGTCTTTGAGTCATAGCAACGGAAGTTTGACGATAATCGTACTAAAATAGTAGTTGAAAACAAATACTTTATTTACTGAAGACTACTTCATTTGATATAGATAGTGGTTTACTATCGTAGCAAGTGTTCGATGAGTTTTCGCTTCCTATAGTAAACTCTACCAACTATCTTTTATCATAGCGATGATGTTGATGCTTCTTAATTTTAAATTTAAAAATAGTAAACACCTTTGTTCAGTAGTTCATCACTTTTGTTTATCTAGAATGCCAACTAACGTCAATTTCTTTTTCCTAAAAATGATCGTTATCAAAATCGCTATGCTTTCATAAAGATTCGCAACTATAATACAATCATTAGTTCACGTATCATGTAAGTGACTTGGAATTTCGAAATATTTTGTAAAAAAAATCAACATTGAAGTTGTCAGAAACACATTAAACAGTTTTTACAAGAATTTTCCCAACTCTGGAATAACTTTTACTATTTTTGGTAGTATTTTTATACTGTGAATGAAACTACGTGACTGTACGTAATATGATATAAACATTTAATTACTGATGAAATTAATGTCCCATATTACTTTCTGCTAACTCCGCCAGCAGAACCTTCGGGGCTACTGCCGGTCCCAAGCCCGGGTAAACGAGGAGGGTTGGACATGGGGTTGGCGAGCCCATTCCGTCAAAAACTAACTTGCCAAAAAAACGCTAACCAGAAAAAATAATTCAAACCATTTTAACTCTGCCCTGGGAGTTGGAAGAAGAATTATGACGTCGCGTGATGAAAGCCGAGTTCCCTCGAAAGTCACGGGGCCGATGCCACTTCCTGATAACCAGAGCAACCATTTTTTTAGGTACATGGAACGTTTGTACATTGTGGGAGACTGGAAGACTATTTCAAGTTGCGGCAGAAATGAAAAGATACAACCTCGATGTGCTTGGAATCAGTGAAAACCAACTGGACACAAGTAGGACAACTGAGACTAGCTTCAGGGGAACTGCTGTTATACTCTGGTCATGAAGAGGAAAATGCTTCACATACACAACGGGGCAGATAACATCACACAAGTTTAATACGGCCTTTCCTCGGGATACTGTAAAGCTCAACGAATTCAGGATAGCCCTCACCAATAGGTTCCAGGCCTTTCAGGATCTACACAATGGAGAGGACGCAACATTGGAGAACAATTGGAAAGGGATTAAGGAGGCAATCACTTCAACATGTCATGAAGTTCTGGGTCACAAGAAGTACCATCACAAGGAATGGATCTCTGTTGATACTCTTGCAAAAATTGAAGAAAGGAGGAACAAGAAGGCAGCAATCAATGTCAGCCGAACAAGAGCAAAGAAAGTTAAGGCACAAGCTGAATACACGGAAGCAAACACGGAAGTGAAGAAGAGCATCAGAGCTGACAAACGAAAATATGTGGAAGATCTAGCAATAACGGCGGAAAAGGCTGCAAGAGAAGGAAACTTGAGACAATTGTACGAAACAACAAAGAAGCTGGCCGGAAACTATCGTAAACCAGAACGACCAGTGAAAAGTAAGGAAGGCAAAGTAATCAGCAACACTGACGAACAGCGAAATAGGTGGGTAGAGCACTTTAAGGAACTATTGAATCGACCAGCTCCACTGAACACACCCAACATCGAAGCAGCATCCACGGACCTCCCAATTAATATTGACGCACCTACGATTGAGGAGATCAGTATGGCCATCAGACAAATCAAGAACGGCAAAGCAGCAGGACCAGACAACATTCCAGCAGAGGCAATGAAAGCAGATGTGGAAGCAACTGCGAAAATATTTCACATCCTCTTCAAGAAGATTTGGGATGAGGAACAAGTACCATCAGATTGGAAAGAAGGATACCTCATCAAAATACCAAAGAAAGGCGATCTCAGCAAGTGTGAGAACTACAGAGGCATCACTCTTCTTTCAATACCATTCAAAGTCTTCAACAGGGTATTGTTAAACAGAATGAAGGACTTCGTAGACGCCCAACTTCGAGATCAACAGGCCGGATTTCGTAAGGATCGATCGTGTACTGACCAAATTGCTACATTACGGATCATTGTGGAACAATCAATTGAATGGAACTCACCACTCTACATCAACTTCATCGACTAAGAGAAAGCATTCGATAGCGTGGATAGGAAAACACTGTGGAGGCTTCTTCGACACTACGGTGTGCCTGAGAAAATAGTCAACATCATACGGAATTCTTATGATGGATTCAACTGCAAAATCGTGCACGGAGGTCAGCTGACAGACTCTTTCGAGGTGAAGACCGGTGTCAGGCAAGGTTGCTTACTCTCACCCTTTCTCTTTCTCCTGGTCATCGACTGGATTATGAAGACGTCGACGTCTGGAGGGAAGCACGGTATCAACTGGACAGTTAGGACGCAGCTGGACGATCTGGACTTCGCAGATGACCTGGCTCTTCTATCGCACACTCAACAACAAATGCAAGAGAAGACGACCAGTGTAGCAGCAGTCTCTGCAGCAGTAGGTCTCAACATACATAAAGGAAAAAGCGAAATTCTCCAATGCAACACAACATGCACCAACCAAATCACTCTTGATGGAGATGTCTTGGAGGACGTTAACACCTTTACATATCTGGGCAGCATCATCGACGAGAAAGGTGGATCGGATGCAGATGTGAGGGCACGGATTGGCAAAGCAAGGGCTGCATTTCTACAGTTGAAAAATATCTGGAACTCCAAACAACTTTCAATCAAACCAAAATCAGGATTTTCAATACAAATGTGAAGACAGTTCTACTGTATGGAGCGGAAACATGGAGAACTACCAAAGCCATCATTCAGAAGATACAAGTGTTTATTAACAGCTGTCTACGCAAAATACTTCGGATTCGTTGGCCAGACACCATCAGCAACAACGAACTGTGAGAGAGAACAAACCAGATTCCAGTGGAGCTGGAAGTCAGGAAGAAGCGGTGGAAGTGGATAGGACACACACTACGAAAAGCACCTAACTGCATCACGAGACAAGCCCTCACATGGAACCCTCAAGGCAAAAGGAAAAGAGGAAGGCCAAAGAATACATTACGCCGAGAAATAGAGAAAGATATGAGAGGAATGAACAAACATTGGACAGAACTGGAGAGACAAGCCCAGGACAGAATTGGTTGGAGAAAGCTGTTGGGCGGCCTATGCTCCATTGGGGGTAACAGGCGTAAGTAAGTAAGTAATTACTTTCTGCTGATATTTCACTCACACCGTGACAGTTAGTTAATTTACATGTCTTTTCAAGGTTTAGACTCTAATAAGTAAACCGTAATATCCCTACTACTTAGTACTTATTGATCTTAGTTTTTTAGTTTTTCAGGTGTGAACTTAATAACATTTTGTTAGAATATGAAATTCCTGAATATACGACATTCTATGCAAGCAATGTATTCATATTTTCGTTGTGTATATTGTTGGGAGAGAAATTTGTAATAAAGTTCATTCATATGAATACCTCCTATTTTTATGTACGTCCACTTCAGTTTATTGTGTTACATCGAAATTTTATCGACAGTAAATGTAACTTGTGAAGCATTAGCTAAAATAAACTGAGTAAATTGTGCAATTCAACAAAATGTCGTCCGATTTCACATACTACTGATCATATTTCTTGAAACAACTTAAGAAATGGCTAGTATTTCAGACGAGCTACCACATAAATCAGTAACAGAACACTTTTCTTTGCTCACCTGTACTTGGTCATAGATTATTAGTTCAGCTGCTCTTTAAGGCTTCAATGATCACTTTTATGTTGTACATCTTACAAGTGACTACTTTAACTTTAAAATCATTATAATCAATATTTTAATAAGCTTATATCCATATTTCTACCCTCATTTATGCTTCACAAATCTTATCAACTTTTTATTGAGAAGTGTTATAAACTGAAAATGAACAAAATAACATATTTGCTTAACGAAATAAAAAAGTTTATCGACAACTTAAGTCAAACTTATTTTTTATCCAAACCTTAACTAAGTATTTCGTTGAGTGGACAAACACATTCGTTTTTTTAAAAATCATAGATGAGAAGATAAATCAGATTAATATTTGCAGAATGAAGCTGCTTATAAACTGTGTTACCTTCTTATTAAAGAAAAAGTAACAGTTATTTCTTTTATTTTCTCAAGTTATTTATTAAATTTATTTTATCATTTCTCTTACTTCTGTGTAATTTCAATAGGTTTAATCCGAATCCGTAATATGTTTTCTTGATTCCTTTTATTTATTGATCAGAAGCTTGATCAGCCTTAAAATTGATTCATATTTTTATATGTTGAATAAACTGGAAGCAATCATTGGTTACTCATTTATGGAAAGATATAATAACCAAACTGACGGCATACGAATTATTTATTCAATTAAAGTAAAATCTATTAAGGATTCAAATAAGCATGGTTCATCTAAATGTTTTGAATAATGGAACTTTACCTACGTTTTCTTAATTGTTTTACTACAAATTAATAAGAATTAAAATGTTTGACTAAAACAGTAAGAGTCTTTAGTTTCTGTGTTATATTTCATTGGTGTCTTATCATAACATTGGTTCGGAGCTAAAATACTGCCACTCAACGATTTGCGCCGTTTACGATTGTAATAAACATATGATTTGATTGTTTAGGATAATTTGAAACCATCATATATGTAGTTCATTCACTGCTTACCAACAGTCTCTCTACAGCGGATATGAAAAACGAAAAGCGTTTAATTCAACATATTTATCTTACATGAACTGATAGATTTTCATTCCATTCACATTTGAAGACGATTAATAGGATGTAAAGTAAATTCAGATGATGTAAAAACGTTTAGCTGATATATTGTAGGATCCAAACTGAGGTTTGGATTAAGGAACAACTGTCTAGGTAGTTTAGATACGCGTCTTGCTCAGTTTAAATCCAAAACAAGAGATTTGGGTAAATACTGATTCTGATATTCATCATAAATATAAATATATATTATTGCCTAAACAAATATTACCTCCTCATTATTTCTTCAGCAATTGTTCAATTAATCAAATCAATAACACAAATAAATATTATTCTGTCCCCTCTGGATGGATCAGATTCGTTCGAAAGATAATATTTGGTTGCTTTATAACATAGAATATTTCCTATTCTGGAAGAGTGCTCCAATTCACAATCGAAATGCACAATTCCAGTCAGTGCAACCAATCCAGTCAAAAAGTAACAAATCAATATGGCTGTCACCATAACTAAGTATCAGCTTAAACAACATAAATGCAGTTCAGAAAGAAACATAGAAACTCGGTAAAGGCAGAAAAATTAGAAACTATCATAAAATATAAATATTATCATCTCAAAATGGAATCGAACAGATTAACAAAATGTACAGCTGAAGAAATCAATAAGGACATACTACAAATGTATGTATGGAGTGATTTTCACAAACAAAGCCTTCAAAAATGAATCTTACATATATTGTAAAAGAATTCTAAAGTTACCATCAACTTTTATGGTAAATAAAACGATAATCTTACCAATTCTCTACAGCATTTGTAACTAAACATAATCTTGCTATTCAATGTATTGGTGCATGGTGAATTTTGATATTGAAACCAAAATTCATTCTATTCGATTATATTCACTGGGAAGCAGTTTAGTTGTATAAAAAAGTTGAAAGATTTAATTAACAGATCATTCTAGTTTTTGGATATTAAAAGTAAACTATATTTTAGAGCACTTCATTAAAACATTTGCTGAACTCTTCATAGTCATTAATTTAGAAATTTGTACATGTATAAATATGAAATTTTTCAATTAACAAATTTTCTCGGTTCTATGCATTTCTTCTGCCTGCTTAAGCGCAATAAGATAATCAAAAATATTTGGACAAATAAAGTTTCTTTATTAACTAGTTTTTGACAAATATCTAAAAACCATCAACGTTTTTTATCAAGTACTTTTTAGATTAGCAGACTAATAATCCTGAAGATTCACATGCTAAAACAGAGCAAGTTAACGAATTTTCATCCTTACTCATAGCTCCCCAGTTAACATCATTTTTAGTCTCAGTTTCCTCTTAAAGTATCACATTAAGAAGTAAAAGTAAAGAGTGAAGCTTTTGTAATATATAAAGAATTTGAACCTTCACTGCTTCCTCACATAACCAGATTGATTTTTCATGGGTATTTTTCAACTCATTTATACAAACATTGGTTATTCAGTATATTTTGTATGATTTAATGAAATGTTCGATTGTAGTTTTTCGAAATTTTGTAACAGATAACACTTCATAGAAGTGGACTTAATAAACATCATATTAATAAAAAAGTGATATGCATCTATAAATTGGTCATTCTGATATGTTTTGGTGACCATATTTGTTTGCAAAATTTCTCAGTTTGTTTTAAACATGGATTTCGTACATTGATGAATGAACATGAAATGATCTGTGATCTGGATATATTAAGAATCTTTATTTTAGTACTGACATTAGTGACTGAAGATTCAACACAACCTCCATGTTACAGATAACACTTTCATTAACATGAAATTTAAAAAGTTTACTGCCAATTGTTTTCAACCTGAATCAAATAGTAATTATTATTTATAGAAACATCAAATACAACCAGTAAATTATTGATTTTTTTCTTTCATTTTATTCAACCATCAACCAAACCTATAGAAGGTATGTTTTTGACTGAGTAAATTAATTGAATCAAAACAAAGGTACATGGAAAACACCAATATTTCCATGCGTATATTTGTAATTCCGTAGAGTAAATAAGATTTCGAAAAATATCCATAGAATAGGTAGGTAAAAATAGAACATGAAGTACAATGTACAGGACAATAAATAAAGCATCATTTCACAGAAATCAGAAACTCACAGTCACAATAGGAGAAAAGAATAACTTCATTTATTTGCCAAACTCAGTACTTATAATGATATGTTTCTACATATAAAACAGACATTTCTCTCATTTACAATAAATATATTGACGAAAATAAGAGTAATTTAATGTGCTCAAGTGATTACTTATTTATTACTTACTGTACTTATTTAAAATAATTTCTTGGTAGCTTAGATAAAAAACAATGAAATGTATAAGTTTACATCACTTAGGCACAAATAAAGCTCATCTGCTTCATAGCATAAAATATTCATTTACTGTATTACTTCATTGTATTATCAACAAAAAAATATGTGGGTATGGTCATGTGTTAAAAAATCAAAACAATTCATGATTAAATGTATATGCACAAAACTGAATTGAACATGAAAAGCACAAATAATTTCTGCAACACCTTACCTCCCAAAACATATTTGTATCTGACAGTTATAGGGATTTTTTGCGTGACTTAGTAAAACATTTCGTTAATAAAATCAAATAATTAGTAGGCACCAAATGATTTTGTGTTGATAATAGGAACTTCAGTATAGGAAGCTATTTTTGAATAGGGACAATTTACGTTTATATTAGAATGAAAACTGTTCGAGCGCCACTATTACTACTAATTTTATTATTCGCATTTTGATATGATAAATCGTCTCCAGGTTGTTTAAAATGATAGTAGTACGAATGAAGCTAACAAATCGTTCAGCAACAAAATATTTGCAAGTATATACTAGTATAATTATCAGTGTTTAAAATCTTGACTGCACTAGAGAGATATGTGTTAACTAGTGAAGTGCCTAATGAACTCAGTTTTTCATAAATAAAACCATCTTTTCATACTGTAAATACTACATTTATTGCTCTAAATTAAAACACTTATTTGCTTGCATTTTTTTGCTATTTACTGCTGACTAAATCAATGTTTGAGTACTGATTGCACAAACAAAGAAATTTTCCTAACTGTTTAGTATTACTAAGGTACACTACGAAGACTTAAATATAAGCTGGTTAGAAAGTCAAGAATGGATAGAAATCATATTTGATTATTGTTAACATATTGCGAGTAAAGACTTCTGCTCTGTTTGATTCAATTCTGTAAACGAAAGAGCATACTTATGAGCAAACCATCTTTATACATCGTTACCTACCAAATAAAAAGTAATCTACATTAGTAAAAGAGACTACTTAACCGAAATTTATACACAGAAAGTTACAAAACTGTAGGATTTTATCGAAAACAAAAGACCATAATCTTCCGTCATCAGGACTGAAATATTAGCACTGTATATAAGTTTATAAATTTTGAGAATTTTGAAATAATCATTTAAAGTTTACTAGTAAGTATATGCTAGAAATATTTTTTCATTCACATACTGTTAATTCAAATAACTGTCTTTATCCAAAATATTTTCAAAATGACTTACGTTGTCAATACCGAATAATAATCAAATAACTGATGAACGACATAACAGCTCGCTAACAAATTAAAAGCTAATAATCGAGAAATTATCAGAACAGATTTCATCTTGTCTTTCATAAAATCGTATCTACTTTATTGTGTCAACAATAATTCATGTTATTTTTGAATGTAACTTAAACTACGAGAACATTGTTTCTACAATGACGTTTACGATTGTCTACCGGACTTTCCACACTGAAATATATTTCAAAATAAAAGTAGAAAAGCCTACAAATAAAGCTTCTTATTGATTCTGCAAGTGAAAACTGAATTTTGTGGACCTTTTATATAATTTTTGAAATTAAATATTTGTCTTTTATAAATCTAATAAATATTAATAGCAGTTAAAAGTAAAAATGATATTACTAAAATAATTTCATCTATCAGAGATCTGTAAATAGTTTTCGTGTACAAATTTTAAAAGCTTAGAAAGTGCAAACATAACACGCTTAATTCACAAGCTCAGCTATTCATCTGTAGCCACCACTCATCTCTGCATATAACACATGAAAGTATGCGAGTAAAATAATCCAAATTCAAGTCTGCACACGCATTCTACTGCAAAACGGAGTCGGCCAATGCTGTAAGAACTTGCTGCTGCAGGCGTTTTGCTGGCAGAGTTCATACAATTAGAGAGGCAGTGGTTTTTGCATCTCGTACCGTGGGTAATGATGGAGATCGAACGATAAAGGTGTGTACGTTATTGGTTTCTCCGCTGATGTAACATCAAATGAAACTAAAGAAATCGTTTTTCATCCAGTAACAAGCTTCGGCGCTAAAGTTAGGATTTCTCGATTTCTGAAGGCCAAAGTAATCAGACGCCGTGACTTAGTAGTCGTTAACTGTGACAAACAAGGGAACCCGGAAACGTTAATCATCATGGCCGGGGAACTGCTCGTTTCAAGCATTGCACAGCACTTGTGCCACCGTTTTCAATCAAAGACACTCCTACATTCCAGTAAGCTATACTTTGTTGACGACGTTAGATCCCCATATCTCGCTTGATAAATGCCCTAATTTTGGATTCCATGTTTGCGAGCATAGACTGATCAGTTGACCTTGAAGTTTCATTTCCCACCAGGCTGTGATTGGTTGCTTTGTATTTTAGTGTGTTATTTTTGTGACTGCCCAAAGGACGTTTCTATGATGTATAAATAAACGCGATTTGTGTGCTTGAATGCATTGTGCTTGCTGGATGTTTGTAGAATATACTTTCTACGCTATATCAAGACTTCTCTTTAGCCGTTTCGAGTCAACGGATCAAGGTAGCTTACCTGGACGCTGGTTTATTGTCTAGTTTTAGTTTATCGACTAACGTGAACCCACAATAGTTTCAAGCATACTTCGTGACCAACCAAACGCCCTTCAACACTAGAACATCAAATATATAACTAGTGAATTTTCTATAACGTCCCTGCTCCTAGTTCGTGGCGTTTTGCGATCTTTGGTGTTGTCTCTTCATTTTCTTACGCTCAATTACCACTTCGTACTGTTAACAGATGCTGCAGTTCTAACAGCAACATATAGTTTATTTTGCTTATCAACGCAGGTTGCAGCTGCTTCCGTCGCTTCTTTGGTCGATCATTTGTTGGGTGCTTTCGGCATACTTATTGAGATTAGTACGTTTATTTTTAACGGGAGCTTTTGTTTCACTGCTGGTAATTTTGTTTGCCTAATAATTATGGTCTGTGAACAAAGCAGAACCACAGACAGGGATAAATTAGCATGAATAAATAGTACTGTCTCAGTAGTTCAGTATCATAGTGAACGCTGACACATGCACTACAGAGGTAGCATTCACATTCAGAGTTTCTGGTTCTGACTGTCAGCGACCAGGCAATTTAGTGATCCTTATCTGCTACCTGATCGGTAAGCTGTGCCGTCTGAGCTTTAAAATGCCTTTTTCCCCAATTCTTATTTCGCTTACTGATCTAACTAGGAGTAGGAATCTGAGAGATAGTGTAGTCCTGTTCTCTTTGTTAGAGGCCTAGTTAAAATACTTTGGTCGATTAATACGAATTATACACATTACTCCAAGATGTACTATCCAGTGTCTTTTCCAGTTTCTTCACAGTTTTGTTGTTGGAAACTGGGATTTTAGACCCTTTACTAATCCTGCGATTCAGACATTTGCTCCGCTTTCTAAACGTTCTAGTGTAACGACTAGAGGCAACGCAATTACAGTACATGCTACTGCATAGAATAAAACGTAGACAGTGAGAAAATGTAAAGAGGAAGAAACGCACGACATAGGGTTCGAAGGAGAAAAGTAGCAAAAACAGTTTGCATGAACATAACCTGAAAAAATTTACTTTGACAGTCCTTGCAAGCTACAACACATGGATCCGGAAACTGTCACACAAGTCATGTGTTTACACATACTGTTCTGCTCTTGGTTGCCTTTTGAAGTCCTGGCAGCTGCTCATTCTGGGAACGGTTTGCCGTAACGGACTCGGATTAAGGAGAATAATATGGCCGATATATCAGAAAGGAGGAGAGCATTCGATCGAGACAGCCAGGTCTGTTTCATAGCAGTTCCACTTAGCTGTGATTATGGTTGTCTAATTTTGTATTTTGACTGTCTACCAATGAAGGAAGATGAAGTCTTTTCTACAGAACAATGGTCGAATGTTCGTATCTTGGGCCGAATACTGCAATGCTTTTGGTAATTTATGAGAGGTCAACGAGTACCCTTCAATTACGAAGCGGGCGGATTGAATTCCTAAAGATAAGAGATAATCGAAAACTTAATTACTAGGTTTTACACAGCGCAATCTAAGGCTCGAAGGGAGGTAAGGGAAGCAGTCTTTGATAGCGTCGGTAATAATGAGTCGGGCACGACTTTCAGAAAGAACATGCTGAAACTCATCAGCCTTGTGACACCGACCGAGTTAAACTCTGTATGCAAAGTTTTGTCCCCTGTCATACGACTTCAAATTCAACTGTGATTTACTAAAATTCTACTGAGTGTGAATGCATTTTCGTCGACGGAGCACAACAAAAGCGAGAGGATGTTTCGGAAAGAGACAAACAAAGAGCCCGAACTGCGCATAAATGACTCACTACTGATTACACGCCATTCATGGGTCAACAATGCCGCACATCAAAATCATCCGAAACTACTTCGTTTAAAGTTCAGCAGGAATGCTCGTGTGGTTGCTGTCTCTCTTGCGAGCGGTCGGCCAAAATATGAGGTGAACCCGGTGATGCCGCCGGACAAACCATTTTCTGGACGCAGTCTCATCCCAAAGAAATTTCGCGAGATATTGTTTGTAGATGAAATATTAATGTCATTATTATCACTCGCATCTTAAGTTTCGGAGATTTCAAGCTTCCTAAAATTGACCTGGCTGATCACATGTAAAGTATAACATATATCTTTATTAAAGCTCAGTTATTCAGTTACAATGTAGAATTGGGATCATATGAAAATGTTATGTCTGCTTCTCGGTGGACAAGCAATTAAATTCCATCCTGCTTGAGCCGTATCTTCTAGAGTAAAAGGTTTTGATTGAATGCCTCTCAATCTCGGTTCTCCTAAATAAAGACAATCACGCTATCAAAGGCTTTAGTTCTGTCTGCGCTATTGAACCAAAATATCCTATTAACAAGAACAATTGGAACTTCAAACAGCTCTAATGAAAAGTCTGCAACACATGGAATGAGAAGCCAGCAATGAAATTGGTGTGAAATTTCAGTGGGAGTTCTCACTGAACAGAATCTTACTAGGCACATACCAGTCTGTATCGGATCGTGCTAATTGCTGAAGTTGTCAAAGATCCGAGATGTTTATTTGTTCTGCACTCACTCTTCTAAAAGCCTAAGCTGAATTCTCCCACTTAAGGCCATATCAAGAACGTCAGTTCCTCATCCGTTACTGAAATGCTTTTGTTGGTCTTTTGATAATACTTTAGGCAAAACTGTCCATGTTTCTCAGCATGTTATCATCATTCATAGTGCGTGTACATCATGTCAAACTATGATCTTACTTACTAAGTATATTGATTATAGCTGATATAAGGTCTACGAAAGTTATATGAACGTGAGGGTCATGAAGGTGAAGTATTTCGAACAATAACTTCGGTATCACCTTAAGTCACGACATTATGGTACAATGTTTTGTCTAACATTCTGGAAGTATTTTTCCTCTGCGTAAAGCCTAGTAATTAAGTTTTCGATTATCTCTTATCTTTAGGAATTCAATCCGCCCGCTTCGTAATTGAAGGGTACTCGTTGACCTCTCATAAATTACGAAAAGCATTGCAGTATTCGGCCCAAGATACGAACATTCGACCATTGTTCTGTAGAAAAGACTTCATCTTCCTTCATTGGTAGACAGTCAAAATACAAAATTAGACAACCATAATCACAGCTAAGTGGAACTGCTATGAAACAGACCTGGCTGTCTCGATCGAATGCTCTCCTCCTTTCTGATATATCGGCCATATTATTCTCCTTAATCCGAGTCCGTTACGGCAAACCGTTCCCAGAATGAGCAGCTGCCAGGACTTCAAAAGGCAACCAAGAACAGACCAACTTGTTTGTTCACAGGTTGCTTGTAGCTTGGATGAAGCTCACACACACAAAATGCAAAAATAATGGTGGCTATCACACAACCTGCGTCTTTACACCACCATAATGATTAACGTTTCCGGGTTGCCTCGCTTGTCACAGTTAACGACTACTAAGTCACGGCGTCTGATTACTTTGGCCTTCAGAAATCTAGAATTCCTACTCTAGGTGTTGATGGGAAAACTAATCAGCTGCTCCGTAGCAATAAATAGAACTGAGATTTTTAGTGTTCGAGGAACGAACTCTCATGTATATTTGAGGGTCATAATTCCGACTGAATCATGGCTGTACGAGGACAATTTTGGAATACGAAATGCATTACATTCTTCTAATGTGATACGTTTCACAAAACCGCAGGGCTATTGGCTGTTAATATTACCAGTTATCTCACGGTCAAGCACTAAACAATACTTGACTAACCCATAGGGCCAAAACATGCGTCTGTTGCTGCAACAAAACTGGCTAAAAATACTTTATTGTAATGATACAACAGTTAATTGAAGCAATATTGCAACTGTCACTCCCTGGGTTTGATTTAATACTCTTTGATGGAGATTTCGACACTCTCTGTCTATATCTCAGGAAACGGGATACAATAATTGCAGGTCCGTTTCACAGGCGACTTGGCATAACCATCAAATGTTCCGACCTACTGAGGATGAATGTTACGGCACTAGATGGACTAAGGATGGAAAATCCCCGAATTAGGATTATTTGTTAACAAATTACTAACTATTGGTCGAGGATGTCCATATCCCTGCATTAATAAGTAGTACTGACCTTGGTACATGTTTAACATGGTTACAAACCAAATAATGACGTGAGAAGAAAACGAGCTCTAACTTGGCTACATTACGACAAGTCGCACGCACATAAGAGTACATCTATTACACGTAATCATTTCAAACGATCTCCTACACACTGTAACTCAAGCAAATCGGGAACAAGGATTAAGCGATGCACTGAAAAGTTGCTACGGGCAAAAAGAAGAGCATTGCAAAAGTGGAAGGTCTCTATGAAAGATTTCAACAGTAGTTTTTACTTGGCAGTAGGCAACGGATGTCGAAAATTACCCTTTCACATAATATTTCTAGACCTTGAAAAAGACTTTTAAACAGTTCCTGACTCACTCTTAATTTTGAAAACTGCGGAAGTGGGCTTCACTGATCCACTCCTATCTTGGTTCAGAAAATACCTGCAAAATAGAAAGTTTCACGCCAAGGTAAATTGAGTGCACGCGAGTTTGTGAGTCTCGACATCATGGGGTTCACAGAGGGCCATCTTAGCTCCACTTCTGTTCCTGATATTCATCGACGATCTGTTAGACATAGTAAGCCTCATTGATCTATGCATACGATGCAAAGATCTAGAAGTCCATTAAAATCGAAGAGGATTCGACTGAGCTTCTGAAAGAATTTACACCTATTAGGGAATGGGCAGTCAAAAAACGGTTTAAAAATTAAACAGTTGAAATGTTACGTTATGTGCATTTTGTCCCACAGGACTATTTATACCCCTAATAGAAGTCTGTTCATAATGTCGCTCCAGAGCGCGATTTCGGTTTTATAACCACTGAAAGCCTCCACACCAGTTCGAACGATAAAGACGCAGTCAAGGCCCATGTTACTCTTCACTTTATGCGAAGATAACTTGATGCTATCAACCCTGAATTATTCTTAAGGTTTTTTAGGACATGTGCGTGCACACCTTGAGGTTCACAACCTCTCACCTCCTCTCCTCAAGAGTGATATAAATCTGTTGGATCAAGTGCATAGACGAGCAACGAAATAGGTGATACGGTTGAGAATAAAACCTAAGGAAATAGACCCCAACACTTAGGATTATTCTCTTTGAGTTAAGATTCAGAGGTGAGCTGATTATGGCGTGTAACATATTAGTTACACCAAATCATCCCAAAGTGAGCACCTTACTAATGCATCAAAATCACTCACCTAGAGGTAATCCTATACTCCGGTCCTCTCGCACAATCTTCACTACCGATTAATTAACTTATTTATACGTTTATCTACATCGTACCGAAATCTTCATTCTAATAGCATTATAATTTTGTTATTATTATCATTCTCCACACTTCAAGTAACAGATCTTCGACCTGATAAAATGAAAGCCGCTGACATTCAGAAATTCTACCGCCCTGAAACAAGCGCACTCATGCAAATAACAGAACATACACAGTCCCAAACAACTGCCAAATGACTAGATATAGTGAAGTCGAGTTGCTAGACTACTATCCACCGAACACTAGTAGGTACCTGCTGCTGTTCCAAAAGAATAAAAATTGGGCGCAAAGAAACTAACTGGTCTATCCTAGCTCGTTAAAAAAGATTTTGGCTATTGAACTTTCACATATTTGTTAAGATGAATGTTGCTAAGGTCAGTTGTAACGCTGCACAATATAATTTCGGCACATATTTAATCCTTTAACGTGGACTCGTTTTCATGAAAAAACTGACAAAAAACAATAAACTTACACTTTTATAAGGTTTTATTAAACTCCGTTCGATGATACACTTCGTGTAAATGTATGAAATATTAGTCATTATTCTGTTAATTAAACAGATTATAAATATGGCTAGTCCCGAATTTTTCTACTCAGAACTATGTGTAAAAACACCCGAAGATACATCCTCTGATGATGAAAGCACGCTAGAAGACTATGATCAGGCAGAATCTAATAACAATCCTGATAACTGTCGGCCTGTTCTTGAACTAATCGATGCAGAAGACGTACTTATTCTTCCTCCTGAAGATCAAGAAGATAAAAATGAAATCAACACAGGTTCGTACGACGACCACATTGAAGCTGAACGATCATCACGTATGTCTTATAATATTGCTTGTCGTGATAGATGAAGCCGTGCTAAATAGACTTGAAACTCGATGTAAATCCCCAGTTATAGGTGACGGTCAAGTTTGTAAGAAAAAAAGAAGAAAGCGGTAATCTCACAATTTACCAACTGGCTCATGTTTTTTTTCAGACAGCTCGTTGTCAACCTCACAAACTGTAAATATGAATCAGGTTCGTTTTGGGCTGTGCCCATTAAAAACCTCTTGAAGTTTACTAATATATGTTGATGTAATTGTTTGAAAAAAGTCTATTTTTTATTATTTAAATTCGATCATTACAGCCCAGTTTCAAAACCAGGCTGGAAGATAGATGTATATTCCTGATAAATTTGATTCTCACACAGATGCTAACTTTAGATCGGAAAGAAAATGGATAAGCTGCACATATGACACGCTGTTAGCGTCTAGATAAATCGCTACATTGTTTTCTGTTCATGGTTCCGGAGACTTGTAATATTTAGCTCAGTGAAGTCTGATACTATATCCAATATATATGTTAAACTACCTACGACTTATTTTGATCTAACAACTAGCAAAACAGATATCTTGAAAAATGGTTACTAAACATATAGCTTATTCCATCTAGAATGTTTCACTAAGCGATTCTAAGGCTCGGGATCTACTGACAATAACGATATAGATATGGTCCTTAAAAAGAGTAAATTAGGTAAATTATGATCATTTACTTGGTTTTGGCACAAGTTCTGTTTAACTTTAATGGAACAGTTGGGTAAAATATTGTTTTTGATTATTAATTGGCCTAAAGATAAGTTGATGGAACGATAAATTCCGACTACTCCGATTGATGCGTTTATCTCCTTTTAATTTGTGACCAGCACAATACAGGTACTAAATCAGAAAGAAATTTAAAGGCCCATTCTTTAGTTTGATAATTTCTGAGGAAAGTCAGCAGTTGAATCCTTTATTCGATATTGTTCAGTCGTTCAAAATGTTGCTCGGTATCATTCACGTTGCACTAGTGTTTGTTTTAAGTATTTTTGTTTTTCTTACTACTTTTACATACCTTTAGCAGCTAAAAAGTGAAAGCTTTACGAATTCATTGTTTTGGCTCTAAACGTTTTAAAGTTTCAACGTTTATACAAAACACTTAAGTACATGCAAAACCAGATTGAAAACTGAATCACTTTTTCAAATCTTAAACGCACTTGTAAACTATGTTTTAGCTTGGAAAACGTAACGAAATAAACGCTAGCAACATTATATATCAACAATCACTCAACAGATCTGGTTTATGAGTAGCATTTCTGAAGAAATTGCATCCTATTTAGTATTTTAATGAATGGTCGTCAAAGTTTGGGCAAACAGCTTGGTAGAAATTATGTCTATACATATATTTCAGCATTTTACCTTGGTTGATTAAATTAAACAAACCAGTATGACTGTAAAATAAATAGACTGTCTACAAAAATTGTTTCATCACTTGAGTTGAACTATGTAGATTAAAGATGTCGAAGTATGAGATTTTTTATTCAGTTTACTCTCTTCAGACTCTCGGTACTTAAAAACCTTTGACTGCGAATGTTTCATAATATTTCTTCCAGATTATGTGAATTAATTTTATTTATTATTTTAGTACGTAGAGTTCTGAAACGATTTGGCTTCCGAGAAAGTGACGATGACGAAGATTGGTGTCTTTATTGGACCGACTATTCGGTTACTCTAGATAAGGTCTTTTCCATGAAACAGTGGCAGGTAAGTGCCAAAACGCTATTGTGAAACGAATGATAGTTGCCGATGAAATAGAAGTAACGGCTTTCATATACTGTGACTTTCAAAGTAACAGAAAATATTTTCATCATTTTAAATTTTTGCGAGTGGAATCCCCACCTGAGTTAAAATTGTTTATTTAACACTTAGCTGTTAAGCAGTTTGAGAGCTGTCTCGATTTTTTCAAAAGAAATACTGAATGTGTTCCATTACAGTCATTTTTGATTCACATTAATCTGGATCTATGACGAGACCTATGCTAAGACACCTGTAAACACCCTAATTTCTTGATAATTCAAACTGCCACATAAAAGTTTTTTGATTAATATGACTTGATATAGTTTGGATGTTGGACAGTTATTTCATATCCAGTATGTGAAGTGGAGTCTGCTTTTTAGTGCCAATTTGAGTGTTACAAAGGAAATAATCTGATGAAATATATACGTACATAACAGAAGCAAACGGAAAATAGGACAAAACAGGCCAGATGGGAAAAGGATGAAATGCTCAATTTAATGTACTTGAAATGAAGTTGTAGTATGGGCTTGCCTAAAGAATGACCTTCTCGAAGAAGGTTGATGATATAATCTGCACTTAGCCATATGGTTAGACTCAAATAACCATCATTATCTTCTGATTCAACCAATGGAATCTACTGTCTCTTTAAAGTATGTATATTAAGTCTCTTTCAGATTTGGCACCCTGTATTTTCGATCTTTACGGATTAAAATAATTATGCAAAAAGTAATACTATTCTTATGCAAAAAATAAGCACGTTTTCCAAACAAAATTAGCATAATTATTCCCTTAAATTTGGTTCATTTGTCATTTGAATCCAAGTGTTACATTTACGACGATACAATAAAACAAGTACATCTTATATTTAAGTACTTGTGTGATTAAGGTCATTCAAATACAAAATTCCACAATTAACGAATGTTTTTTGGCATTTAAAGGTAAATAAACGTCGTGTTTAATAGCATAAAAATTGTGGGACAAACATTTGGTACAAAATGCCAAAATATAAATCACACCTATTTTATAATCATGAATTATATCACGTGACTGTTCCAACTAAACTACAATTAGTTCGCTTCAAAAAATAAGATGCAACATCAAAATAATGGTATAGATGACTTGAGTATGTTTGTGACAAAGTGTGGCCAACTGATACTGTTCACAACGACTAAAATATATATAGTTAATTTTAAGCTGTGACTGTGATTTGTCGTTTTATAACTAATATCACAATAACTTTTTTAACCGACTTGTAGGTAATTTTAAGAAAGGTTATATTAACAGTAGTATGTAAGTTTAAGTTATCATAGATCTAGTTACAATCCAAGTACAAAGTAGCATCAATAATAGTTTGTTAAGTTGAAGGCGATTTATAAGAAACTGAATACTATAACAAGTTTTCATTTTTAAAATTCATAGTTTAAATCATTTACAAGTTAAAGAAGTGTGACTGAAACTACCAATAAATAGTCGTCATTAACAGGATACAACAATCCTTATAGTGAAACCATCAAGAAATCTGCTATTCAGCCAATCATTCTTTGCGAGAGTTTGCATTTTTCATTCAATGGCAGTCGAAACTAAAGTTTGATAATTTTCCGTCAAAATCTGTAGATCTTGACAAAATGCCTTAAGATTTCTTATGGTAACAAATGTAGGTGTCTATTGCATGATATGTGGCGTTCTGCTGTGAAGTAATATGCACAGTGTTCATGAGTACTGCACCGTGAAAATATTTTAATTTCGCCCAAGTTATGTGCACAGAAATTGATCAGTCATGAAACAATTAGTCTAATGAAACGGTATATTCAGGTGGATTGTTTTAAACATAAACCTTGAATTTCGGTATCTAATGTCCTCATGCTAATGGAAGTAAAACTAAATTTTCATATTTTCATTAGATATTCACGGATTTCACTGGATTTCTCTTATTTAAATGAGGTAACCATCTTGATATTATATATTTAAGCTCATTATAACGAATAAGGGGAGACAGCTTAAAACTCCGAGAATAAACCCGTTGTTAATATTACCTATCTAACACTAGTACACACAGCATACAGCTGATCTAAGTAAACCTAAGTTGACAACAGCTCCAACATTAAAACGTGAATATTTTTCTAACACGTTTACTAATCTGCACTCTAGTTTTGATTTTCCCAATAATATGTATTTTTATAACTGATTTGAAATGTAAATAAACAAGTGATTAAACTTGAATTTCTTTTTTTCGTCTCTCCAAACTAATAGAAAATTAATCATTTTCCCGGAATGTCCGAAATATGTCGGAAAGATAATTTAGCACGTAATTTAAAACGAATGTTCAGATTATTTCCTAAAGACTATAATATATTTCCGAAAACTTGGTGTCTACCATCAGAGTAAGTTCAACTTTACTATTATTGCATGTTAACACCAAATTATAGCGTACTTAATAACTTGTTTTTAAAAGAAGTCGTTGTAGTTTTCATCACAACCAAACTACGTCACTAGCAAACCTTTATGCATCTAGGTGGGAATATTCCTCATTTATCATTTATTATATAAAACTCTAGTAGTTTATGTGCATTCGTAATATTGTACAACTATTCGCATGTGGAATATGTCAACATACTTCAGCTTAGTAACCCAGACTATATAGCCTAAAACAAGTTCACAGAGTGTATATTAAAATATCAATCATTGAGGTTAGATAGCTTGTTTCAACAACTGGACTAATCCCTTTACAATCTAAATATTTTACTTTTGTAATATTTGAAAATCCAAAACTATGTTAAAGAGCTCGCAAAATATTTCTAAATTTCTCCCAATAATTGAATTTATAGCGAATTTTCGCAGAAATTGATCAAAATATTCCAAACTATAAAATATCAGCGACTGTTATTGTCTTCAGTTGACATTTTCTTGATTTATTTTAGTTGGAATGAAGTTCAAAATTATGCCAGAAAGCATAAAAGTAAAACGTTCATTATAAAACCAGATAACGGATGTCAAGGTCGTGGTATTTATATCACTAAAAATGTTAAAGATATTCACCCAGTGGAAAATATGATTTGTCAAGTATACATAGCTAAGGTGATTATGATTATTCATTATTGTTATTATTGTTATATTAATAACATTTATTAATTTGGTTGTTGGTGACTTCTTATTTATGTATGCTTACTTGATATAATCAGACAAAACAAAACAAAAATCTATCTCGGTAAAAACGAACTAACTGAAAAAAAAACTTGATAAATCGTCAAGTAATTCGTCAGATATGATAGTAAGCTTTGCAAACTGAGTAACCTTTTGATTAATCAGAGCAAGATCAAATAAATATTCCAAAGGATGTAAAAAATTTAAAATTTGAATTGCATGCATGCAGGGAATTCTCGATACTGAAACAATTTATTGTAAAGAACTGTATTCAGAAAATGAAATCGTCAATACGTCATTGTTATCATTTCGACTAGTAAAGAGAGCTCTAAGTCGTTTATGGTGTAAGAGAGTTCGCTAACAGATTTTAGTAATCTCCAGCTCGCTAGATCGTATGAAACTTCCAAGATAAATGGAGAACTCAATATATTTAGTTGTTAAATTCTTTATTGTCAGTCTAAGCTTTGATTTAGGCTAGTCCTAGATTAATACATTTCAAACATTCTTGTATTACCAATTATGACACTAGTAAAGCTACATTTGTCAACGTCCTTATCATGCAGATCTGTATCATGTTTCTTCTCAGAGTGTGCACTCAAAAAGCCAAATAATTAATAACACTTGAAAAATCAAAACAAATGGAAATTAAATATCATGGAGGAAAGGAGACAACTCTGGTAGAGGATGTTTAAAGTAATCAATTAAGAGAATAGTTACTGACAAACATGACTTAATCAAAAATGCTTCGGTAAGTCGGCAGCCATAAGTCTAATATCGCCATGAAACCACTCGACCGATGTTATTTATTTCCACCCTCAGAAATAATACTAAGATATTTATCTGATATAATGATTTCTAACAGCAATTATTCAGCAGCCTAATTATTTGGTTCATACATTCTCAAGATATGTGACATAAATGTATTGAATCACTGAATTAACATGAATCAATAACCAGAAAGATGGATTGTTAATAAATATGATTTTGTTAAAGTTAATTTTTGAAAGCTTAATGTTATTTGGTTAGGTATGATAATATCAGTCAACTGGCTGAAGTAAAAGATTTAGTCCCATAATACATGAGAAAGACTAATATAATATACAAATGGAAGAAAACTTTATTCTCTGTAGCATATGAGAAACTCTCTATTAGTTTTTCACTAAATGGACTTCCAGAAGTTTTTGTACGTCAGTGCGTAACTGTAACTGTTCTAATAGTAGTCAGTCGACTGTTAAACAAGCTAAGAATTTCTATGGTATGAACACGATTTTTCTTGTCAAATATAAGTGTTTTTATTTTTTTTCACTATTAAATTTACTTTCTAGCCTTTTCTTATCAACGGATATAAATTTGACTTAAGAATTTATGTTCTGCTTACATCATGTGACCCATTACGTTTATTCGTATTTAAAGATGGCCTAGTACGTTTTACTACAAATCCATATAGTGAACCAAACCAACGTAATGTACATGACATGTATATGCATTTAACCAATTATGCTGTACAAAAACACAGCGACGGTTATATCAGAGATGATGAAGAAGGCGGAACAAAACGCCGAATTACAACACTTAATCGATGGTTTACAGATAATGGTTATGATGTGAAAAAGGTTAGTAACTTGTTATACTGCTAATGTTCAATAATCTTAAACACATACTGTTTTCATAATTTTATCGAATCTATATCTTCATACTGCTGAATGTATGGATTCTAATGATTGGTTCGTGTATTTTTTTCTGTTTTCCAAGTGTTCCATTTATTTTGAACCACGACAAGAGTCATGTGCCATAGTGAGATGAGGAATGCAAATTAGAATTTCACTAAAAGTGTGAAGCTTCCCAAGATTCTAGACAAATGGTTGTGATGAGTATTAGACAAACAAGAAGCTAACCGTCCATTCGTTATGTTTGCTTTTTGTATTGCACTGTTTATAAGTCTTTCCTCTAAAGCATGTTTGATTTTCATTATCGATTTTGTCAATACTATAACCATTAGACGAATAATGTGTCGAACAATGAAATGTTGATAGCTATTTGTAAATTTCCTGTAGTAAACACCACAATTCCTACAAAATAGACGAGTTCATTTAGGAGTAAAGATCTTTGGCAAAGACTTATAGATATAAAATTCTTTTGCTATGCAAGTTTATTTATACATTTAAATGAAGAATGAAAAGTTCAAATTATTTTCTTCGCTGTCTATCAACTTTTACTTTCATATGTCAATTAGGCAAAATCTCCTATGAAAAAGATAAAGAAAAGGGTTCAATAAAAGTACATTATCACTCACCAGCCATAAAATTTGAAAATAAATTAAGTTGTGTACTACTTAAATTACATGACTTAAACAAATAATCAACATCAAATAATTAAGCTATTGATCAAAACTTAACCATTTACGGTATGAGACAGTTGTTAACTACAGGCCATAGAAGAAGATAGTATGATTTCATAAAATTATGAAAGTTGGACATATACATCATTGCATTTCGGTCTAGTTGTCTAGAGGTTAGGCATTCATCCATGAATTCAATGGATAAAGTTCAACGCCAGGCAGTGGGATCGTGAGTGCGCACTGCTAAGTACTCTCATACTGAAATATGATATCATTTCAGTCATTCTTCGTTCTTAGTGGTGGTATAAATTAAATCAATTCGTGATACGGGCAATGAAAATTTAATAGTTTAATTTAATAATCACCACAAAATCTCGATGGTGGTAAGAACCTCAGTGTGAAGTTGATCAGTACTTTTAACCTGACTGTAACATTATTATTCATATATTACATGATCACTAAGGGATACAGTCTAAACATATGATCTGAATGTAAGCAATCAAAATTGAGCCAGTAGAGTAAAACTAACTTAACGACCAATTTCAGAGGGTGATTTTTAATAAAATTTCTCCTGATCAGCAACAAATCAACAAATCAAATTACTAACTTTCCAAACTAAAACGTCTTGAAAATATATCCACGCACTTCATTTATACTGTTAAAAAGATTGCCGTAAAATAAACGTTTTTAGTTAAGAACGTGTTATTTTATAAGTGCATTGACGCGTTTATTTTTATCTCGTTTCATCTTAACATAGTTTAAAACTAGATACTATTGTCACCAGAAATGAAACATAGTCACAGTTAATTGGTATAAAAGGTTTTGTGTTTATTATTAAGAATCGCTAAAACCACAAGGAAAGTAACGCAACACAAAGTGTTGACCAGAATTACTTTCGAGATGTAGCAGATAAACCAACCAGTTGCAAAACCAAACACAGTATTCAGCTGCATCATATCCTACAGAGTTTATTTGCTATAAAACAGCAAGTATGGTAAACCATTGTGTCTATATGTTTGATTTAGTAATTTTGGCATAAACATGAATGAGGAGCCTCAACTCAACATGTTGAGCTACGAACTAATGATGATATAGGTGCTCTTATGTGAGTGATTATTTCAATATTCAAAGAAAGATAATCAATAAATTGTATTTTCCTCTCGTGGCTAATTGCGGAATCCTCCTAATCTATACACGTAAGCTGATTATATTTGTACCCATGTGCTGGTGAAACGAAGACAAATATTGATCCTTTTAAACTCCTTAGTGATACTCACTAGACTATAAATTCAAAACAATCATCACCTTGTTCGACCATCACGGTATTACCTAATATTTGTAAGGGTTTGTATTTTCTTGATTATTGATATTTTGGACTGAATCGCTCGATTCCTTTTAGTACACATAGTCATATACATGTTTCAATGCGGTCTGTATACAACTACCATAGCTTGACAGACCAGTAAATAAAGCTTTAACATTTAAAATAGTCGGCTCTGGGCTGAAATATTGATGCAGAAATCAAGGCCAAGCTGTCAGTACGTTCAGTTGACGAGTCACGTATAAAACAAAATCAACATCATAGTATATTAGGAAAATGAAAAAAAATTCATCAAAAGTACCTATATGTAATTAAATGCCACAGATAAAACAAGGCAGTTCAGTATGACTTAAACATACAAGTTTACACTGTTAATAACCAGTAGTGAAAATAACACAATAATAATAATTACTAAATGTTTATGATTGTTAAGTCCTTCTTATAAATCAAACTGTATTTGATTGATTAAATTGCTTGGTTCGTTTCGAATGTATTGAGAAACAAAATTATTCAACTAAGTTTTACATATTTTTTATGGCATTTTCAAATAGTATCTAACTTATAAATATTTCGAATGTTCTAGAAAATTTTTTACACTTCTCGTTTACTCTCAGATAAAAAAAACATTAAAAGCATTGATAAAAGATCAAATGAACTTTATAAGTCAAATCATTTCTAAAATAAAATATTTCCATATATATTCATAGTATGGTTCAATGTGTCAATAATCTAACAATCAACTATTTTATCTAATTTTCCGATAAAACATATATTCACACAAGTTTGATACTAACACGTTATTTATAATAGCTCTGTTGTCAGTTTAAAAATCTTAACTACGTGAATCAGTCCAAGCAAAAAATGACACTGATGTAGAAACTTTTATAAATCCAAGCATCTTGAAATAGCTCAAACAAAACAAGATCAAAAAATATGTAACGTTAAAATTAAGATTAATAGAAAAATCTTTAGGTGTTCTGGAGTTCAAGGAAGTTGGCAAAGTTGAATTATAATGTAAAAATAAATGTCTGTCGTCTAATCCAAATCGGTGATTTCCTACAACTAGGTCTAGAACTCTTAATTAGCTGCTCTCTTCTAACATTTAAAACATTCCTTATTATGATCAGTAACTCGGTATAGATGAGGCTTTATTTTTCACCTATTGTCATTTTCATTTCCGATCATGTGAAATCCAACATTGTTTTCTAAAATTTTTAACCAAGGATGGATGTATTAAATTAATATTAATTTGTATTCGAAATCAATACGTCATGATGAACTTTTTGTGCATAATTTTTCAATTGGTCAATTATTATTTATCACTTCTCTCACTCTGTTTTCTTATAATCACGTGCTGAAACAAATAACGATTTAGATATGAAAGTCAGTTCAAATGAATACTAAGTAATATATGAACTCATTTTCTTTTAAGTGAATGGTGTTTTTCGCTATGGACTTTAGCTATTGCATAGATTAACTGCTAGTTAACTCGCTTTTATTGATTCAAATATAGAACAATGCTTGTTAGGTGGCTAGAGGTAATCGACAGAGGACTCTCTCCTACCTACTTCCAAAACACTTTTCTGCCTATTAAGGGTATCTCGGCTAAATACATCATCTGAGTGTAGGTTTTCGGAATGAAATTCGAGCCAAGTACCTTCAGCTCCAAATCTCAACAGGTTATCCACTAAGCTACTGAATCCAGACAGCCAATTTGTGTTGAGTGGTTTACAGCCCACGCTACTAAACACAGTATAGGCGAAATTTCTGTAATGGATTCCTGAAACTCTATAAACTTTAAAGCTGCCGCTTCATATTACAATGAAACGTAGGTTTGGCAAAAAAGAAATCAGTCAAACGTTCAACAAAAGGGACACAGATCTGACATGTAATTAAGTGACATTATGTTGAAGTGTGCAGTGGTAAATTATACGCAAATCAGGAATATATAAGTGGACGGTTAAAAACTTAAAAGCCGTTTGATAATGAAGACTAAGGGATTCTTGGAAGGTAAATAGATAACAAATATAGTACACTGTAAGTCATTTCTATTGAACCCTAGCGGTTAATTAATGCATTTAGAGAAAAATAGAAATCGAAAAAGCGATATATTTATGACTGCCAATTGGAAATAACTGCTTCCTTCATTTTAATATTTTGAACTTTTTCAAGTAAATATATCCATATCAGATGGATACTAATTATAATAAATTGATATGTTATTATATTCCACTAAGCAGACATTTGAATTTCTGACATTTTGTGATCCAGTGTAGGCCATTTCTGCAAAGTGATATAAATAATCAAGTCAACACAAATTCAAACTTGTGCTAATTTAATCGGGTTATTGATTTATTTCCTCTGAAGAAATGGCTTACACTAAGCTACAAAACATAAGAAATCTAAATTTCTATTCGTTGGAACATCATAATTATATCACTTTTTTACTACTGACTTGCTCTATTCATCGCTTATTTTGTTTGAATTTATCAAGTTAAACTTTAACATTGATGAGTGTCGATTATGTTCAATCTTGTGACCAGACTGACTAGCTGTTAAATTAAATCTTGTATATTTTATGTAAATTGGTAAGTCTGTGTAAAAATGATCACTTTTTATCAGTGACTCAGAAATTAATTTTCGTATATGACCAGTAAATTAAATAGTATTCTTGAAATAATCTACTGTGTAAAAAATTAACAGCTCAACTACTTCAATCAGTTAGTTATTAAAAACTAGTGATTTTGCATTATTTCAGAATGATCCAATTACATCCATTTTTTTTTACATTCTCAAAATAGAAAAACATTTTCATCATCATAAAATACAATGAGTTATTCTTTAATCTCTGTTAATTCATGTCTCCCATCTTGTTATTCTGTTAACCTTCCTTTCCAGTGTTTGTTTATCCTTTGTTTCAATGCTTTTGAGAACTATAATGACATAGTAAAGTGATAAATTTTGTTTACTTTTTACATTTTTCAGTTTATTTTTAGCCCTTAAAACTTATTTATTTACTTATTGGATAGTTTTCTTTTGTTCTTAAGTAATAGTCATATTCATTGTTAAATTTTACTGTCACAATTAGCTTTATTTCAATCATCTCATAACATTTTCTTGTTAATCAGTTAGAGAGAACAGTTACAACTAATAATCTCATCATTGTTTAGTTTTTTGTTGTTTTTTTTTAAAGATTTCAAATATTTAGGTTAAATATTTCTGTCACTAATAATCTTACTATAATCATGTTAGAATATTTATGATAAGTTTTGCATATCACTGCAAACATCATACTCTAGATGTTTAAAAGTAGTACGCATCAATGGTAGTTATTTTTTTGTCATTCATACAATTAATAACATCGGGATTAGTAAAATTATTCATTCATTAATTTTCCAATTCTTATTTTATCATTCCCAATTATTAAAATAATACCGAGATTACTTAAAGTAATACTTCTGAGATTTTTAATATCCGGCAGATAAATGTTTCCCAAATGATAGAGCGAACATGAAAAGATGATATATTTGGATGACTCAGCAACATTGTTTTCATAATTTAACTATCATTAAAATTATGGTTTTGTATATGATATGAATTTCCGTAACCGTTTCTCACTAAGATTTATAATTTTTAGTGTTTGCTAGGATTTTTGAGCAATGGTTGAAGGAGACATGGTGGCATAGATATATTTACACATGGGTATATTCAGTATTTACTAAGGTAATTATGCGAACCTTAAGATGCTACTTGTCAGGAACTGAAACCGACTTTAAAATCTTTTATAAATGCGAAGCAAAGGGCCAGAACTCTTCAAAAACACAATAGCACATTAGGCTTTTAAGTCTGAATAAAGAAGTTTATATTTCAATTCTCAAATAATACATGATGTATCACAGTCACCATTCAGTACTATCAGTTATTTATTATTTCCATCAATTGGAAAAACTCCTGAAGAGTAGTAGTAAGTTAAATATGGGATAATTCTTCACTATCTACTACTTCCCTACGGTTCTCTAGCTGGTGACATGACTTAGTAAAATAACTTACAACTGTTTTAGCTTTCTTGGGGTTAATTTTATTTTGCCCACACATTTCCATAAATATAAAAACTGATATTTTCTCTCCTGGCAAAGTTACAGGTTTAAAGGATATCTGGATACAATAACAATAATCAGTATACTAATAAAGTTTTGTTTTCGATTCTGATTTATACTTTACAAAAAGTTATGATATGAACAGCGCTTTTGTTAACAATGGATTTTAAGGTGTGACTTCCGTTAAACTTAAGAAAAGATATTGCAATCAAATATTGTGGAAATATTAGTGGGTGTAAATAATACCATTTTTGAATGGTTAAGCATTGAATATCTTGTGGTGGTGTTTTGTTCTCTGAGCTACAAGTTTTCTCCACCATTGAATATCTTATCAAAACTGAATTTATCTGTGAGAGATGGTTATCTACAGTAATATCAATGTTTTATAAATTTATTTGATGCAATGATAGTAGCTTTTTACTTAATATATGACTTCTACTCTTAGATTAATAAAACAAAATGGAAGTTTTGATGTTTAGAACAAACTCTAATAAATGAAAATCTATGCAGTGACTGAACTCAGAATAGTAATCATAGAATAAGGTAACTAGTTTAAGATGATATAAATGGAACCAGTTTTCAGCTTACTACTATTAATTAATATGGTAGTTGAAAAGTAATCTTATTATAACCCGATTAGGTATTTTCTTCCAGAATTATTCATTAATACACAAGAATAGCAATATCGGTTACGTGAAAGAATATATAATCCAACATCTTAGTTTGACTTACGCTGATGAATTTACCCAGTTTGATAGACCCTGTACGTTTAACGTTCAGCCTTGACCGTACGGAAAGTGTTCTGCTCAATCATAGTTATCGTTCTGAGCATCGAGAAAAATGACAAACATTAAAGGAAAACTATTCTAACACTAGGGGGACCTTCAAAAAGATAGTGACTTTTCAATTTGAATAAAATGTTTTCCAATAATACCGACAATCAAATTGTCATATATTCTTGAAATGATAGTTACGAGAAAGTTTGCCTGCATCACAGTATGTAGTCCAATACTGCATCGATTAAAGTCATTTGGTAAAGTTTATTTCTGCATACGATTTATGATCACTCTGTAAGCTAAAGAAATAAATTAAAAGTTTGTGGTGTATATAATATATATATATATATATATATATATATATATATATATATATATATATAGATCAATATTAATAAAACGGAGCTGCGAATTTCCGATAAATTAAGTAGACTCGGACAAGACTCATTTTTCTCATTTTCCTCTAGAATCCTTGTTTATTTTCACCACTGTTCAGTCGTTTATGGGAATTGCCTATGCTAACCAGGTTCCTTTAAGTAATATCCACTTTTCGAATGTTCTAAAATTTCGTTAATAACTATTAGTAAGTATGAAAACATTTATTTTTAATCTAATAATAGCGACTGGTTGGTTTTGAGATATCTTTTCTTCGAATTGCTTAAATAAGGCTCAATAGAAATGCTTGGTGTATCTTATATTTAATATTGAATAAAACATATGATTGATTTATTTTTCACTTATTTTTTACTCTTTCAGATTTGGGAAGACATAGACGATGTGATCATTAAAACAATATTATCTGGTTATCCTATGATCAGACATAATTATCGAACATGTTTTCCAAACCATATTCAAACATCGGCGTGTTTTGAAATTCTCGGCTTTGACATAATATTCAATCATAAACTAAAGCCATATATCCTAGAAGCAAGTGAAAATTACGTTAAAATTGTAAACATTAATAAAATTTGATGAAACGTTTATCAAATTTAGCCAAGTAATTTTATAAGTTTATAAACCACTATTATCATGCTGCTAGTGAGACCTAAGAATGTTGAGTTAAATTCTGTGTTGATTGGACTAGTGAACTACTGAGGAATTCAAAAGAAAATAAAAATTGATATTAAATTGCTTACAGCTAAGTGATTTCTAATCCTAGTTGTAATCAACAACATAAAACTTGAAAATGGAATAATCTGCCTAGTCAGTATATTTTTTTGATTTGTTCATGATTGATTCGTAAATAAAAATGAGAATAACATGTATTGAATGAATTGTCATTCATTCTTTGTTAATTACAATCAACAAATGTTTTAATTTATAGTAATTTCAAGACCACAATGTAATCACAACATTCTCTCACCTGAATTTATGCATTATCGCTATTTTAAAAGTAACTTTTGCCACAAACTGATATCAGCTGACAATTTTTTCTAAAATAGAATAGGCTGAACAGTTGTTTCCTACTAGTTATCATTAGTTATTAATATTGTTATTATTATCATTAGTTATAAAAATGAATTTCAGATCAAATCATACTGCCTAGTTGCATACTTTGTCTCATACTAAATGATCTAGATTAAATAAGTGAAGTGTATACTAAATGTTCACTCAGTGCAGACAACCAATTTCATAAGGAAAAACGGAAACGAGGCCAATATTGTAATGTTACCTACATTAGAATTCATCGACCATTACTGTAAATTAACTTGATTTGGTATCCTTTACACATGTTCAAATTATTTTAACTAGGGAATATTAAATAATCTATTTTTCTGTAATTTTAATAGGTAAATCATTCACCAAGTTTCACAACAGACAGTAAACTAGATAAAGAGATTAAAGAAGCTATGCTATGGGATAGTGTACAACTTGCACATTTCAATGCAGTTAGTAAGAAGAAATGTTGCGATGAAGAAAGAAAACGTATTCGAAATCGTTTAATGCACAAAAATATTGATAAATATCAAAAGTGAGTCGCTACTGTTATAACCAATCAACTATGTATTCTGTGTTATGTTATTTTAACTCTATCAAAGTTAAACTTTTCACAAATGGTCTTAAATACTGTTTGATTCTGTAATTAAATTATGTAAACAATATAAGGTTTTCGTGAAATCTGAATTTTTTCGTTACGTCTAATCTGTTTTATATTACTTAAAGTTTATTAGAGTAAATTGTTTTCTAAATATGTATGCACCGTTTCGGACTGAATACGAACACCTCGACTTATTCATCTTCTTTCTAAACTACAGTAACTACGGTATTTCTTCTCTTTCGAGAATATTCATATAACTGCTTCAAAATCAACCAACCTTTTAAGCGATTCTATTACAATCAACTGTTTTGGACAGTTCGAATGACTTTGGACTATTAATATCGCTTGTTTTGATTAAGATTTGTTTACCAGAGAATTGATAGTTCGTTGAAGATGCATGTAATTTATTAGTCATTCTGAGGCTTCAGTTCAGTGCATTAAGTTCAGCAACACATATTGAGTTCTGTTTCTGTTCAAACTTTTATAGAGAAATAATAGTATGGTATATATAGTATATGATGAACAAGTAGAGAAGGAAATCCACCATAAATATATGCACTAAAAACAGTGGGAAATGTCACTAATAAAAATAGATAAATAACTAAATGTTGTGTAGTAAAACTTATGCGATAAAGTAGTATCTGCTGGTCTATTCTTTATTTAGTTTAGTGCTTTGTACAAGGTCAATTGATTAGCCCATGGATGAAATCCAAAATTAAGATATTTATCAAGCGAGTTCTGGGGATCTAAAGCCCCCAACATTTCCATAGTCGTGTTTTCGGTTTAATGAAAGCCCCAACCATTAGAAGATTTAAACACCTTTCATTAGTTTAAAAACACTTATTTATATCTTTGAACCTCACTCTATAATTCTTAGTCTAGAGGATTCAAAAACTTGTTTTTCCTTCTATACTGAACTTGTTTCTAAACATTTCTATATTTTTAATCGTAACCTATTTCATCAAACCTTTTGAATTTTCTTATGTGTAATGTAAAATATCTTGACAAATAAACTTGAGTGAACATCAGTCAACTAAATTATTGAAGAAGTTAAAAATATTCGTCAACTTATCATCGATTTTTAATTGCGTTTTTTGAAAGTTTTTTACAAGCAATTACAACAGTATATCATCTAGTATAAAACAGTAAATAATGAAGTACCTATTCATTCATGGGACTTAAATGATGACATAAAATCTTGAGTATTTTATATACACTGGAATTTCGAACAATAGCTGAGCCCCTACATCTCAGTCATAAACATAGCTGATTCAAATCCTATTGTAACTAAAGTTTCCTCTAACCGTTTTTCACTATCAGCATCATCAGTAATAATTCTGTATTAATTTTTACATTTTTAACTAGCTTCTTATTATTAATTCTACGTATCCATAGATTTTCACTCGAACGGGATATAGAAAAATATCAAGCATTAAGTGAAAAATATGAAAATAGCCATATGGGGAATTTTCGTCTCATATATCCATCGAATGATCTGGAAAAATATTCACCATTTCTTAATCCGACTATAACATTTTACCAAGAAACATTTACATATAAAGTAAGGAGTGAATATGCAAGGTAAGATTTCATTAAAAAATATGACATTTTAACTTGTTGTCACTTGTATACTACATTCAGTTAAGGCTGGAAATCAGAATGAGATTTGATTATTTTTCTGGGTGCTTGGATATATGGTGTATAACCTGTATTGTTTAGATAAACTTATTGGAGAAGTCACTTTTAAAAATTAATTCAGTGGTAATAACAAAAACCTTGGGCGCATATATACACAAAGACTATTGAAAGTTACCCTAACGAAGTCCTGACAACATTGCTGGACCAAACTTACGAATTATTTGAAATTTCAATCAGTAAGATTATTTCAAATATACTTTTCATAAATATTGGCAGATAACTTAGAACCTCTAAGTTCTGATAACATTGTAACTCAGTTTTAATAAATTTATAATTGTGTAGCATGGAAACTGAAGTTTCTGTACTCTCAGTTTGTTTGAATATTAAGTGAGATTTTTTTAATTGCTTTGACAGTTGAGGCCTAATTTGATCATTATTCTGTATTTGATAATTTTGACCTAATATACTTAAATGTAATTTCTGTATATTTAGTTGTCTTAATTATGGCTCATGGATCTAATATACTTCATAGAAAATATACATAAACTACATTACCAGTATATTCACTAATTACACAGGTCGATAAATACATTATATTAATACAAACTGATATCCTATATAAACGAGCTATCAGTAAGTCAACTACAGTAGTTTTACTGAAATCGTATATAACTGAGAGGCTTCAAAAACTCAAGTTTGGGTCTTAACCGCTCACTGCTGCAACGTTCGAGGCTGGAATGAAATAGCTGACCAGTGGCTCATAGTAATCAGTGATTTCTTGTGTGACATTAGTCAGCTATGACAGACTCTTTTTCTAATATGTTATGATGTAATACGTAGCAAATGTAATTGTCTTGAGTTATCTCGCATTAAAATGAATTAATTGACTAATTCAAACTTGACGTTTCTATCAAAAGATGGATCCCATTATATATATAGCTGCTTAACTTATCGTAATTACAAATAACAATTGTACCTTTCATTCATACCTCTCTTTGTCATCCGTACTTTATATATATATATATATATATATATATATATATATATATATATATCGAGTCTTACATTTGATGACTTATATTCCTTATATGTTTGTTTTAAATTTTAATATAATAGACAACTAAGAGAAGAAATTAGAGTTAAACAAGAAAAACTAGATTTAATTACAAATAAACACAAACAAAGTCAATCTGAAAGTCCAGCTCCTAAAAGATTAAGAATTAAAATCAACAATGGATCAACATTATCTCAACAATTAACGAAATCCATCAATAATGATGAAATAATCAGTAATTTTAATCAGCTAATCCAAATAAATAAGACAGATTTTACTGTTAACACCAAACAAAACAATGAAGAAAGCCAAAAAAAGCCTGAAGACTGTTTAAACATTCATCATACAACAGGCAAACAAGAAAAAGATAGTAATGATGATCAATTGGCAAATCATGCCTTGGCTAAGTCTACGCTAAACAATGACAAATTAGGCATCGATACTAAAATTCCACAACCTATAATTGATAAAGAAGAAGCAGAACGTAAAAATGAATTAAAAAAACGAGAATATCAAATGCAAAAAATTGGTTTAATTTCGATTCTTTATGATTTACTTTCACGTCAACAACATTTCCATGCATTGAAAAATGAAAGCAAGAGAGAAATTGATGATAATAATAATAATAATAATAGCAATAGTAATACAGATCAAACATGTATAGACCATCAACAGACACAACAACAGATAGGTATATAATTTCTTATTTTGTAGTATTTATTTCATAGTAACATTATGATAAGTATGCTATAAATGAATGGGAGATCTGGTTTCTTAAACCGTTTTTAATAACCCCTAGTCAAATCAACACAATAACCTGAACACACAGAATATGCGTGAAGTGAGAAACTGGAGACCGTTCTTTAGGATTTATTTGACTCACAAAATAGATTGAAAATTATTTAGGTGTACATCACTTTTTCAAAATGATTTATTTATAGTTAGATTAACAGTCAGATTTGCAGAAATTGAACTCTGTTGTATTTAACAATAATAATTCAATAACTTACCATGTAAACACACATCTACTATATTGTATAATTAAAAACCAATAATCCTTCATAAGGTATGAATACATGTCATTTATGAGTAAGAAATATTCGATTTCATTTGTCATTTGCACTTTAGTTGAATAACAAATCAAATTAGTTGATTTATTTGTAAGCTCTACTTTTACACAGCATCTTTTTTTTCAAATTACCTTAACAGGATTCAAGTTTTGTTTCGATATGAGAAATAAACAATCAACGTTATACATTTTTGAAACCATGAATCGATCAATGTTAGACCACCATCAGAAACCTGGAAGCACTGGACGGCCGTTTCGTCCTGGTATGGGACTCCTCAGCAACATTGATCGATTCATGGTTTCAAAAATGTGTAACTTACCAATCTTCACAACCCCTGTAATGAAAATCAACGTTATGTTACTTTATTTTTGTTTAAAGAAAGCTAAATTATATCCTTATCTAATTTTTTTCCTTCCAATAACTTTATCATTAAATGGTCACTTAAGCTATTTCAATATTTAAACAAAAGCGGTATGATAAAATGAACAGATCAATAGATGCTACAGTTTCTCAATGATATTCGCACTGCCACAACAAAATGCTGTGATTTCGATGGCAAGATTCTGCCTAAACGGAATATAATGTGAATATCTATGGTTATAACACTTATTAATCATTATGCGTTTGGGATGAATGCATTCATTAACTTTAGTTATTATCTGAGTTTATTATTATAGTGTTGTAGGTTTGAGGTTTACTTACTGGAATACTTTTATACTATACTATACTATGCTACTACTATACTATACTATCTCTGTTAATAGTTCATCTAAGAACATCATTATACGTGGCTTCTTTTCTTCTCAATTATTAGATAAAAAGAAAGAAGGAGTATTGAATGTTTCAAGACCAACAGCCTCGTGGAATAATCGTACACAGTCATTAGGAAGGCAAAAATATTGGATTAAGAATCATCAACATGAAAATTCTTTAAAAGTAAATTTTGGTTCATTTACACAATTTTTTTCAAACTAAATTTTTGAAAGAAATTCCATTCAGTATCCTATTTATTGGATAATTATATCTAAATGTCATCTATTTTATATCCCTTGAATTTCAACATGTTATTGAACTAGCTATTTTCATTATTATATTAGGACTGCATTGCTTTATGGAGATGCATTACTAAACTGTAAGTGACCTTCCAGTCTTGTATTTTACTTTTATCAGTGCAACTTATATTGTAAAAATGATAGACTACCATAAAATCAAAAGGTTTATAACAATTATCTGATTTGTAGTTAGTTATTATTATTGATTAACTTCAGCTAGAAAAGCAGTTTTAAATAAAATCAAATGATAAATGAAATCTTGAAACACTTTCGTTGAAACTGTTAGTTCATACTGATGGATAAGCCGAAATCTAGAAATAATAAATCGACTTTCAAGCAGTTGCTGGTCAATTATAATTCTCTAGTTTATTTCATTTTCTTATGAAAACCAGCCACATTATTGAATGAATTACTCATATAAGAAACTTTTTAACAAATCAGTTGTACAATAATTTCATTTAATTGTCCATAGTAAATATACAAGTTACAACAAAAACTTTTGCTTTTTACATACGTGATATCCGTTATGACACTGCAGTACTGAATAACACCATGCTCTTATCATTATTGAGGTAGCACCAGTGATGTTATTTCTGTATTCAGTACATATACATCAGTGATCAACATTTTTCTGGTAAAATTCACTAACCAATCTTCATGAAAACATCTTGCAATATTAGTTATACTACTTATAAGTACAAAGTATCTTGAAAAATATTTTAATTATGGCTTTTAGTAAATTATTTTGAAGCGGAAACCAGAGATCATACTCGATACCAATAAAGTTCTTTTAGTGCTAAATGGTAAAAATAAACCATTTTTGAATAATCCTACTGTTATTTTGTGTTTCCGTCTCATCAATCTCTAAAGATACATCAACAAAAATTCCAAAAATCCAACCGTCTACATTCCGGTAATCTTCGAAGTACAGGAACACATTCAAATTCTTCAACTGTAAATTCGATCAGTGGCCATACAACTCAAAATTTACCAGCATATCTTGATTGCCAACGATCTTACCAAGATAGTTATGATACAAGTTTTATTGATGTGAAAAGTTACCAATCAATAAAAAATCCATCTCTTGATAGTTTACATAATCCGGTTAGTGTACCTTTACGAACAAATGCAAATTGTGGCTTTTTACCTGCAAGAAGCATTCATTCTAATTCAGCATTGAAATCAAAATACATGTTCACGAATTCGACTAGTTGTAATAACAATCGTAATTATACTGCTAAAAGCAATTCTTACAATAATTCAAGACAGCATAGTCACAATGCCGCTAGAAAAACCATATATAATGGTTGTGAAAGTAAGTTTTGCCTATACAATTCAAATATCTAGTAATTGGAAATAATCGAGTACATAAATCTCGATGGTCACCAGTTATTGTCAATTAACTGAAGTTGGGTCTGTAGACTATTGTACTCCAACTTATTGTTATATGAACATTTTGTTTCTTGACAAGTCGCTAGGTTTCAGGTTTGGTTTTATATGCTGTGATGAACATGAACTTCCAAGGAATCCTATACCAGGTAGGAAAGCTACCCCCAGCTTCCTGGTTTTGTAAATGGTTAGTCCGTGATTAAAACTAACGTCAGATTAGATAATCTCTATGATTCTAGTTATATTAATAAATTAAGCATTTCGGCTGTAATTCAATCGAAGATATATAGATGTTAAAATAACTGCATGAGTTGCAGATCATCTTCAAGGAGATAGTCAGTCAGTCAGTTACAACGTAGAACTTCGTATGTATGTATGTAAGTACATCAGTTCAGGTTGCCACACCACTTTATCACAGAGGGACAGTAGTCAGTTTAAATCACATAGTGGTAGAGATAGTAGAAGTATTGGCAGTAACGGAGAAGATTAGGGTTCCAAGATATTATTCAAGAAGTATAATTAAGTGAGATAAGAGATAAGAAAGGTACAGTTGATGACGAGTTCATAAGATTATAATTTCATAGAACACAACGAGTGGATGCACCTGTACCATTGCAAGCGATTTTGAGCCATGTCGTTCAAGGTTTCTAGCCATCGGACCCCAACCAGGTAGTCTGCATCTACCAATATGGCTCAGTCCACTTGTCATGGAATTGCGGCATGTTATGATTTGATCGCTCCTAGCTTTCTTCCATCCTACTCCTATACCACCGACGAGGTAGTCGGTGGTTGGGTATTCGTAACACATGTCCCAACCAGCTCAACTGACGAAGTTTCAATACTTCATCTATTGATCTCCCATCCTTACCTAGTACTCGTTTCCTAACGACAGCATTGCTTACTCTTGAAGGAAGACAATACATTCCACAAATTCTGACAAGTAGAAACATTCTTTAGTAGCTTTTATTAAAAATCATACTAACATAAAAGACAAATAAGTTGTTCGATAGTTTTATTTGATAAGATAGTCAGCTAATTACAATTCTGTATATAAGTCAATCATAAAGGTAGATTATTTGGAATTATTCACCAAAAAACAAAACGAGTAAAAAGCACAGGGTTCACAAGATTAAACAATGTATCCAAATCATAATTCTTTTCACGGCCATAAGTTTTGGGAACGCTATTTCGAACACTACAAGCACTTTTAACTGGACTACTAAACTGCTATTCAAGGTAGAACATGCTCTAGATTGAAAAAGTTACCCAGCATTTAAACCCCATATGACTATATTAAAGTTTGATAAAGAGTGACCTTGATTACTAACTAGGATTCGACTCGTAAAGTTGAATACACCATTTAATTAAACCAGTCACAATACTAATCGCTTAATCTGATCACTTCGATTCAAACGAAATATATAATTATGCGTGATTATTGATGACACATTCTCTGGTCAATAAATTTAAAGCATGGAAATATTTATTTTAATGGATTTAAACGATTATTCATCTCGATCGGCTAAGATTAGAAAGAATTAAATTCTTTATCCATATATTTACATTGTAACAGATTTTAAAACAGAAGAAAAATATAAAACTCCACTACCTACACTGATCAATCCTCATGTGAACACATTCCAGAACAGCTGCTACAATTCACAATTAATGGTCAATTGTTTAATGCCAGTTGTCACATCGGTTAAATTAAACCGAGTTGCTAGACGAACTTCAAATCAAGAATATTATCGAACAGTATTAAATCAGTAATAATAAGATTCACCTAACAATCCATTAATATCAATGTAAATAAAATCTCCAATTCATAGAAAAACAAGCCCAATAAAAAAAAAACAAAGTTTCGCAATCATAGTTCACATATATGGAGATAATTCAGTAAACAAATGTAACTTTTGTATTTCTGTTAAATAAGCTCTTCCCTGTGTATATTTTTTGTAAAGAAAATAATTTCCAATTATTTTCAGTTACATTAAATTCAATTTGAGTCGTAGATTTTGTTTACACATGCTAATGTTGATCATAATGTTTTGTTTTTCATATAGTATACACTGAAAAAAAATAAATATTTTTCAGACAAAAGAAAAAGTGATTTTATGTGTTTTGATTTTCTTAGAGATCTGTCGAATCACTAGCAAATAGTTAAATAAATTTCACACTTATTTTTTTGTAACTTTAGGTGCTTTTAAAACAGATTTTATACTGCCCACATTAATCAATTCAATAAACAATCGATACTTAAATTTGTCAAATCAACCAAGACATTGAATTAACTCTGACGCTTCATCAGACTGATGGCTCAGTTTATTTGCAGTCTCAGAATATTTGTACTATGGATAACTGAGTCATAGGCTTATGCTTTAAACTGCTTGGTTTAAATTAGTTAACAGTAATTTCATTGGAAAACTAGTGAATAAGTGTAACTAAAACGAACTAGATGTTTATTTAGGACATCTGCAAACAAAACTTAGTTCAGTCTCTGAGATACACTATAGATACACAAAATGGCGTGGTGTTCATGATTCTCAACATACGCGTCTGAAAAACTTGCTTTAATATCTTGTACGATGATGACTGCGAAACTAATTTAGTCAAGCACCAACACCTACAGTGAATAACTACCTATAAACATGGCAGTTCTAAAACGATTGATAGATAGTTTATCCAAGGCTACATCAAATCCAAACAAGCATTACAATAATCCGGTTTAAATAAGACTGAGAACTATAGTGGAAACTATCATTTTGATAGTCCTTATTTACATCATACTACTGTGGTGTGTGCTACTTATACGAACGATATAAGTAGTATAAGAATGGACGTGAAAGAAGAAGTTTCACGGTCAGAAGAGGAAAACGGAAAGCAAATAGAGCAAAAACAAGAAATAAATAGAGCATCGACAGGAAGTAAAGGAAGCAACAGCAGGAATGGAAGAAGGCTGGAGCGTTGGAAGTCAGGACTCAAAGATGGTGTGCAAATAGAGTGTTCAATGTGATGTTTTCGTTTTTAATTGACTAAGAGTGTAAATTTACCAAATACAATCTATCGAGCCTGCCTCTGTCTTCTCACTACTAGTCAACAAAACCATATTACACATACTTTCACTACTATTAATTACTACCTAAGTTGAATGATAAAATATCTGTCAGTCAATCAGATGCAACGTAGAACTTCGTACGTATGTACATCAGTTCAAGTTGCCACGTTACATTAGCACAGAGATCAAATTGTCAATTCAAATCCCATTGTAGTAGAGGTAGTGCAGGCATTAGCGGCGATGGAGAAGGTTAGGAATTGAAGATATCATTCGAGAAGTAAAATTAAGAAAAATAAATCTGGAAAGAAAAAGACTCACGAAAAACTCAGGTTATAATTTCAGAGATGACAAAGAATGGATGCACCTGCGCCATTGAAAACGGTTTTGAGCAAGATCCCTGACTATCGATTTCTATTATCTCACGGACACCAAGCAGGTAATCGACACCTACCAACATGACTCAATCCACTTGGGAGTGACTTCTTGGATTTGTGCCATGTTTTGGTTTGGCCACCCCTAGCTTTCTTCCATCCTACTCCTACACCATAAGACAGCTCGTCGAGGTAGTCGGTGGTTGGGTATTCGTAATACATGTCCCGCCAACCTCAACTGAAGTTTCAATACTTCATCTACTGACCTACCACCATTACATAGCACACGTTTCCTAACGACAACATTACTTACTTGGTTGTCCCAGGATAAGCGAGCAATGATTTGAAGACTCCGTTGACCGAATACTAGTGACCTATGAATATCCTCTACTCTTACTGGGCATGTTTCGCACCCGTATAGAAGGACAGAGCGAAGTGCTGTGCAACAAACTAGTCCTTTGAATAATAGACGGAACTCTCACCTACGCAAGTTGGAAAGAGCTAAACGAGCTTTCTATATCCGTGCTGAGATTTCGTCAGTCACCAGGCCGTCAGCGCTGATGAGAATAACAAGAGAAGTGCATCGGTTGACACGCTCAACTGCTTCACTCCCTATCACCTGCTGACGCTAGCCCATACGTAGGTATCATCCCACACATGCTTGCATTGTTGCTTATTATGATCAGAAAACTGCATTCTGCCAGTCTTCACCAGACAGTACTATTTCTCAATTACAGTTATGGCAACTTTTTTACACATTGAAATCATGAATCATTTATTGTTAGACCATAAGCAGAAACCTAGAAGCACTGAACGGTCGTTTCGTCCTGGTATGGTACTTATCAGCAGTGCAAATCCATGACTCCTGCTACCAGCAGGATTCAAACCCAGGACCTTCTGCCCAGCACGCGAACACCTAACCCTTGGGCCAGTGGAGTTCAACTTACATCGGCCTGGCATTTAGGTTGATGGTGAGTAACCGAAGTGTGATGGAAAACCAGTCAAACTGTTCCCTAGTGTTCTTCCCATCGGTATAAACTACTGAACTGAGAGTGAACAAGTGTCCCGTCTATTTCCGAGAGACCCGAGCAAACAGTCAGATTTCCTTGATAAGTCTGAAGAAGTGTTTACTGTTACCTGTAGTCTGCTTCTTTTTCAACTCTTTGACTTTCGTTACCCGTCATTGCTCACAATTCTTGCGTAGGTATACATCACTAACAATTAAAAAAACTGATGAGAACAACTAAGCCATGATCTAATATAACAAACTAAAAAGACTATTTATCAAAAAAAATATAATTGATCAAGACATAAACTGAAACCATGTACAAATGATGATATCTTTCACACAAAGTCATATTTATTCACATGAGTTAGAAAGCACATAGGAAAAACTGTACAAAAGGATTTAGTTCAAAATAATTATGATCTTCATCAGCTAATAAAGCTTCTGATAATTTAATAGTTTATGATTTTGTAGCAGTCAAACCCATTTGTTCTAATTCAGCAAACAGTTTATTGGCTTCAGTTTCAACTTCTGGCCTATCGTCTTCGAACGCTTCTGATAGGGCTAAGAGTGAATCTGATACAATACAACTGACAGGACCAGAAAGTTTTGAATCCATAGTAACGTCTCTATCGTTGTCGATTTCATGATCATTTGAATGATTAAATACAAACTTTAACAACCGAATTGCAGCTAACCTAGTACGCCAATTCTTGGAGTGCATGATACGTTCAGTCAGTGCAGAACCAAGAGGACGAAGATAAGCTTCATCACCGCAAATCGCATTCAAAAACGAGCCTAAAACATCTTGAATATCAACTTCACTTATTGGAGGTGCATGAGAAGATGGATGAGAGACATCGAGTAATCCAATTAAGACAGAAGGAATATATTGTATTGATTCTCCAATAGAAGCAGCATCCAAGCACCCAACATTTTTTACTTCTCCAATAAGCCATTTATGCAAACACGACAAAGAAGCATGAATACAAATTAAAACACAAGATGTAGCCCCATCAGAATAACAATACAGTGATCGGCCAAAACCTAACCGATTGGACAGTTTCTTAGCACCTATGGAAATAAAATTAATTAATCAATAGGTGAATAAAAGATACAGTCTGACACAAAAACAATAATTTCAGTTAGGTATTGATAAGCGAAAATAGTACTAAATGATTCAACATAATAGGACACAGTCTGCATGTAAAATTATCAAATGCTATTGGTTATATTTACTGTTATGGTAGTGCACAAATGAAATAAGTGATGGAATGACAGGAAGTGGTCAAACTGAAAAATTGATCATTGAATCTATTAATACAAACATAGTTCCAATGATAACAACCCTGAATCATAATATATCCTAAAGGTGTTACTACTTAACAAAACAATTAACACTAAGTTTATTAACACAACTGGATGACAGATTAGAGGTCTAAATGTTAAGTACTTGTCGAGAGAAATAAAGTTTGGGGTTGCATACTATTGAGCAGATATATACCAGGACCAAACAGCTATCTAGTGCTCACCGGCTTTTAAAGTAAAATGAATCTATGATGCGTACTATGAAAATTCAACTAATTCCGTCTGCCTCTCAATACTAACGAAAACAAACAATCGGTAAGCTTTAACAAAGAACCTGTACTTTTGCCTATCATCTCAGTTACCAATTTAATTGTACACATGGAATATAAATTTTAGCCGATTAAGAGCTAGTTGACTGTTGCTGCTACGGTATATGCAAAAACAGAAAAACCAACCGGTAACAGTTTGAATCATACTAAATTATAATGATCAGTGAGTACGGTCATTTCTTATCAGACTTCCAGTACCTGAGGTCTGTTAAGTTAAGCGGTTTACTCAATCAGATAGAGTATATTTTCTAACCCCTAGTCAATCACTCATAGAAAGTTGGAAGATTTTTTGCAGAGAATTGAATAGTAACCTACAAAACTTATGTATATGATTCAGTCACTAGACTGATCCCTACAGGAACCTGTAAGTGGTAACCTTGGATCAGTGAGTTATTTTACGTGACTGTAAGTCGTTTGGTGTCATTCTATTATTTACAAACAGCACAGTAGAATGCTTAAATGTTTTGTATCAAGTTTACTAGAAAAATTGACAAACAAAAATAAAATTAATAAAGAGTAATTAACAATTGGAGAATCCTGTCTCATTCAAAATAAGAAGTTAATGACGAGAGACTCAATAACTGAAAAAACAAGATTCAATTTGAGCGCAATACCAATTCATTACTCCGATTAGAAAGAAATTAAACGTAACGAATCAGAATGTATCATCATTATACTGAAGCTAAATGATCACAACTAATCAAAAGATATTTACTTTGAGTAAGCTTGATTTTCTGTTGATACAAGAATTAAATGTAAAATTATTTGAATGATGTGATATTTCTTGACATCTATTACCACTAGTTGAATATGACTGGTTTTGGAGATTTTATTTAGATTATACCTTAAATCTAGACACATATAAGCGTATACAACATTTAGTTTGTTTGTTTTTTTTGAATAAAAAGTAACAAACCTCTAACATACCTTTAAATTTATGACCGATAGCTATGATGAATAATAAAACAATATAATCAACTAGATACAATTGTTTGCTTAATTCAGAAAATTCTTCTGTATTTATATAATCTGGAATTCTACAATTAGAAAAAGAAAGAAAGAAAACATGATACTGTACACACATTACTAACACTAATCAGTAAATACTGTAAAATTACCCATATACATTCATGTGATTAACAAAACAAGAAAACAGTAGACTGCAATCACATAATATCACAAATTTAATAGTATTCTTCAGATTATTTTCTTTCTTTTTACCTCCACCATGTTAAAAAGTAAGTGTATTTGATAACATCAACAGAATTCACAAGATATCAATGAATTAATAAGCGGATTTTACACTTCAGTTGATAAATCTAAAACTTAATTCTAAGATGCACTATAGTGAAAATATTAAAAAGTAAAGAAAATTAAAACACCTAGATAACTAATGAATTTAAATTTTCTTTTTGACTTTAATTACTGAATTAATGTTAACTCATTTCAGAGATAGAAGGTTAGGAGTGATACTTATCCAGTTATTCAAACCGAAATATCTGGTGTGGAGGTAGCGACTGAAATTCGAATGCATTAACTATCGATTACTGAAACGAACCAGCAAAATATTGACCTTAGTTATAAAAATAGTTTAATATTAAACATCATTCAGGCAAACAAATGTTATCCAATCTAAATAAACAAACCTTTCTATTATTCTGAATACAATCGATAAACGTAATAGCATCCGATCAGTAATATCCTTGACATTATCAGCATCATTTGATTCTTCTTCGCTATCTTGAGCATGAATCCATGCAAACAACTGTTGACAAATTCTAAGGCGAGCATTATCATCCGGTAATGAACTGATTAAGCTAGCAACAGAACGGTAGAGACATAAAAGTATGTCATTGGTTTTTAATTCTGTAATATTTTCAAGATCAACTTTATTCAGTCTATTAACGACTGTACATAAACAAGTATGGATCAGATGCCATAACAGGTCAGGCTGTGTTGCATGCATTATTGCAAAGGAATGTGATTGGTTTTCATCTTTAGAAGAGATTACACCATTTTCTTCAACAAGTGCCATGGACTCGCCAACATCAGACAAGAACGACAAAGCACCATGTAATAAAGCCTAGAAAAAATGATGAGGTAAAAATAGGTTCATTTAAAAAGCTAATTAGGAATCAACAAAATACATGGATCCTAGCCAATATATGAGCATTAAAAATAAACATTAATTTGATGTTGTTTTCTGTGCGACATGTCGAACTTTCATTGTCGACTTGGACAACATCATCGATGACCACTTCACATAGAGGTGGTCTTTCTACTTATTATTCTACGAGTATTATATCATTTCGTTTAGTTGTTTAGGTTTTTAATTGGTAATCTGTTTTTTTGCTATATTCGTTTGTTCCTACATTTATGTCTTTTGCGAGTGAAATCGAATCAAGTGATTGACTGATTTCCTCAGTGTGCGGGTTAATAGACTCGCCAGCTACGCTGCAATGAAGTGGATGCTTTAAGTTTAAGAAATTCGTAGAAACATATCAGTGAACACACAACTAAACGAAATGATATAATACTCGTAGAATAAGTAGAAAGACCACCTCTATGAGAAGTGGGCATTGATGGTGTTGCTCAAATTGACAACGAACGTTTTGAAACGAAAACCAAATAGTTCAGAGAACACAGCACCAAAACCGTCCGCCTAAGCTGCGAATTTTCTCCACTATCTAAAATTTCAATTCATAAAGCTTCAGACTACATTTGATATGTACAGGCTTAAGACACTATTTAACGATCCAAACCAAAATAAACCAACCAAGTTTTAAAAAATAAGCAACTAAATAACTTGAAATCAAAAAGAGTAAATGAACGTAAGTAAAAAGCAGATTAATTATTTTCACAAACATGAATATCTTAATTTTAAAAAATGTTGTAATAAATGAAACCAGACATCATAAAGGATTTTTTTCTCGTTACTTTCTGATTTGACTGAAATAAAATGGAAAGCTCAAACTACTTATACAGTAAAGTGACTTAGCATGACTGGATCAATCAAACAGACATAATCAACAGTCTTTTAGTTTTTTTCTTTCGAGGCATCATTATTACTATTGCAATAGAAGTTTGCTTAAATGGATATTATTTCAGAGAGCGATGAAAAATTCAGATTTATTGCCAGCATTCTAGACAGCAAAATCTTATGTAATTTTTTGAGAACTAAATCACTGAGCACCAATCAAGAGCACTCAATGAATGAAAATGTACTTTTTTGTTAACATTGAACACAAATAAAAAGAAATATGAGAACTTACATTATTATTGATTTTAGAGGCTTTTTCAATTACAATCTGAATTGATGTAAGTAAACAAGTAACTTCTGTTACATGACGAAGAAGTTTACTATGAATATGAACAAAAATAGGCAGATAAACGATTGATATTTTTAGGAAATAAAATTCGTAGAGCTTATTTTCAGTTAATAAATTATAAATTAATTCAGCTAGCTGCAGCGATAATTAATATGGTTATGAAAGACGAGTTCCATGACAATGAAACTCGAACACAAGACAAGATAATAGCTATTTTTAGATATGCTAGATAAACCTAGACTTGTGAAGATGGAGAAAATGAAAATATCTTGACTGAACTATTACCAAGTCTCTAGGAGATAAACCTATAATAATTTTTTGAATGTAACTTCTTCATCACATGGTTCATAGCATTAACTACAGGTTTAAGTACTGTACTTTGAGTTACATTGCTGGTTTTAGAGCAAATGAGATGACCTATCAGACTAAACTGAAATTAAAGGAGTGGGCAACTTTGAATCTGAAGCTGGGTTATTGAAAATCAAGTGAATGATTCCGTAGGTCATACTTCCTCTACCAAAGGCATAGAACACAAGAATGAATAGCTGGGTCCCTCATATCAACCATTGTTAGAGATAGACACTTTATCGGTGTGTGTGAATATAGGATAATATAGTTAAAAACTGGATGCTAATCAATATATATACTAAAGCTTTCGAATGTCTGTTATGATGGGATTTAAACAATAAAATTATTTGACTGAGAATTGATACTACTAGTATCTCAGGAACTTCAAAGGATCTTTAGAGTAGCAAATCTGAGGTTATGCAACTAGAGAAATCTCCATTAGTGTAAAAATCATGCACATAACATATGAAATACTTCCAAAGTTCAATACAATCATTAAGTGCCTTTTAACTTACTGTATATGTTCAACAAGATTTGAAATCTGACGAAATATAGGAGCAGAACGTTCCGGATTACAACCCGTTAGTATAGACAAGTTGTCTTTGCGGAGCTGAAACACAAAACTTAGCAGCGTTACGGAAACGGGTTCTTGATACACTGAATTATTCGTACTTTTCCTAGTCATATTCCCGAATTCTAACCACTTCCCAGCCGCTGACTCAGTACTGTCTGAAGAGTAGTCATCTTTAGACTGTTGACACAAACGATGAATGATGGCTAACTCAAGTAGATTGCTGATCAGTGTTAAACTAGCCTGTAAGAAGTCAATAAAAAACCACAAAGTGAACATTAACAACACAATCTCAATAGTGCTAAAAACAACTTGCTAAAGATGTTTAGACTGAATTTCTACAGTGAAATAAGGGACGATCATTCAAACTAAAAATCAAAATTCTGCATCCAAATGATACAGTTTCAACTACTTCCACTATCTTCTCAACTAAATAGCTAATAAGTTAACAGTTGGCCTTAATATTATGTTACTAAATATTCCTAATGTACACATAATCTTCCTCTTTTCGCTCTTGTGACTGAAGCTTACTTGACTTCAATAATTTTTCTATAGAAATAATGAAAAAAAGATTTTAGTCTTGTGACTGGTTGAAAATTTTTAGGTCAATTACGATACAGTGACATTCGTTCTCTGAAAAAAGGTTAGTAGACAGCTTTAGTACCTAAAACTTTTATCATTGTATTCGTTGATTTTTGATTCTGTACAAGGTTTAAAAAATATAAAACAACTGTAAACACATTCACCAGGTTTGAATGAAAACTAACCAATAAGTGTTGATCTCTTGAGTGCATAGAACCAGTGACCAATTTCATGCAATCATTTGATTTACATGGTGAGTTTACAGACCAATATTGTTTTACAGATAACTTCGGTGAAGAAGCAAAAGATGTACAAGTATAAGCGTGGTCCAATGCAAAAGAAAGTAACCAACTGAGGCGGGATATTGTTGCACTTGCTTCCGGATATAAGGATTGTGGTGGTAAACGTTGCAAGCATTCAACGAAAAACAAACATGCTAATGATCTTGATTCAGCAAGAGATGACCCAGAATGATGTCCATGTGGACTGCTTTCTACAAGTGGTTCACCAGTTGAGTTGACTGAAGCTTGATGAGTATCTGTAATAGTAATCCACCAATTACTAGGAGCCGTCATCAGACTGTCCAAAGCCTAAACAAAAAGGAGTCCAGCACAAGGCCAAAAACATTTCGCGATGAAAACATAATCAAGAGTTTTAGTTGATATTTTTTAAAATTGAAAAAAGTCTGCTAATATGGGAAAATAATTCTACAACTTGTCAGGTGGGAATCAAACGCCTGTAAAACATCTGGTTTTTTTTTAAAATTGAACCCAAATTACATAACATTTTAAGGACAATCAATACACAGAGGTTATCGTGGAGTATAAAGTGTGATGAATGACTAAATTCGAGTCAAATTTTTAAAAGCTGAAAAACTAAACGAGTCTTCCATTTGTGAATTAATCACACTTTATTAATAGGTATACACTTAGTCAACGTCTAGTTTAAAAGCATTGTAGCTTAGTCTAACTATACTACACTCGCTAACCGAGAATTTTAACAACACGAAAATATGAAGTATAGCTTACAGGATAAAAGACGTATTATTTCACAGTAAGTGATTATGCGACAACTGATAGGTCATTACGTTTATAAAGGGATTTTTTGTAAACTATTCTATAAAACAGTCAAAATTAAGTAGATAAAAATTTACCCTCATGAATTCTCCTGGATAACGGTAGGCCAGTAATTTGGTCAAACTCCTCAAGCAAGCCAAACACTGACGTGAAAATCCTGAACCAAAAACATTACTATGTTTTGACATTGACGGATCATCTGTCTTGCAGCTTTTTAAATTATAGAATGAAATTAGCTTTCCAGTGAATTGAACTAAGCCCGCCTCCATGGTACGATTTAAATCAACAAAATTTCGGCTAACTAGGTGTTTATGAGACTTCAGGTAAGATTTGTAATTCATTTTCGTAAAATCAATTAAAATTGGAACTGGCTGAACATTCACAGTTAAACTTGTTAATTTAGCAGACAATAGGTCGAGAGCTTTTCGGCGAAGTCCACGGTTCTCACAGGAATATAAATCTAATATCATAGAAATGAATACTCGACCAGGCACAGAGTCCAAGATCTATATGCGAAAATAAAAATTAAATGAATAGAGAATTCATTATAATTTATTAATTATAAAGATGACAAAAGCAAAACGTAACAAACTAACATAAGATGAATTAGTTAAATCTAGTTTTTAAATGGAAAACGTATATATAAGATGGAATTACATAAATCAGCGTAACTAACAAAGACAGAAGCTCTTATAAAGAAGTGAAACAAGTTTTTAATATACTCCATATCGTTAGTTGGATATTTTCAATTAAAAGTCTGTTCAAAATTACGACTTGATCGGAATTTTATTATAAATAGAATTGCAGCTCCAGCTAAATGATGCCGAAATAAACATGATTCGGGATTTTTTAGACTACAAACTATTCCATAATTTTTAAGGAAAAGGGTTGATATCAAATGAGTTTATGATAGTAAGTTCTTGATGGTGACATAATTTAACATCGATCTCAGTCAACAATACACAGAAATGAATTCCTTTATGAATGAATGATCGATATTAATTAATCATGTCTATAAAGCAGAATTTCGAGAGCCAAGTGAGAGTTATATGTTTTAGTAGCATGTGTGATAATGAATATTTTGCTGCATGACGCATTAACTACAGTTAGAAATATGAGTCAATAGAAACAGGACGACTAGTTTCAGGGTTAACATCAGAACCAAGAGTGAAGAACCAAAATTACATAAATAATGCATACCGACAGGCAGTAGTATACTCCAATGAGGTAGATTTCCTAGGACTTATTATTTATTGAATATTAACTTGATACGAAACAGATTACAAATGTGTCATAAGATGTCGAAATACTGCATCTCGGTATAAAAAGTCAAATTTTATTCTAACCTTAATACCCTTTCTTGTTCAGATCATGGAGTTATTCTAGAAAACGGTATGCGGTGAGTATAAAAAACCGAAAAGTAGTAACCAGCGAAGATAGTCGATCCTATAAAATTATGACAACGCATTTTCCAGATTAGAAATCTGTTATTTAATGACAATGAAATAGATTAAAAGCTAACCTGTACTAAAATTGATTGCAAGCCGGACAATGTTCCATCAGCACAGGAGATTACATCTGTCATTTTTTCATCGGACTTTTTCACTTTCGTTAGGAAATTAGCTACAACGAGCATTAACTGAACAATGTGCTCTACTAGTCGACCGTAAACAGCGCTTAAACCTGATGGATCGCTGAAGGCTGTCTGAACTTTATCACAATAATCAGGATTCTGTAGTAGTGCTACAATAAACTGTATAGTTCGATTGACTAAAAGCCACACTTCCTTCAATGTTATAACAACTGAACTGTGTAAAAATGTTTGCATTTGTTCGCTTGTTTGAATTGCGTTATCTGAATTGAAAATAAAAGAAGCCAGTTGGCTAAAAGAAATCGGTGTGTCCGCACTAATGTTGTCTGGCAGACATTGAGAGACACCAATCGATAGGTTGTCGGTTGATAATTTGCTGGGATTGGCAAACGATGAGTTTAATTTTAATCGCTTTTGAGAATGACCAATTTCAATGTAGACACTACCACTACTCTCTGCTACATCAACCTACAGAGTGAAGATAATAAAAGTTCAGGAAGAAAGTTGAGTTATTGAAATGAAACAATGGTGAAGTAGCAAACATAGCATTTACCTCAACCTAATCAAAACTCTCTTTATAGAGTTAACACCATGCATTTCGACATAAACAATGAACACTGGCTAATATAAACAACTTAATATTGATGATAGTGTCACATTTTATGGTCTCTTACTTTTTACACTAGAGTACAGTGTCTTCTTTCGTGTGTTATACAGACCGTAAATTATTATGGTGTCGTTAGGATTCACACGTCTAAATACAAAAAGTAACAATCAACCATTACTTGCATACAAATATTTACCAATAAGCGTTTATATTGCAGTACTCAAATGATTACTCTTAAAATACTAAGTCGCCATGAGGAATAAAATTACACACAAAGGACTGAAAGAAGATTAGTTTTGTTTTCTCTACTAAGTTCACAAATCGTAAGACCCACAAGGTATTTAGTTTTTGATAACGGTCACATGGATGGTCATGTTAGAAAAATGATGTAACAACGATAGGAGAATAATTATTAGGTTAAATAGGGAGCCAAACTTTCGAGAGAATTGCACTGCTTGCAATAAGTCAAGTGTCCTCTCGACAGACAGCCAATCTGTATAGTACGGAGTTATTTTTAAATACATGGAAACAAAACCTCACGTACAAGAACTTAATAAAGCTTACCTGAGGAAGTTTATAATCACCAGAATTGGTACACAAATATATCAAGAAATCTATGCATTCACATAGTCCAACCACTTGATGATCCCACCCGAAATGACAGAACAACTCGATAAGAAAAGGTCCAATCTCATCAGCTAAAAAAGACAGTCATGAAAATAGAAACTGTATATTCCAAAATATTACATTACTGAGATATAAAATTTTAGATCACTACCAGCTTGACAAATACTTTTTACTGACATTTCTATACTGAGCTCCAAGTCTTTCATATTAATTAGGGGAATGATTACCAATCTAACGTAATTACTCAGTCGAACGAAACTAGACAACAAAATCTCGAACTTATTTTTAAGGACCATGAGAAAATAAAAGCCCATTTCACTTAAACATTAAAACTATTACCACTTACTAACTGCATAAAGTATAACTATCCGGAGGCAAACATGTTTTTGGAAAAGATTCAAATGTAAATCGTTCAAAAGAGAGTAGCATGAGCTGAAACTGACTTGAAATAATCGTATGTATTTGTCCATTAATGGTAACAACTAAATATTGCATGAGACCGGACGATAGGCGCAGGCTATAGTGGGCTAAATAACTCAACGGTGATAATGATTAACATACACTAACCAGCTAAAGCTGAAAATCTAAACGCTACTTATATCTATCGAATTTCCATATGTACTTGGAATAATAAAACTTGAAATCAGATTCATTGTCTTCTGATGACTGATCAACATCTCAATTTATCAAGCATAATCAAAAATGTTTTCGAGATACTGAGACCAAATTGAACTAGTGGAAAATAAAATAAAAAAATAAAATACTACTCAGAGCCTACCAACTGATTGTGTTTGCCAATTTTTATTCAAGAATACAAGTGATGTAACCCACAGCCAACTTCCAATCCAACTTTCTTTTGGTCGTAATGAAATTTTACTATCACCTCCACGTGAAGCTACCTCAACCTTTTTAGTTGGCTTTATTTCATCTGTAACTTTCTTTGGTGGAATAGACTGATTTAGTTCACTACTTGTTATGAATGGTCCAGTTACTTGAGATAAACCACGTACTAACACCGTGTAAAATGCTAAACGACGACGAGCCAAATTCGTGGAGAACTCAGGAAATCTGATAACAAAGAGATAGAGCACATAAAGACCAGCAGAAATTTGTTCGGAAGATGCTCGAATAAGCGCAGGAACAGTTACTAATATTAGACGTCCCAAAATACTAAGATTATGAGCATTATCTAAGCGCATAAGCTGACGATTGCACGCAACCCATTGGACCAAAGACACTAAATGATGACACAATACATTCTAAAAAAAGACACAAAAAGTAACTTTGTAAGAAAATAAAGAGCAAAATTAAATGAAAATAATTTAACTGCACTTCGACAATGTTAAAATATAGACAATAATAATGGCCACATTAAATATTATGGAATTCTTAGAACAAAATATTTCAACAAGTTTGCTTCACGAAATCAACCGAAAAAGCCAATAAGCTGTATACATATATACATTAGATAATTGAGTGAACAAGCTAACTCTAATCTAGATGAAATGGTTCTTATTTTGATGAAAATTTATGCATTTTTCTAAAATTACGAACATGTTTAGGAATATAAATTTCTGATTAGGTTAGGTGTTACCAACTCTTCGTTGCACAGTATATTTGCTGAATAAAGGATTGTAGAATGTTGATTTCTTTCTTTACGTGTATGGATTCGACTGTACTGACGTCATGTTCCACCAGAAGATAAACAGAGAACAAGATGTGGTTAGAATGGATGGTTGGTATCTAATAACACCAAGAGTTTGTTAGATTTTAAACACCTATGCACAGCCGTATTATTAATGACCTCAGAAGATTCACTTCAAACCCTAATAACTACCTTGAGCATTCTTCACAACATACCAAAATCTTTTCTGAAAAGTCTGAGAAAGAATAATAGGGAACAGTAGAAGACAATCAGCAATAGGGAAAAATTTACAAATGGTAAAAATAAATGTCGAATAATGACGAAAGCACATTGCCTCTTTAAATAATATGCCAAACAGAAAACTTTCCTCAACATCAGTAGAACATGGGACCAATAGAGATCAGAAGAAAAACCAACACCAAAATGATCTCTAACGAAAGTTTCATTACAGAATCTCAAACAGCGCTAAATTTTTGGAATTCCCGTAGGATATTTAAGTGCTGTTCATGTTTAAGGCTAGAATTAACAGTTTGGGGATTAGAAAGATTGTATAAAACTATTAACGACAAGCCATCATTCAATGAGCGACAAGAACTGAATCATTTCCACGGGATGTAAAGAGCCAGTAATCGGTCATCCACCTCCAAATGCAAAATGCTGAATCAGGATTGGCTTGCGTCGTTACCTGAACTAGTGATAGGGAGTGAAGTAGTTGAGCGTGTAGACCGCTTCATTTATCTCAGGAGTTTCATCAGTGCTGGTGGACTATTCACAGACGAAATATCAGCACAGATACAGAAGGCTCGATTGGCGTAGGCGAGATATCCGTTTGCTGACCAAAGGACGAGTGTACTGCACAGTGTTTGGCTCGGTCCTACTTTATGGCTTTGACACATGGCCAGTCAGAGTAAAATTTATTCGTAGGTTGCCTGTGTTCGATCATAGGTGTCTCCGAAGCAATGCTCGTATATCCTGAGAAAACCAAGTAGGCAATGCTGTTGTTAGGAAACGAGTACTAGGTAAATATGGCAAGTCAGTAGATGAAGTAGTGAAACTTCACCAGTTGAGGAGGCTGGGACATGTGTTACATATGCCTAATCACTAGATTCTATTTCTTGAATAATATCTTTGAACCCTAATCTCTCCGATGACTGTTAATACTTCTACTACCTCTACTACTATGGGATTTGAATTGATAACTGCATCTCTGTGCTAATGTGGTATGGTAACTTGAACTGATGCAGAGCACGAATAATACAATTGTCCTCGTATCATTAACGAGAACTAGGCCTATATACGCATCTGAATGACTGAAAATATCTGATGGACAGACAGATAATAAAGTCGTTTTAAAATCTAAAACATGCTAAATTAGATCAACACCAGTTCATATTTACAAAAATCAACACACCATCGTCACTTTTTTTATTGCCTGACCGATTCTGATGGTAAATAGTGAAACCATGTAGTGATACCAAACAATCATGTAAACCCTGAATCGTGATTACACCACAATCGCGATACATGTTTACATTTAACAGTAATTGAAGAAGATAGTTCAAGCGGGCCGCTCACGCAAACTCCAGCTTTGATTCAACAGAAACTTTTACCAAACAGTTTGTCAGTCAATTTTCGGAAATATAATTTACATATCATACACCTTACAAGATGCGCTTGTTAATAAGAAAATTATATCAATAAAAGACGAAATTGCTTTCAAGTTTGAACACAAATACAGATAGGAGTGAAAACCGAGAAAAGTCAACAACAACAACTGAAGTGATTCGCCCTTAATGCATACAGCTATTTAACTCTCTGACTAAATACTATCCACCAATTTCTAAAATACTAATTCAATTAGGTTAAGAATTATCAAGCTTTTTGAAATGCCCCAATTTCATTCACCGAACCCGAAACAGTTACTTAATATCCTAATGGTAATGATGGACAACAGTGTGAGTGTGGATTATTAAATTCTAAACCACTGTTTAGTCTGACAGGCACTAACTAACTCTACGTTAAAAGGAACCAATAAATCTTACTGTCATGGCAAACTAACTACCAAATATAAGTGCAAACTTACGGGAAACATGACAGATAGTTCAATAAAGCAAAGTAGAATTTGTTGATGCAGGGATATCCAGTCAGGGTAAACAGTGAGACAAAGGAAAATTGGATCCACAGCAACTTGTGCAGCTGTCAAACCGTACAGTAAACCTGATTGGTCTGTTGGTGTTCTCCAAAAAGAACGTTTTTTACGAAGTCGCTTAAAACGATTACCTTCAGTAAATATAGTTGTGATACAAATTAAAAGTTTATAAATGCATTGACGTAACAGTGGCCGAATACAGGTGTCTTCATTAGCCAACATATTTGCTGCTTCTTGATCCACATGAATATCAGACAAATCACCAGGTAACGACTCCATATCACTATCTGTATCAGACTCTCCAGAAATGCTTGCTTTATTTGTACTTGATTCCATTTGTTTCAAATTCTGCTCCATGTTTAATATGCTACAAACATATGTAATATCAGGATAGTAATCATTTTAAAACAAACAGAACTCATAAACTTATATCGTCATTCTCAGTGTAGGTTATTTTCAAGATGATAGCAAGCTTAGTTATCTAGCTAAATTATTCATAGGGTTACAACAAATACTTTGCTTATTCTTACGACGCTTAGCGACAATTGATAATTCCAGTTACTAATCTTTGCTTTAAATTTAGGAGAAAACTATGTGGTGAATAGATTTCCTAACAAAGGTAAACAATCTTAGACAGTGAGTGACCATACATTAGTAATAAGTGTTCAAGTTATCCCATTGTTGATATTAAGAACTGGATTTCGACCAGTTTTTGTTGATATATGTACATCCCGTGTTGATTGTATCAATACTGCTATTTATTCACAAGTATTTTTAACAAAACTGATTAACTAGTGGCAAGTAGTAGAATCCAGGACAAATGTTTCGATCTATTTAGGATTCACCAGACGAATATACCTACACTTCACATTTGATGTTCGCTTTTGGACTCGAACCCACTACTTATCACCTGAAACAATGCGTTATTAACTGAACTACTGAGTTCAAATAAACAGTATGTATGATTTTCACATCATTATTAGAAAGTGTTTGAGCTTTACTGTTGACGATGTTAGTGTGGTAGCCCAAGATCTGAATCTGAATCAGACGAATGAATGAATATGCTTTGATTATAAAACTTGAAGTCAAAAGTGTAACTCAAGAAGAATAAACTAATTGGTTCGCCCAAATATTGTGATGACCCATATGTAGGCCTGACTGTATTAGACGCTATGGGGGGGGGGATAAATTCTGAACAAAATTTTGTAATGAAAAACTTATGGTTAGTTTCCCTTACTCATAGGAAAGATTGCGATCCACTGGATTAATAAGTGTTATAGAGATTTTTATGTACTATGAAGTTAAAGTGAAATGGTTGTTTTCATGCGTGAGGAAAAACAAAAACACTCCTAATACATAAATAAACTAGTTTATATATATATAGATATAAAAATTATAATACCAAAAACTATAACACCCAAATCTAGTGTCCGTAATGTTAGAAAATAAATCTAAGAAAAACTAAATATCTGACTTCGTATGAATACGACAACAAGCAGTCCTATATTCTACTCACCTTGTAAGGTGATTCACTAATGGAGTGATCAAATCATTCACCGGTAAATTGTGATCTTTTATCTTCTTTATGTCAATATTTGGTGACTTTGTATCCACAGCTGTAATTGATGTATTCAAATCAACAGATTTTGATTTATTCTGAACCGCAGATGTCATTTCAAATGATTGTAATCGTGGTACAGCTTCAGTTAGAACAGATAGTAACATACTAAGAAATCGTAAACGAATTCTTTCTGAATGAGCCATCTTATCATCATTTGATGATTCACAACCAACCTCTCTGGTTCTTCGTGATCGTAAACTACGTCGACGAGATTCTCTATATTAATAAAAAACATTTTAAAATGGATTGTTTACGTGAAAACGCGATCATGCGAAAATAAAGAGTTAAGTAAAAAAAAGACGAAATTAGCAATATCTGTGAAATGAAATTGCAAAGAACGGCATCAACAAGGTTTTCGGTACATACCCCCTCTAAGTTGTATCCAAAAGGAAGTAAAGCTTTCACAAATGTGATCATTAAACATTTAATGGAGAGCGGACACAACATGCATGCATCAAATGCATTCAAAATAATAAACAGGCAACACACACTACTTATGAAAAGACATTATTTGTGAAAGCTGTTTTTGTAATAGTCTCATCGACTGAAATTTTAGATAATTCCAGCGCTTTGCCCTGCTATCTGCTCTGGACCTCTTCGAAGTCAAAATCAAAATTACCAAAGAATATATAACATTAAACAATCAAATCAAGTTTACACTAAATGTTCATCACATCATATTCATATATTGATTTTAATAAGTTGGATAACATTATTCGACTGAGATGTGAAACATGAAAAGTCGATTAAGTGAAAAATAAACGGGTGTGCATGTGCATGGGGAAATTTGTTTTTATTATTAATTGATATTCCGTGAATGAATGTCAGTCACTTGTTTATTAAATACACTTGACGCCCAATTTTAGTATTAGTTCAAATATTGAAGAATATTCTTATAAATTCTTATAATAATATTACCAATGTATATTTAAGCCATTTGCAGCTGATGAAGAACCCTGAAATATAATGAATCCATTTTATTCAGAATATATTGTTCGTCTTGCTCTATTTAAATTTATAAAACGATTAGGTTGCATGAAATGGCATGTGAATATCAAATGCTTGGAAACCTAGGATAGTAGTTAAACACTGGCGACATTAAGATACTAGTAACTGAGTTTAAGGGATCAAAAAATAAGCATCACGTACAGTTGACGCAGAAAACTCAACATACAGAATGCATGGCTGAATTTATCGGTCACAAGTCAACGATACCCATAGTTGATTTAGAAATTAATGATTGGAAAATAATCTGCAATAGGGACTGTGAGTTGTGGAACAGTAAAATAATCACAGTAAACAGTTTAAACAAAGTCAACCACCACAGGAAACAATTTGATCATGTTTATAACCCCTATACAGTTTTCCATGGACTGTCAACTGAATCTAATCAATTTACTTCAATAAATAAGGATAGCAAAACACAGTACAAACAAAAAACAAAAATAATCACCGAGCTTCTGCAACTCGAGCAAATAGTGACCTGCTATCGCTACCAACTGTTCTTGACGGATCTGATTTTATGAACAAATAATCGAAATGGACCGCATTTAGATGAAGCTGAAATAAAACATGATGACACTAATTGATAAGGTTTACTATAAATAAACGTAAAACTATTATGAGTAAGCGAAAGATACCAATAGTATATAACATATAAGCAATTGTGTAAACAGAATTGAATGTTAAATACGTCTGTTGGTGAGCTAGAAGCTCCTGCAATTTATCACATGTAAAAAAATAGTATTTTAATATTTTAATTTATATTCGTATTGTACTCAGATCGACAAATGTCATGTTGGGATTTCATAACAGTAAGCTACACTTTAATAGATTAATTGAACTAGTTTTAAGTCCTAATTAGATAATTTTCCACTCAGTTCCATTCAAAACCTGGTTTTATGTCATAAGTACCGCAACTATATTCGCATAAGCAAAAATGTTTTACCTGAGATATGGTTTAAACTAAGTTAATAATTAAAGCATTAAAACATAACTGATATAATACACAATTATTCTCATTTTGCGGAATTACAAAAACTTATTTGCTCAATTGCTTTTTTCATATGATTTCTTCTTAATAGCAAAAGGTTGAAGGTAGAACTTACACGAGAAAATACTTTTTGAACAGAATCAAAATCAAACTGCTCGTTATTGTGACCAAGTTTATATAGAGCATCAAGTACACTAAACTGAGGTCCATGATAAGGATCTGCGTTCGGTACGTTTTTGTTAAGAGTTTGCAGATAGCCAGTTGATTTCCGCAAAACTGATGTCCTCCCTTTATTAGAATCCATTGAGAGAGTAGAATGTTCTAACGATGTAAATAATGCTGCATTAAGACGAGATAAACATTTTTGATGCAAATCGATTAAATGAACGTTGGAGCACTGTATCAAATTTAGAAACCCAGACCAGCCTTTGACAAATTCTTCTGTCTGATTAGGTGGAATATGAGGAATATCACCGATGGTATCCTCATTTAGTAAACAGAGGCCGACCTTCCAGCAGACAGTGGAAAATTTACTTTCTGAATCAGGCTCTGAGATATCCAGGTTTAATGTTTGACTATAAATCAATGAAAAAGAAAAATTAAACTAAAAAGGATATCATTATCACGTGTTGTTTCATTCTAAAACATAATCACTAAACCGATTCCTATGAAGTTTTGTTTGTAATCTGAACAATGCTTAGTGGTTTAACCCCTGCAACATCAGAAATTAGATGACGGACCGCCCACCTCGCTGAACGATGTATGATGTAGTAAACTGGAAGCTAGGGATGGTCAAAACAAAACACGGCGCCAGACCATGAAGTCAATAATAGTTGGACTGAACTATTTTACCAGACGTAGACTACCTGGTTGAGGTTCGCATGATAACTGTAACCAGTGATTAGACCTTCAACGACATAGCCAAAAATCATTTGCAATGGCGCAGGCCTATAGCTTCTGACTTCCTCAGGTCCTAAGTTTCTGAATTCCTAATAATTTTTTATTTCATTAACTAGTATTTACTTGAATCGTACCTTTGATCCTTAATCTTTTTTATTACCACTAATACTGTTACCACCTCTACTACTTTGGGATTCGCTCTAACGATTTTACCTTGCTGTTCTAATGGGCTTTAGCAACTTGAAACGATATACATACGTACCATGTTCTACGTTTGATTGACTGACTTTAAGTAATACGGACTTATACACTAACCGGTTTTACCGAAGAACGTGCTGCTATCAGCCTACTTAAATTTAGTGACGTCCTTGTTGTGGTATTTTATTTCCGTTCTGCTAAAATGCCAAAAATCAAAAAAATTCTAACACATGCAGTGATTTACCGAATCTTACAGCGCTAATCGACAGCTGAAGTGTATTATTGGTGTGAAAAATAAATCCCTGAAAGCAGATACTTACCTGAATAGCAGGCGAACAACAGCCTTGATCAAGAGAGAAGCCACTTTGTTTAATGAGTAGAGTGGATCACCTAGGAGCAACTCTCTTACTTCTTCCGAAAACAGTTCATCTATCTGCACTCCAAAATCCGAAGTCAAATCGAGAGTTGAGCAAAAAGTTGAAAGATTCGGTGTGTGCTCCATATCTTTTGATAAATCACTTTTTAACCAAAAGTGTAAAATATCGTACGCCTCTACGCGAATAGTAGCAGCGGGGTGTGATAAGCAAGCAGCCAAGAGTGGTAGAACTAGAAAGCAAAGATATTGTTACACTTGTCATAGTATCAAAATCAAAGTGAATAATTAGAATAAACAGGACAAACCGATGCTAACTAACAAATAGAAAAGTTTCAAGTGTATTGAACAGTTAGAATGTGGATAAAGTATAACTTCTATGCTATTAGAATTATTGAAGCAAACTAAGGATATAGTGACCTCCAATAGGTCGATTACAAGTGCATTATTGGTAAGATGTTTGAAGCTACAACATATCTCCAATAAAATAATTAGACTTCTAGTGCAGTTATAGAAGAATCTTCGAGACAGTCAACCATATTGTTGAGGACTTGGTAACTAAATATTGCACCAACGTTTCACGGTAAACACAAGAATTTGTTCCTAAAGTTACAATTCAATTTTTATCTAGATAAATATTATATATGCTTAATTTATATGATAAATTGAGTAAAACAGGAAAAACTAACCTTTGTCAACACCTTTCTGTAACAAACCATATGAAGACGATATAGATTTACGGGAACATTTAGGTTTCGGTGTACCTGATGCAACTACCAGCCCTTGAGTATATTTACTTGAATCTACGTGAATCTTTATGGAAGATTTAACCAATTTCAGTAATCGAATATAACGTTGTATTTCTGCTTTTGAATAGTGTACTTTATGCTCTTCAGAATCATTGTTATTAAAACATTCATCAGAAAAGATTTCAAGTAACACATCAGACAACCAATGCTCAGATCTCGGCAGAGGTTCGCTAGGACAGGACGAAGTGCAATTCATTACACAACAGCCTACATTAGGGATGCTTGACAAAAATGCGTGAATCTCATCTACTTTCAACTTGAGATCTTCTTTCAATAAAATATCGTCAGCAGTTTTCTGTTCCATTGTTACTGACCCAAGATGTTTCATGTCAACGTCAATAAACTGAAAAAGATTTTATGGAAATAAATATCCATGTCAGTAGATGACAGTGTTCAAAATATGAGTGGTATACTGATTATCAACAAATTTCGGCAGCTCATAAATATACCATCTAAAACTAGATCAAATGATTTTGAAGACTGTTGATGATTACGCGGTGGTCGGAATAAACAACTGGAAAATGATAACCAACTTCACTCGAAATTCGTGAGTATTTGGAACCTTCAATGAACAAACTATAAGCGGGAAATTTTTTTCCAGTAAAATTACTAAAGAGTAACAATATATAGCTTCGAGGAAAGCACCAGACAGAAATTTCATTTAAGGGAGGGTGATTTTAAACTAATGGTAAACTAACCGGATTTCCTAAATTCATAACCTTGATAACCAGGAAATAAAGAATCTAAAGTTTGTCTATATTTCGATTAAATTTGGGATAATAAAATCAAGAACATTAAATTTATAAATGTGCATAACAAACCTGAGTAGCTTTTCTAACATAATCGAATTTCTGAATACATTCTGCCGCTAATTTATTAGGATCGCTACATTCATTGACTATCGCCGACAGTTCTTCTTCAATTGCACGTTGTTCTTCAACAGATAGTTTGGAAAGTAAAACATTTTGACGCTCTGTAAGCTTTGGAGGTAACAAAGGAATGCGCTGATTTCGCATCAGTTGGATAATAATACGCATTGACTCCCACTCACAAGAAGGTCGAGTTTTCTTCAAAATACAGGATATCCAATCGAGAACTAGTTCTTGATTAATTATCAACTTCAAACTGAAACGTAATACGACCAAAAGTGTGGCACACTGAAAAGGAACTATATTTTTAGACCGCAATCCTTGCTTTATAACATCCTGGAAAGAATCTAGTATCTTGATAAGTTTTTTCTCAGGAGCACCAGAATCACACAATGCGGTTACAATTGCCAAGAAAAAATTAGTCATATCATTAAGTCTTGTTGGTACCAAATTGCGACAACACTAAAAGTAAGTAAATGGTAATATGTTAACAAGTAACTGGAACTATAAGTAATTGAAATTCAAAGAACTAGGAAAACAGGTGGAATGTAAGATAGTAGCAAAAGAAATATAACTATGTTACTCAGTATCCAATAGTGATATTTTTATTATCACTGAAATTAACAATGAAAATATCAAATGAATGATTTAATAACTCATTGAAAAACACTAAATTCATCTGAACTGAATGAATTTTCCCAATTACGGAAATATTGGTCAAGTTTACTGTGTTTTTCTTCACAGTATACATCTGACCCTCTAGTTTACTTACTAATAACAATAAGCTCACTATTTACAACTAAGTCTCCGTTTTAATTCCATTGAAGAAGTTTGATATAAATAGACGAAGTGTTATATGATTAGTACATAAGAACTGTTAAGAATTATAAATGACCTACACAAAGACGATTTGCACTGGATGCTCTCAGCCTCAATTAATAAAACAAAGAGATGGAATTTAAATTTATGTTAGAACTTAATGGAGTATGAAAATGTTAACTTTAAAAATAGGAGTTCATAACTAGTAAAAAGCGACGCAAAAACACCAGAAGTTTGATGAGCGATGAATAAAAATAGCCTTTAAAAATTAGTTTACTACTTACTTCTGTATAACTAAGGATGGTTGTACATATAAATGGAATAAGGGTATGTTCACGAATGCACATACGAGCGAATTCCTGTCGTGATATGCTTTTACCACTTTCCTAAAAATAAAGAGAATTGCTATGTAGTCGAATTACAAGTAATGAATACTTACTCAACCAACAGTGACTTTTTTAAATAAACCAACTGTTGTTTCAGTTAAAGCTATGATCCACGGTATATTTTATAACGGTTTATGTTAGTATATTCACGACGCATCGGTAGGTAAAGTAGAGTATTTAAGCACGTGATTTAATAGTTAAAAATGATAAACTATTTAGTTATGGTCAAAGAAACAAGTTACTACTGATTATGTCAAATAGTTGTTCAAATATGTGAAGTTGCAGATCATGAAAATAGTTCTTACAAATTCCATCTTCTAGTTAACTAAACGTCTCTACTATCGAATTGCTATGAAATTATAAGCCAGAAACAATTTTGCGAAAATCGTAATTAATATCGATATAATTACCTCAACCCTTAATCAACAACGAGAGCAGTGGGTCTTAAAAGATTAGCTACGGAAATCCTTAAAGACGGCTGTCCAGCATAGCAGTTGGATTGACTGGAATATTAGTGAGAAACTGGAAATTAGACAAAATCTTATCTGACTGTTATCAGTCGTTGATAATCCCAGTTAATGAAAAAACATTATAATCCTCTTGTGATGACCATAGAGGGATTATTTTGACTATAAGTGTCCAAAAGATGAGTCCTTCATAAGGTTTCTGAACTACGGCGTACCTAACGATAATAGTGAAGTTTCTTGACCACAAGGTAGCATTTAGCTCAGTGGATTGGAAGGTTCGGTTGTTGTTTACTAGTAAAAGATATCTAATAAAAGCTCCTTACAATCAAATTACTGATCAAGTTAAAACCAATGGGTAACAGCATTTGGAACTGTCATTCTAGAGTAATGTTGGTCATAGCTGCTTACCAACTCGATTTGAACTCAATTTTAACATTTATATTGTTTTAGCGATAACGTTTTCTTCACCTAACTTCTCAGGGATTGACCTGTCAGGAGGCCAATTATTGATTTAAGATGTACAGATGATATAATCCTGTTTGGTGAAGACGCTGACAAAACATAGATTCTTTTGATCGTCCTGGGCAACAGTATTTGCTCAAATGAAAAACCGTTTGTCTTTCAAACAAAGAGGCGAGTATACTGAGTAAGAACTCTGCTTTACTTTAAGACTGTGCAATGCGGCATCGAAATATAGGATAGCACATGATCATAAATGCCTTTAAAGTCAGTCAACAACACAGACCTTCGTACGTACGTACATCAGTTCAACTTGCCATCCTACATTAGCACAGAGATGCAATCGTCAATTCAGATCCCGTACTAGTAGTGGTAGTAGAAGTATTAACAGTAATCGGAAATTTTAGAGTTTGACGATATTATTCAAGAGGTAGAATCTAGTGAAATAAACTTAGAGGGAAAAGATAAAGGTGATGAGGGATTCAGAAGATTAAAATTTCAGAGAACACATAGAATGAATGCACCTGCGCCATTTCCACTGCCATTCAGGGTGTCTAACCATCGACTACTATTATCTCATGGGCCCCAAGCAGGCAGTCGACAGCTACCAACATGGTTCAACTCAGTTGTCAGTGACTTTATGGATTTGTGCAATGTGTTTAAAGCATTGCTGAGGTCCCTTAGGACTGTCCACCAAGACTCAGCGTACGAGACGAGGTTGGAAAATCAGTTGATAAAACGAATCTTTATCGAAATTTGGTGATCACGACTTGCTTTACGTAGATCTTGAAACCGCCCATCTCGATGCGTGTGAATAGGTTGGAAGAACGGTCGCAGGGTCTAAACCAGTCCATGAGCGTTGTTGACGAATGACCCATGATTGGGTGTGGAATGATATGGATCAGAATCAGTTGCAATAACACAAATGTATTCATTACTTGTGCCTCCTCAGATCCTTTGGAATCAGTCACCTTATACCTTTTATTAAGAGAATTTATTTATTCTGTTCAAATCATAATCTCCATACCTAATAATTTTTTACTGTCACTAATACTATTTTAATATTTAGTGACAATGTAATGATGCAGTGTGACAGTTTTGACAGATGAACATACGTCACAGTAATTTAAGCGACTACAGAATAAATGAATATAAACAAGGAAAACTAACTAACATACCGCATATGGTTTCAACCATTGGAAACAAGAAGGTAACTGTTGAAAATTTAAAATTTGAATGAACTTGACGAACAGACCAGTTTCATGATATGGAATGATGCATCGAATAAAATCTTCAACATAATGCACATGAATCTGAAATCTAAACAGTGAATAGAGATGTTGATAAACCTACTTGAATACTAGCCATTCTAAAGCCTGCACAGCAACAAAATGCTTAAGAAAAGAAGAAATGTAGCATAGGAACTTGGAGATTTCGTTATCTAGTTTTGTTTTTTCTTGAGGCAAAAGGTTGCACATTTCCAAATTACATGATGTCACAGAAAACAATGTACTGCTAAATGAAGTAAAAGCGTTCTCCATTTCGCATAATTTTTCAAATGATTTTAAACCTATATAAAGCAATAACATGTAGAAAATAAACTTACAGCTTGAATAACAAGATTGAGTGTCGATTTTCGAAGCATCTTCGTAAATCAAAGACTTGCGACGAACAGTGTCAACTACATAGCTCGACGTAATGGGGACAGCTAAGGCCCTTAGCTGATCTGTTAATGACATCTAAAATAAGCAAGAGAAAAAAATTATGAAAAAAAAAACCACAAACTAGGATAGTGATATACCAATTATTAAGCAATTACCATAATCCATTCGGTACTAAAACATTGGTAAAAACATGATAGTTGAAGATGTACATATATTGAAGTTAGGGGTACAGATAACTTTGAAGTAGTGCTCATATTTACTGGAAGCTAGTCGTCATTGTTATGATCTAATGTGAAAGTTAGCTACCGATAACTAGTTGAATTTCTGCTGACTGAAGTGGTAGATAAATAGATAACTGATGTGTCAGTCAGCAAGTCAGTCAGCTACGATACAGAACTTCGTACGGACGTACATCCCTTCAGGTTGCCATACGACATTAGCAGAGATACAATGGTAATTTAGAATCCCATAGTAGTAGATATAATGGAAGTACTAGCGGTTTAAAAGACGACCAGGGGTCAAAGTAATATAATCCAATGAAATAAATTAAGGGAAAAATATAGGTGATGAGGAATTCAGAGGATTAGAATTAAAGGAAATAAAAGAGTAAATGCACCTGCTGAATTGCAAACTATTATGAGCCATGCCATTCAAAGTCTCTAACGATCGTATCGCGGCCCCCAACCTGGTAGTCTGCTTCAAGGTCCAGGAAGACAACCCTTGTCGGACGCCCAAATGTGTATTTGTGTTCCAGGGCCTGTCGTAGTATGAAAATAAGGTCTATACAGTCACGTCCAAATCGAAAACCAGCCTGGTTTTCTCTAGTCTGCTCTTCATGAGCTCTAATTAGGCGTCGGAGTATTATTAAGGCCAATATTCTCGATACTATAATAGTTAGACTGATTCCCCTGTGAATGTCACAAGAGGACTTTTATCCTTTCTTATAAATTGGGACAATCAGCGACTGAGACCAGTTAGATGGAATTACGTCTAGTTCCCAGATTCTACCTAAGATCTCGGTCAATCTAACTGCTACAACTGGACTACCGTCCTTAAAAAGGTTAGGGGTAAGCCTGTCAGGCCTTGCTGCTCTCCCTCGCCTTAGATAGTCTATAGTTGAATGGACCTCTGAAATGTTCTGCCCATCGATACAATATCCAGAGTTGGGATACTACTATCCTTTTCTGAGATAGTTTTGAGCCTCTCCATCGGTAACTGAGAGCGAAGTGGTCTAGTTGGGTCCAGCATTGAGACGATTTTGAGGGTCATCATGTCAAAAGATGTTTTTCCTTATGCTTAAAGTTGGTATTTGCTAGAAATAGGAGGCTATCTGAGCATAGTTGCAGCAAACGGTCGCCATTATCAGTCCGATCAGCCACGACACCATAAGATACAGCAAAGTGTCTTTTCTTTTCACTTAGTTTACCTACTTGAGCATTAAAGTCACCCTCTACTGTTACTGTATCAGAGCGCCCAACCTTTTAGAGGTTGGAAAGCATCCTGTAAAATTCATCTTTTACCTCGTCTGAACTGCAGTCAGTGGTAGCGAAGGCAGAGACGAAAAAGAGACATCGACGAGAGACCCTATTTTTCCGAGTCCTTACTGTCCTGTTTAGTCGGACAGCACACAAGCGACTGTCTACTGGGACCCAGTCTAAGAGAGCTACTTCTGATTTAGAAGTTAATGCTATACCTGCACTAGAAAGGCCACGGGAAGCGGCAGTGTGGCTTCCAGATACACGAATAGTAAATCAAGAACACACTTTATTTTAACATGGTGGAATCATATCAATGACACTACTCGGATCCTATGTGAGTATTTCATGCAAGCAAGTTGGGGATGCGGCTTTCCTCGTCGAAATGCAAAATGTTGGTTCAAGATTGGGTTACATCGGCATCCGAACAAGTGGTGGGGGGTGAAGCAGTCGAGCGTGTAGACCGCTTCGTTTATCTGGGGAGTCTCATTGGTGCCGATGGCCTGGTGAATGACGAAATCTCAGCATGGATACAGGAGGCTCGATCGGTTTTTGCCAACTTGCGTCACTTATGGCGTAGGCGAGACATCCGTTTGCTAAAAAAGGACGAGTGTACTGCGCAGCAGTTCGCTCCGTCCTACTTTAAGACTGTGAAACATGGCCAGTAGGAGTAAAGGATATTCGTAGGTTGCTGGTTTTAGATCACTGGTGTCTCCAAAGCATTGTTGGTGTATCAAGGGACAACCGAGTACTAGTTAAGGATGGTAGATCAATAAATGGAGTATTGAAACTTCATCAGCTGAGATGGTTGGGACATGTGTTACGTATGCCTAACCACCGACTGCCTCGTCGAGCTATGTTTTGCGGCGTAGGAATAGGTTGGACGAAAGCTAGGGGCAGACAGACCAAAACATGGAACAAATCCATGAAGTCACTGACAAATGGACTGAGTCATGTTGTTAGGTATCGACTACCTGCTTGGGGTCTGCGAGATGATAATAATCGATTGCTAGAGAACCTGAATGACATGGCACAAAACCGTTTGCAATGGCACACGTGCATTCATTCTTTGTATTTTCTCAAATCCTAAAATTTTTTAATTCTTCATCAATTTATCTCTATCTTTTCAAGTCTATTTTACTAGATTCTACTTCTTGAATAATATCGTCGAACTCTAAAATTTCCGATTATTATTAATACTTCTACTACCTCTACTAGTATGGAATTTGAATCGACAATTGCATCTCTGTGTTGATGTGGTATGGCAACTTGAACTGATGTACGTACGTACGAAGTTCTACGTTGTAACTGATCAGTGTAGCAACATAAGGAGATACAGTACCATAGTAGCCGGCAAACAAAAACAAGGCTGAGCGCTTTTTCTCTTCTCAGGATACTGGATATCACGTGCACCGTTGGTTTGGAAGGAGGGTTCCTCCACTTTCCCAATTGGATTCTCCATAACCCACCAGCCAGGTTTAAGCGCCGGAGACTTGCTTTTTGTCCTCTTAATTTCGTAAAAATCCTCTCCCCAGTAATTAATCTAATGGTCTTGTAAGAGCTAGTACGTGATGACCCGACCGAAGCTGCTACCTTGACGTGGTGGTCGGGCTTGCCTATCGTGATGACCCAACCGAGCTATACTGGCTGGAACACATGTTCCTGCAGGTCCTACCATGCCAGGCAGGTCGATTGGAGAACGATGAGACTAAAAGCAGCTACCCAAGGTCTGAGGGCGAAGTCGTACTGCTGACTGCAGAGGGGTGTGACAGCAGTAAGGTGTTTCCCTCGGACAACCAGCATCTGCAGCGATGCTGCCTTCTCACAAGGAAGGAAGGGTTAGAAAAGGTCGGCCCTAAAAATGTCACACCTCCCCTACCTCACGGATTTCCGTCTCCTTGGGTAAGGGTGCCCACTAAGGGCCTTTAAGAACGGAGCTAATCCTCTGAATACCTCTCATAAAAAGGCCGTGCGTGACCGGCCTGAAGCAGTTGTCCCTTGGACTCTGCGGTCACGCACCAACACTAATCCATCTTCCTTTTCAGGTTCGTCAAGAAACAACCTTCCACGGTGTGGGCAGCCGGGAAGTGATAACCGCCCTCATACCCGCAACAGCACACGAGACAAAATTGTTCAAAATCAAATCCTTCCTACATTCCCTAATACCTCTCTTATCTCCACAACTAACTCTTCTCACATTCATTTATTACAGTGCACAGCTAATGCAAACGATGCGAGTTTC